>JAQIUQ010004690.1:50000-228807 GCA_030378365.1 Hybognathus amarus
CCTGGCGCAATGCTAAAAGGGGTTGGTCTGGAGTCAGCTTCATTATTCATAGGTGTGGTTTGGGCGTAACCGAAATAAACCGATACGGCGTCATATCACATTCCCTTTAAGAGCATGACTGAACGAGATGCGCTTGTTCCGTGGCGCGATTCGATTCTAGGGCGCATTTACCAGGGCGCGCGCTTCAGCATTCGGTTCACAGCCCGAGTGAAACGATGTTCTCGCCAGGGGCCGTAAAAGAAAGAGAAGGGACACTGGGGATGGGACAAACCCACCCAAATTAGCTTCGGGTTAAACATGCATATAATAATTTGGGTAAATGTGTAAGCTTTATGCCTGTTTTTCCCATCATCATGGACACAACAATGATTTCCCTCATGTTTATATATTTTTCCGATATAATAACGTATCATTTGCAAAAAGTAAAATGCATCTGTGTTGATGAGAGATACCATCTACAGTGTATCCGCGTCGTTCACACTCTGATATTATGGCCAAGCATGGCACGCTAGAAAATAGCATCTGAATATACGCGCAGACGCGCCACTGACTTTAGACCAGGTTTTTTCTGGTCATTGGCGCAGTCGTGTTTCTCCCGAAACTGCAAAATAGCACCAGGTGATTGTTGCGCCGACACACGCCTCCTTTTGCGCCAACCCGCCCAGGAAGCGCAAGTTCATTTGTTAGTTTGCCGACGTGCGTCTGTGGAGGAGAAAAGCCCGCTTTGCGCGAGTGCAAGAATAGGAATGGCCAAATGCGTCAGTGTATAAAGTCATTTGCCGCCGGGTGCGAGATAGAGCCCAAAATGTGTTTTGTCAAGATTAGAAAAGGTTTTGATCATAAATTATGAAATATAATGATGCCCAAAAGGGGGAGGAGCCTGATGAAATAAGTAGCCTACCGTTTCCTATGGTAATCGGCAGACGTTCAAATATAAAACGGTTTTCACAGGATGATTTCTGAGTCTCAGAAGCTTTCAAATGATACCGAATTTATGATAATACTAAAAATGTGATAATAAAAAAGGCGATAAAAAATTATATTTAGAGTATATATATATATATATATATATATATATATATATATATAATATAAATAAAAAAGGATAAAAATATTATATTTTAGATATATATATATATATATATATATATATATATATATATATATATATATATATATATGTATATATATATATATATATATATATATATATATATATATATATATATACATATATATATATATATATACATATATATATATATATATATATATATATATATATATATATATATATATATATGTATATATATATATATATATATGTATATATATATATATATATATATATATATATATATATTATATGTATTAAAGGTATTATTAAGAACTATTTAAGGTTATATATATATATATATATATATATATTTTTTTTTTTTTTTTTATATTTATATTTTTTTTTTTTTTTTTGGGGGGGGGGTAATATTATACTATATTTTTTATTGAAAAATACTCAGATTATATGATTATATGTGATTAAAATTGGGTGCATCGACTTTTTGTGACAAAGGTCAGGCCTCCTGTTATGATGCAGATTTTTTGAGGTGCACTCTTGTCATAAATTCATCATTACTCTTCATACGTAATTTGTAACACAAGACAGGGGTAGAATATCTATTCTAGAAGTCTTAGACGTTTTTTCCAAAGATATATAATTTGTCAAAATTTGATTAGAATTTAATCAGAAATATAGTGAAGTAAAGTTAGGCGTCCGAGTACCGGGACAGTGACAGTTAAGGGGTTAAATGCTAAAACTAGTGAAATATCAACTGATTTGATGTTGAATTCTTTGTCATATTTTATAACTATTTTGTGAGAAATAATGTGAGAAATGTTGTAGGTGTCTGAATAAATTTAGGTTTGACTGTATAACTGCATTATGTGGTTTGTTAAGCTTATGATGGATTAGTCTGGAATTGGGCCTGCGGTGAGAGAGAGTCAAGACGACAAGGCGACTGATATATATATACACATTCCAGGCAACAAAAAAAAAACACAAAATGATGCCGATTTAGGGTTTGTTACAAACCTAAATCCACCGCAGTGATTTCACAGCTTGTTTGTGGTTCATGCAATGCTAATCATGATCCATTGAGTGCAAACTCGAGGTCAAAGCCGTTCACAGTCCAATAAATGTGTTTCCAGAGGTGGCAGTGTCAGAAAGGTGTCTTTTGAAGACTGTGTGATAATCATCCAATTATATATAATTGGTTATGTGTTCACCCTCTAAATTCAGGTCCCTTAATAAGACACCTCGACTCATTTTTCCGGGCAACTATAAAAATAGGGAGAATAATGTATTAGCTAGTCTATATCGGTGTAGCACACCGCCTGAAAGTCCTGAAACAATCCCAATTAAGAAAAAACATCAGGCATATGAGTAAACACACACACACAAACACACCAGGGGGAGGTGAAGCTAAAAGTTCAGGGATCCAATGTTTGCTTTCCTGAGATTGAATATTTAACAAAGTGTGCGGTTAAACAGTAACATAATGCTCTCGCATTGACAGGCTCATTAATTTTTTAACCTGTCGTGCTGAGATTGCACTGTGTTGACTGGAATTGGTTTTGCATAAAAAATTAGAACATGACATGAAAGCTGTGAATTTAAAAATATATCAAAGTCCAAATGGGCGTGTTGCTCATTTATGGTGTTGTCTCTTCCTTCATCCCACACTTTCGGTGACAATGACATTGTGTACTCAGCTTGTTGTCTTTTGTCGTTAAGACCAACATGAGGCACAAAGATCACCCATCAACCAAGATTGAATACGTTTCTATCTCTTGGAACTGAATTACAGGATTAAGGGATGTTCACAATGACAGCTAAAACAACTGGACGTGTCATCTTTCAATGCAACGGGCGGAGCGAATATTGATGATGCAACCAACTTGAGCAGAGTTCAACTTGCAAATGAGCTGATGTGGTGACAAACAAGTGAAAAAACTGGAGCTGATGTGATCCGCCCCCTAATACAGTTGGATAGTGCAGTTGGTGTAGGAATACCTACTGCCAAATAACATTACATGAACTTGGCAATGTGTCAACGCCCCTTTAGCCTGAACTGTGAGTTGTGAGAGTACAGTAAGCAAACATTTATGAGGTGTGCTAAGCTCAGCATTTTCAGTGGAATCTGCAGATAACTTGTTTTGGAAGGAGTCCATGACCACGGCTGAAACGTGGTCCTACTGGAGTCAATCGGGTCCTTCAGAGACCGATAGATTTCTTGCCAGCGCGCCAAACGAACACCACAGACACAGTGTGATCACCAAGGGGAAATTAATTGCCATAGTATATTAAATGTGCTATTTAAATAATCTTGCCTCGCCTATGTGCTGAGGGGCCGGTGACCTCGGTACTAAACTTGTGTTGGAGTCAGAGAACCCTAGGGACTTGGGTGTTCAAGTTAACCCTCTGATGGTCTTCGTTTAGAAGTCACGTCCTGAGCCTTCCCGTCGAGAAGTGACCGGACACCTAAAAATTAAACTTTGTCCATCCCAGTAAAAACCAATGAAAATTATTTTTGTTCTATAATATTTATTTTTTTAATTTAGTATTTTGAGACAATTTGATAGAATTTATTAATATTTATTGCATTATTTATGGTTTATTTTTTTGCCATGAAAAAAAAAATATATATATATATAATAGTAATTATGTATAGTAATGCAGTATTTTAGTTTAATATAGAGTCTAGGCCTTACAAAAAAAAAGAAAGAAAATTATCACCATCTGGTTACAGTATAGACAAAATGCATAGAACCATGTTGTAACCTCTAAATGACTAATGTTTTCTTTTTTTGGTGGATTTGAATATATATTTGAAAAAATACTCAAAAATGATCTCTTATTAAGTTTTATATTTTTTTTTTTCTTTTTTTTAGAAATAGTGATTAAAAAAGTGTTTCCCATTTATTTCTATGGGGGTCATTTTTGACAGAAGACCAAAATTGTGACTATTATTTTACGACAACTTAGCATGCTTGGATCATTAACTATTTTTTTTTTTTTTTGTGTGTGTTCACATCCCTAATGCCAGAAATGTCATCAAGTTTCTTAACATTCAGAACATTCCGATGAAGCTGTGATTTTTGTAATCTGAATTTATTGGTGTGTATGTGTATAAAAGTGTGTTTGTATGTGTGTGTGGGTGGGTATGATTTTTTTGCACTCTTGATGGTGTAGAGTGTCACCCCTTTACTGCGGTGTACTTTCTTTTTAGAATCGTGGCCGATTTGTAGATTATACAGACAAAAATTCAGAGATTTTTTTTCTGTTTTTGTAAATTTCCCATTCATTTCCAATGGCGAAGACTACGAGTGTGACTATTTTTTTTTTTTTTTTTTTTTTTAACAACCATTTAGCATGCTCGGATCATGACCTCAATTTTTTTTATTATTATTATTTTTTTTTTTTTAAATTCACATACCAAATGCCAGAAAAGTCACCAAGTATCATAACCTTCTGATGAAGCTGTGATTTTTAAAAAATTTAAACCAGAAAATTATAATAACAGACTGAGGACCATCAGAGGGTTAAAACTGCACTCTCTGAGAGGACCCTATGCTATGCTTGAACTGTATGCGATTAGAGACCCAGGTGTTTTGATCGTGGTGCATGCGTTGAGGGGCCAGGGGGCCCTAACATTCGACTTGAGGTGCACTGGGCTGTCAGGGGTCTGAAGTCAGCAGCTCACATTGTGTGCATCAGAGAAACCCAGTGCCCAAGCGGTCAGCTTGTCCTTTTTGCACCAAGGTGCCTGGGGGCCCTAATTATCATCTTGGGCCATATATGCTGATGTTTCCAGGGGTCCTAGTGGTCAACATGTGATGTGTGTGCCAAATGGGCCTGAGTAGTCAACTTGTGCTGTATGTGCCACGGGGTCTGGGGGCCCTAGTGAACCACTTGTGACATATGAGCTGAAGGGCCAGAGGGCCCTGGTTGTCAGATGCTTGGGCCAAGGGGCCTACGGGCCCAGGAGTCAGCTTGTGATATATGTGCTGAAAGACCAGTGGACTTGCAATGTATGTGCCAATGCTCAGGAGCCCAGTGCTCTACACACTATATGCACCAAGTTGCCCTTGGGCGGTCATCTGCATCTGGAGACTCCAAAGGCCTCTATGGTCAGTTTCCTTTGGCACTCTCGGAACCACCTAAAGGCCCCTGAGCTATCTAGAACCCCAGGGCACCACCACCACTGCCCAGGTTCATACAAGGTTTACACACAATAAGACCCAATATCACAGTGTGCATATATGTTTAATCATACATCGAGATAGTGTTTGAACATTCTTGACACAATCAGACAGACAGTCAAGCTGGGACATGAATGAAAAAAAACTTGCTGTCCATCCAATCATCACCAGAGAACACGTGATACGGAGACGTGCCGCCATAGGTCTACATACCAGCGCATACAGAAGAAAAAAAACACCCTACAGAATTCAGGGAGCCAACACAAACAGAAAGCTCAGGAACCACACCAATAAGGCAATATAAGACACTTCCCTTGGTTTTATGAAAGGAACTCTGTGAGTTTTTCCTTCGGTGGAGCCAGGTGGCCAGGCAGCCTCAAGAATTGAACCAACATTGTTTTCTTACTGGGCTAAAATTTTCAAGGTTTTAACAGACTGTCAGACCCTCAACCCAAACTAAATTATATCAGGGACACAAGAGGGAAAGCTTCTAAAGAAGTCATTTATTTCCACTAGAGCAAATGAGCTGGTGTACTTAGAGGGCCACATAATCATTAGCACCTGCAGACAACAATAGAAGAGGTTACAGGGAGGGTCAAAATAATGAGGGCCAACAGTATCCCCTAATTCTCTCCTTTCAGAAACAAAACACACATCTGCATCCTTGAGGTGCATTGTTAGCTACTGGAATACACACTGCATTGTGAGTTGCGTTTGGGGAAAATGTACCTCAAAATACTCTCAGTTTTGTTCTAAATGACCCTTAACAGCCACAAACCTTTCCTTTGTCAATGTGTCTGGGACTGTTGCAAACAAAGAAAACTCCACCTTCCATTCTAGACTTTTACATTTTTGGAGAAAACATGAGCTGTTTTTGCCCATGTGAAACACACTGAAATAATACTAGGGTGTTGAGGATGTTTGTGAGTAGGGACAACCTCATCTCATGGGGAATTCGTACAGAATTTTACAAGGTGGCCAATTCGTAACAATTCGATACAGACCTCAGCTCGATTACGAATTAAGTAAGATTTTTGCTAATCGTACATATTTTACGAATTGGCCAATTCGCATGAATTCATACGAATAATCTACTCCCTGACCCCGCCCTAAACCTAACCATCACATGGGTTTAGACAAATCGTACGAATAGCCACTTTTTAATCACTTCGTACGAAATTCGTACGAATTAGTCGTGAGATAGTGTTGGTAGGGATTTGCCCGCAGCCGAACACTTATTCGGAAAGGCTACGGATAATGGCTTTGATAACAAATTCTACCGAATAATCAGAAAAATTATTTTGGCAGATCCATTCACTCTTTGTGTTTGCTGGATAACAGGTCAGTATGACGTAATCCAATGCTAAAGTATGGCTCATCATAGACTAGCTAACCACAAAGCTAGCTAATGCCACTATCAACAGTCTGTTCTGTTGTGACTATAAAAGAATCAAGTTTCTTTTTAAAATGCATTATCATATTATTTTAGTTAAAACTCAAAAATAATAATTACAAATAACTAATGTTAGGGAAATCTGTTAATGTTTAGTTGTGCGTTTCTGAAAAAAATATATATATATATATATATATATATATATATATATATATATATATATATATATATATATATATATATATATATGATTTGTGGAATATAGGATTTTAAAACCACTTTTTTTTCTTTTTTATAAAACCTATAATTTGTATCGGTATCGGCCTTCAAAATCCTTTATCAGTTTGGGCTCTTCAGTCTAGCCATGTTGCCATATCTGTGTCTTTAAGAAATCAGAGATTTGACAAGAGTGATACAGTAATACATTATACACATTTTTATGCCTAGTTAAAATGTGATTTTAAGCTACAGTCTGTCTGTTGTAACTATAAAAGAATCACATATATATATATATATATATATTCACATATATATATATATATATATATACACATATACAGTATATACAGTGTGTATATATATATATATATATATATATATATATATATATATATATACATATATATATATATATATATATATATATATATATATATACATATATATATATATATATATATATATATATATATATATACACACATATATATATATATATATATATATACAATGTATATATATATATATATATATATATATATATATATATATATATATACATATATATATATATATACATATATATATATATATATATATTATATATATATACATATATATATATATATATATTATATATATATACATATTTATATGTATATATATATATATATATATATATATATATATATATATATATATATATATATATATATATATATATATATATATATATTTGAAATTTTCTTCTAATATGATACACCCCTAGTTGGTAGGGCATTGTTCTGTGGTTGCTAAGGTGTTCTAACTGTTACTAGCATGTTGCCATGTGGCTGCTGTCCTGCTCATGTCAAAAAGCCCACTCACAAGTCTCTATAATAATCTGGTCTCTAGATATGGCCCTCCTCCAGTAATGTTTGCTCACCTCTTTGACCATCATTATCTGCGGTATTATTTATTTCTAAAGCACAAACATTTAAATTATACACCAATTTGAAAACTTTCAGGCCTGTTCAGACCATATGTTCAGTGCAGACATTTGGTGCAATAAGCCTGTGGTGGTATGAACATGCCTTTAAAGGTACATTATGTAACTTGTTTTTGTTCTAAATTTACATTTATGTAATCAATAATAGTCCAGTCATTTTAAGCCAAAATGGGGTCAACCTTGAACAAATTGCAACAGAAGCAAACTCAACTGATTTTGTATCCTCAATATCTCCTGAGTAAGTAAAAAAAGCCCAGAAGAATCTCATTAGGGGAAAGTTTAGAAAAAAGACCCACATATATCCCTTTCATTTGCCTATTCATTCTGTTTCACACTTGAAATGGGTAAAAATATTAACCTTTAGATATCATCATGAAAATCACTGAGTTGATTACTTACATCAAGAAAAACAACAACAACAAATGTATCACAAGTTTTTTTGAAATTGTTTGTTAACATGGACAAATGGTGCATAATATAATTACGTATTAGCTAATTTGCATAATTACCCAAACAGATCTAAACATTGGGTATAGCAGGTGAAAATGTTTTTTTTTTAAATCTTGTTGACATATAGCAGTAATAGACTTAGTGTTAAGGTCTGAATGGAACTATTTAGGCTACCCATGAACATTAATACAGGAAGAAGTACTTTAGAAACCAGCCTTTATTAATTATTATGGCAGAGATGGGGTTTAGATATTTAGTGCATTATGTACGTATTTAGATTTTTTGATCCAGACACTTTTTATTTCACCTATCTTTGTCGTCTGCATTCTCCTTACCCATGTGTCCTGTTCTTCCCTCAGACTCATCCCCCAGAAACAGTCCCACTGACCCAGCCCCAAACCCCATCTCTGCCATAATAATTAATAAAGGCTGGTTTCTAAAGTACTTCTTCCTGCATTAATGTTCATGGGAAGCCTAAATGGGTTCCATTCAGACCTTAATATTAAATAGTTTACTGTTATACGTCAACAAAATTCTACAAGACATTTGTCACCGTTAACAAACAATTGCAACTTCATTAACATCAAATCATTTTTTGTTTGTCTTGATGTAAGTAATAAACTCAGTGATTTTCATGATGGTATATAAAGGTTAAACTTTTTACCCTTTTCACATGAGAAACAGAATGAATATGAGTTTGAATAGCACATTCACTTCTAGTTGTCTTGCTGTTAATTTTAAATAGAGCAAACTAATCAGTGTCTGCTTGTTTATTCAAACTAAGTTTTTCTATAACAGACGAAGCAAAGGTCGCTGGGGTGCGTTTCCAGAAAGCATTGTTAGCCAAACTATGGTCACAAGTTCCGTCGTTATCAGGATAGTTCAACGAGTTCGGTGTTTCCTGAAACAATCGTTCCAACGAACATTCGCAATCAGCATCGCAAAGTTGTGTGGTTTGAACGACAGCTCTCGACCTGTGGTTAGAGGCATCGTTTCTATATTGCATCACATTTGGACATAATAAATCCTTGTCTTGAGCAAAATAAGCAAGCTGACATTCAGTACAACCGGTCCATTTTATTTAGAATAAATATAATTTACGTCTTTTAATTTGTCAAAAGATTTTGTACCGTGTTTGAAGAGTGTGCATGTGCGAACGTGCTCTACTATGTAAGAACGAGCCAAATTATTGAGTCTGGTAATAAAGTAAAATAACTGAGAACAATTAGAAATAGTCCTCAGATGACATGTCTGTAATTTATATTAACAAATCTAGTGTTAATTGGATCTCAAACAGTTTCATTAAAAGTAGTTATTACTCCACCACGTGCAAAACCAACATGCTCGAAACAATACTTTGCATCAATGGGTTTCGGGGAAACAAAGCTAGTTGATTTCTCCAACGATTCATCGTACTATGGTACAGTAGTGAATCAGCGAACTACATAGTTGTACGGGAAACGCACCCTGATTGGTTTTAGGCAGTGTTGGGGAGTAGTTAACTACAAGTAGCGTAGCTACTAACTTAACTACATTTTTCAGTAGCTTGGCAGTAGCTCAGTTGTTTTTTAAACAGTGTAGTTTTTCCAGTAGCTAACTACTTCTTGCAGCAAGTAGCGGTGTAGCGCGAGCAAAAGCTACATTGCTACATTGTCGAGCCTGCGCGAATCAGCTCGATGCAAGGATATTCTTCTTCTTGTTAGATTACAAACAAATTTTTTGCATCTTGCGGCTAATGGTTCACTCAAGTACATAAGTGGTTCAATGGTTCACACAGACGCACCCATATTATGTTAATATAGCAAGACATGACAGCAGATTTGGAGGATGGAGAAACAACTAACGTTAATTACCCATGACCTTATTTGTCCAATTTCATTCAGTATTTTTGAGAAAATGTTCTACATGCAATTTACGTTGGATGTATTTTTCGTTCTTGCAATGTTGTAGGCTGTTTGTTGCACTTTTGACAAACAGTCAGAGATATTTGAGTGTTGTGTGTAATAAATCAATACTCTTTGAAATCGTAATTCCATTGCCTTGTTTTAAACACTAAATATTTTACTTAAAACATTCCTCAGACACTTATTCAGTTATTTATAATATACGTTGCTCAAATAGCAAAAGTAGTTTCAATGTAGCTAGCTACTTTTTGATTGTAACTTGTAGTGTAGCTAACTACTTTTCTAAACGGGTAGCTCGACTGTAGTTAAACTACTTTAACTTACGAGTAGCTTGTAACTTGTCAAACTACAGTTTCAGAGTAGCTTCCCCAACACTGGTTTTAGGTCTATCCAATTGCGCCCAGAGGCATTTGAGCTAAGTCCGTTTGTGACGCCCCTTTGGATGATTTGTCTATGGATCTTTGCCAGACCATAACTCAGTTACAACTGAGAATGGTCTGGTTTTAACCAGGCTACCGTATGGCCGGTTCCGGGGTGTGGCGGAAAGCGTCCGGAAGCGTGAGACCTCCACAAAAGGGCACTGATATGTCTGTTCAATGAGGCATGGAGCAGAGGCGCTGGGAAACAGCTTCATGGTCACTCTCTGAAACCAGAGACCACCAGGAGATCCTTCAGAGAGACGAGACATGATACTACTTTCTTTCAATCCTGATACAGGCCAGCCAACAATGCAAAGGACGCTGTCTGCTCCTCTCACCTGTGTTTCTTTCTGCCTCGTCTGGGAACAAAATGGTGGCAGATGTTGTTCTGAATTGAAGGTGGGAGGTTAAAGATTACTGGAAATAATCCCTCAAATCAATGACTAGTTTCAGTAGCATATCTGCCAGAAACCTTTCCTCCCCTTCAAGCACATGTTTTTTAGACTGACTTGTCTCTTTAACCCTTTACCTGTCACCCCCCTTTTTGATAATTGACATTAAAATGCACTATACAAACTTAAATGGTTGTAATTCAAGAATGCTTTGGAATATAGACCTAAGTTTGGTCTTGTTTTAACGAAAACAATCAGCAGATTATTACTAAAGTGAAAGCACTTCAAAAAATTTAAGTATGAAAAAGTTATGGAAGTTATAATTTACAGTAAATCAAATATACTTTATTAATATATATTTTTTTAATATGAAATAAATATTTTACAAAATATGTTTTACTATAAAATTACTATAAAATGAAAGCTATATATCTAACCAAGTTGTGTTCCAAATTTGAAGTTGATATCACAAAAATTTAAGTTCCCATGAGATTTTGTTTAGGCGTTATACTGAAAAATAGCCACCGGGTGCCATTGAATTCCATTGAATTTAATTGTATGCATAATGCCATAACAAATTATAAAATTTCTATCCAAATATCACTTCTGTCACTAAATATGGAACCTTGAGACTCAGACCTTTCTGACAATATGTGTTTTGTCAAGATTAGAAAAGGTTTTCATAATAAATTATGAAAGATGGTGTCCAAAAGGGGAGGGGCCTAATAAAAAAATACCGTTTCTATGGTAACGCATGTCCAATTTCAAAACGGTTTTCACAGGATGAATTCTGAGTTTGTAAGCTTTCAAATGATACCTAATTTATGATAACTACTTAAAAATATGATATATAATAATGAAAAATTATATATATATATATATATATATATATATATATATATATATATATATATATATTGTACTTTTTAGAGGACTTCTTACCTTACTTTTTAAAATATAATTTTTATCTTTTTTATTGAGAAATACTAATTATGTTTTATTATGAACTTTTAGCACTAAAAACAAAGTTTCAATTATTAAAAGTGTGTGCGTCGACTTTTTGTGACAAAGGTCAGAAACTCCTGTAATGACGTCGATTTTTTTGAGGCGCACTCTTGTCATAAATTCATATATTACTGTTCATTCATAATTTGTAAGAAAAAACAGCGCTAAAATATCTATTTAGGAGTCTTAGACCTTTCCAATGATATATAGTTTGTCATGACTAGATTAGGATTTAATAGTAATATAGTGAAGTAAATTTAGATTGCCCGTATACGGGCAAGTGACAGTTAAGGGGTTAAACCTATAAACAAGTTTGAAACAACATGATGGTGAGTAAATAATGACAAAAATGTAATGTAGGGGTGAACTATTACTTGAAACCTAAGTATCTCTCGTCTGCATCTCTCACCTATTCATACACACAAGTGGATGACGGAAGTTTTCACTACTATTGTACCTTCCCAGTGTCTACAACCTACTCTCCGTGACAGGATGATGCCTACAACACAGAATGTAGGTTACTGAAAATGATCTCTTATTACTCCCTATTAAATTGAAAGCGTGTCTGCAAACAGACGAAATTAAGTCAGGAAGACGGGAAGCTGCTGTTCCTAAAGTTTGCTGTAAACAAAATGAGATTACCAGGCAACTTCTGAATTTGATTTACTTAGGCTTAATATAAACAGGTTGTCAAACCACAGGTCTGTAAAACTGAGGGAAAAACCGCATAAGTAAGAGAGGAATTAATCCGCGTGTTAGTATTCAGTGGAATTCAGCTTCAAGAGGAATTTGTCAGGGGAACTGACACCTCCGAAGGAAGCATAACCTTTTTTTAGTGTTGTTTGAGACGTATTTATTAATTAAGTGCATATTGTTGCGCTACGCTTTGATTGATTGTGGATTACAAAAAAAGAACAATTCCCCAGCTAAAAAATTACCAGGGCAAATCATTTAAACATGAGACATTAAATAAATAAATATGAGTGTGTAGTCATAATTGTCTTGAAAGAGAATCTTGCAGCTCATTACGCACATATATTTTGACATGTTTGCATAATCCAAAAGCTAATCCGACCGCTGTGCGGACGTCTTCTCCGTAACGACAAAGATAACAAGCGGAAGACGGCATTACTTGTGAGAACAAATGCTGATAAAGTTTTAGCAGCTGTATAATTTGATAAATAGAATTTTCTTGAGTCTTTTTCTTTTAACATAGCTAGACTATTATATCTGAGCAACAATGAGTGAAGGACACATCCTTTCACTGAAACTGCAGGAGGAAACTTTACAGTGGCTGTTGGAAAGAAAGACACGCTAATTACATGTCAATAATTCAATGCTTAATTTTAATGGCCGGGAGAGGTTCGTTGACTGCTGAGTGAGTGATTATCTGCCATGGGAGATAAAGGGAATAGAGTACAGGCAGAGAGAGGAAAGAAAAGATAAGGTAGAGTATGATGATGAGTACATCTGGTGATTGCTCATCCCTTCTCCCTCGCTCGGCTCTTCTGAGGTGGTAAAAGGTCTCATAAACTCTTACTCCATGGGTTTCCCCTATGGTTATTTTCTCCATTTCTGTGAAAATAATATATATACACTCACCTAAAGGATTATTAGGAACACCTGTTCAATTTCTCATTAAATGCAATTATCTAAGCAAATTTGAGCACGGATTTATTGTTGGTGCCAGACGGGCCGGTCTGAGTATTTCACAATCTGCTCAGTTACTGGGATTTTCACGCACAACCATTTCTAGTGTTTACAAAGAATGGTGTGAAAAGAGAAAAATCATCCAGTATGAGGCAGTCCTGTGGGCGAAAATGCCTTGTTGATACTAGAGGTCAGAGGAGAATGGGCCGACTGATTCAAGCTGATAGAAGAGCAACTTTGACTGAAATAACCACTCGTTACAACCGAGATATGCAGCAAAGCATTTGTGAAGCCACAACACGCTCAACCTTGAGGCGGATGGGCTACAACAGCAGAAGACCCCACCGGGTACCACTCATCTCCACTACAAATAGGAAAAAGAGGCTATAATTTGCCTGAGCTCACCAAAATTGGACAGTTGAAGACTGGAAAAATGTTGCCTGGCCTGATGAGTCTCGATTTCTGTTGAGACATTCAGATGGTAGAGTCAGAATTTGGCGTAAACAGAATGAGAACATGGATCCATCATGTCTTGTTACCACTGTGCAGGCTGGTGGTGGTGGTGTAATGGTGTGGAGGATGTTGTCTTGGCACACTTTAACAACAGTACACAGTATTAGTATGGTGTTCCTAATAATCCTTTAGGTGAGCGTGTGTATATATATTTTATATAACATTCAGATATATATAATATAAAAAATAAAAATAAAATTACAAAATTAAATATATTGTATATAAATATGAATTGTGTTTTTTTTATAATTTAATGGTAACAGAGAGAAAGAACAAAAAAATGAAATTAAAATAAATTAACTAAATGAAAAAAAAACTAAATCATAAGTCAATCACCAAGCTAAATAAAAAATAAAGAGATTTTATTTATTTGTAACATTTTAGTTTAGCTACAGTTAAGTGGATATTTGAGGCACACAGATTATAGGGGAGAGCGGGGCACAACCTAACGCATTTTGGTTTTGGCTCAATTAATTAAAAAATAATTAGGTTAGATTAATATTTTTTTACACAAGCAACATACACATCTCTGCTACAAATGAACACTTCAAGTTTTTTCTAGGACCTACCATTTTCGTACAGTTGCACTGAAAGTGACAGAAGTGCAAATGTTACAACTTGCCCCATATACGGGGTTAATTGTAACAGACAGAGGGGTTAGTTGTAACACTTGTGTGTAACACACATAATTCAGTACTATTTTATTTGTATAGTTTGATATTGTTTGTGCATCTGTATAGACAGATATCCATACATCCATCCCTCATCCAATCATCCTTCTATTGTGGATAAATCATGGATAGAGACATGGAAATGTGCTGCACAGTTTTGCAATAAATAATAATAAATAAAATGATAAAATATTGTAATTGCAATTAAATTAGGTTTGTGTGTGGCAGCTGCATGTACAATTATTATTATTAATAATAACAGTAATAATAATACAAATGAGCTTAGAATAAAAATTTAAAGGGTTTATGCATTAAAAACATGCCATTTTTTAATAAATAAACAAGTTATCATTCATATTACACTTAATTTTAAACATTTTAAATTCCAACATTGTTTGTGAAAGTCCAACAAAGTTAAATGTATCAATAAATACTCAAACCTGAAAAGTTGTGTGGCTCCGTTTTCATTTGATTATCATTGTACACTTGGCGGCTTAGTTGTAACACTGTGTTACAACTAACCCCGCTGTGTATTACATATTTTAACCCTAGCTAACAGTCATTATAGGAATTGCTGACATGTTTCAAAATGGTGCTATGTTTGAGCCAACAAGACAGTGATTAAGGCAATATAAAGTTAGATTTGGAGACGTATACACCCAACTCAGAAACCGAAAAAAAACTAATATGATGAAAAAATTTACTTTTATGGTGTCAAAACACTCTTTGTCCAATATCTTCATGAAATATAATCAAAACTTTCCGCAAATTCGCGGAGACCGTCTTCTGGCAGCAAGAGAAAAATAGCGGAAAGACAATCTGCTTGATCCTGACGAACTACGTAAAAAGTCAGTGTTACATTTAACCCCGCGTTAGGTTGTGCCCTGCGCTCCCCTAACGTTTTCCTTTTTGATTTTTCTCCTGACATGTCAGTTTGGGAAAGAGTTTCTATTGTTTATGTCAAAGCATTATTTCTGAAATGCGTGAAAAAGCAGGAAGTTTGCTTAAGTAGGGAGCTGAAAAGCTCTGGAGAGGGTTTGGATTCTCTCCTGCCTGAGTTGTTTTAAATGAAGGCACGTCTGCATGCATTCCTTATGTCCCTGACAATGGGCCGACATCCTCTGTGCCTAATGGCTGCTGAGCTCTTGCCTTTGTCCCTTGATTAACTGCTCTATTCAGGGCTCAGCCTGCTAATTGCATAGCCTGTATAGCTCCCCTGCATTACTGTAAGAATTAATGAGACACAATTACTGCACCCAGCAAATCTCGGGCCAGTCAATCCCAAAGAGCCCCCTCAACCCAGCCTAAGTGCAGTAGAGACTGTAGAGATGCATGGAGAAAAAAAAACAGTGGTTGTTTCATAAAATACATGTATTTATTTCAAGCCAGCTCATGATTAGGCCCTAGAGTGAGTGATGGACTCAGAGAGACTGAATTCTATAGTAGAAGAAACAGAGAAAAGAAGAAATTACATTTATGATGAAACAGGAAAACGAGAACTAGGCCAAACAGCACCATGATACTAAAGGGCTTTCTGGAAACAACCTACCAAGCATTCACCAGTCAAAAAGTTGGGCTCACAGACTTGTTTTGAACCTTTTATTTAAAGGCTTCTGATTAATTGTTTAAAATTAGTTTTGAAGCCAAAATAGTGAATGAGAAACAGCCAACTGCTCGGCATACATGAGATCCTCTTTAAAACGGTTTTAAAAGCGTCCTTCACCTCAAATATAAAATCTTTCATTTGTTGAGATATATGATACATTAAAATGATCAAAAATCACATTCAAGATGATTTCCCCAAAATATTAAGCAGCACAATTGTTTTCAACAGTAAATCAGCATTAGAGTGATTTCTGAAGTAATGATGCTGAAAAATCTTTTTTTTTTCCTCTGATTTTGGGAATAACTTATTATCCCTTTCGGTATTTGGACAGGAATGTTGTTTCAGGATCAACAAAATATTTTGTCCCAGGAATGCGTCTAACTTTGTAAAATCAGGACGTGCGTCTCGAGACAGTTATCAGCGAATTCATCAAAATTGCATGTCTAAACATTAAAGTGGTTACATTTAGTCTACATTTAGTTCGATACAAATGCTGAAAAATGTATGCGTTCACTTCAGCGCAGTCTCATCCCAATTCGTCATATAACTGACGTTTTGGGACGTCTTTGACCATTCGTCAATATACGACTTTTTAGGGCCCGGCCCTTAAACGTCGGTAGATGAAAAAAAGAGTTCATCATCATTATATACTGAGCGTAACATGACCATTAGCACACATTCCACTCAAAAGTTACAAGACAATCGCTGTATCCCAATTTGCCAACTCATACTATGCCCTAAAAGTCCATTATCCACTTTCCGACCAAGTAGTTACAGGAACTTAGCTATAGGAACTGTCCACTTCTAAACAGTTCTAAGAACTACTCTCCTCCACCAAACTCGGTTTTGCTGCTTGCGTTCGCACTGACCAAGTGGCCATAGGAACTGGTAGGAGGGGTAATGCAAGCACAGCGATGGTCTTTATAGCATAGCGCGGCCACATACAACAATAACAAACCAGCATGGCTATTGCAATGTTCCTGTTCTGCCTTGCCAGGACCTTAATAACGGAGAACGAACGGCGCCGTTTAAAGATTATGCTTGAGTTCTGTACAGAGAAACACAGAAGACGAAGGCTCCAGGGTAATATGATATTAAGTAATATGATGGAAGAAGATAAAAGAGCAGAGCGCAGGAGGCAAACAAAACGACGGGTAAGTTTAGCTAGCATTAGCAATTAGCGGGTTGAATGCGTTATGTTTGTCTTAATCCTCGTTGTAATGTTTTGCTAAAACATACAGCGTATGGCAGAGCAGCGCTAACGTTACAAGTTCCGTGTTGACAGTGGGCATGACTTATAAGTTGAACCAATCAACGTAGACCTAGGGAAAGGAAACTAAAAAAGTCCTTGCTCTAGACTAGGTACTGAAAGAGTTATAGGAACTACGGTCTGAGGAACTAAAAAAATCCCCAATTTAGTCCGGTCGGAACACGAGAAAAAAAGGGTTATAGGAACGCTAGGTTCTAGGAACTGCAAAAGTCCCTCCGGTCAGAAAGCGGCTTATACTTGTGAGTGTGTATCAGAAGAGTAGGTAAGCTTTGGGACATATACTTTGTCATAGATGTGTCTTTAACGGACGACCCTATCACGGTTTAAACAACCCAGCTGAAATCATCCACGTTCAGTTGAATTAAAGGAGTTCACTTAAAAAAAAATAAATAAAAAAAAACTTTTGCTGATAATTTACTCACCCCCATGTCATCCAAGATGTCCATGTCTTTCTTTCTTCAGTCGAAAAGAAATTAAGGTTTTTGATGAAAACATTCCAGGATTTTTCTCCATATAATGGACTTCATTGGGAACCAAACGGTTTAAGGTCCAAAAGACAGTTTCAGTGCAAACTGCAAACTGTTGAAAGTGCTTTAAACGATTCCAGACGATGAATAAGGGTCTTATCAAGCGAAATGATCTCTCATTTAAAAAAATAATAACAAAGTTTAAGTTTTATGAGCTCAAATTATCGCCTTGCTCTGTTCTGTGATGCGTGTTCGGGACTCTCCTCTTCGAACTCGTTTATCAAAATGACTCTTAGATGAATGAACGAGGCTCACTTTGATCACTTTTATATCAATGTTCACTTTGATAAATGAACGAGGCTACAATTTGTGTGTTTGTGTTCGAACAGGAGAGTCACGAATGCGCATCACAGAACACAGCAAGGCGACCATTTGGGCTTATAACACTTAAACTTTGTTATTTATTTATTTATTTATTATTTTTTTAAATAAGCGATCGTTTCACTTGATAAGACCCTTATTTATCATCTGGAATCGTTTAAAGGCCTTTGAATAGTTTGAAGTTTGCACTGAAACCTTGGACTGGACCTTGAACCGTTTGGTTCCCAATGAAGTCCATTATATGGAGAAAAACCCTGGAATGTTTTCATCAAAACATTCATTTCTTTTCGACTGAAGAAAGAAAGACATGGACATCTTGGATGACATGGGGGTGAGTAAATTATCAGCAAAAGTTTTTTTTTTTTTTTAAAGTGAACTACTCCTTTAATTTCCTACCATATCAAAATAACATTATGTGAATAATATTGAATAAATATTATTTCCTCGAGGTTAGATACTGATCACAAGTCAAACCTCTTTATACTTAACAATTGGTCTCAAACATCCACCATATTTGTAGTTTATAACAAATTTTATTTGTAGTTCTAATCAAATATTATCCGTTAGTGTGTGCTCGGATCTTCACTTCACAAAAAGTAGTCAATCCACGTAAATCTAATTTTTAACACTATTTAGAACAAATAGTTTGTGGTTTGTATGTATTTTACCCACCGTGTCAATCTAGAAGAACAAACTGTGAACATGGAGATAGCTCGCTTACTGATCATTAACACCTCGTTTATATATAAATCACTTCCTTTACCACAGTTGACTTGATAACGTCAGTCATAAGAACTAAAACATCATCACTCTAAATCAGTTATCAGTCTGACCCTCATTACATCTCCACACGTGGCTAGCACAGGTTTGATGAGGGATATCTTCCAGCAGGTGTTACTGGAATCACAGTGCTCCACCTGTTCACCTGTGTAGCGGTCGGAAACTCCTTCCTCAGTGTAAGTTTGAGAAAGGTTCCTCGGGAACCATATGACTCATAGGCACAAACTCAAAAGCTAATCTGTTTCTTTTGTGTAACTGGATATGTAGAAAGTAATCCAGGGTTTCTTTGACGACACTCGAGCACAAAACAAAATACTACACGCAAATCCCAGATCATCTGTGGTTCTGAAAAATACTCACTGTGGTTTGTGTCGCTCTGTGCTAACTCTGTAAACACTGACAAGTACGTTAACATAACAATGATGCTTTAGAGGCAAAGGTGTGTGTGTAACAGAGAGAGAGAGAGCAAAAGTGTGCGTGTGTGTAACAGAGAGAGTGCAAAAGTGTGTGTGTGTGTGTGTAACAGAGAGAGAGTGTGTGTGTGTGTGTGTGTGTGTGTGTGTGTGTGTGTGTTGCTACGATCCTACTTGGTGAGAGGGTGAATTGTCTGGTGTTGTGAACGAGAAGTGAATTAGCGTTAGCTTCGTAGACACAAAAGAGGATTATTGCTGCTGCGTACGGCATATTTTCAATACTGTTAGCAATTTCTGGAATGCCTATTCGGATTTGGAGTGTTTACGCACCTGTCAATCACCTCCGTCACCCTTTTACCACAGCTGAAAAAGAAAGAAACCCTCTGCTCCATTCATCTTTGTCTTCAATGCTAACAATGCAAACTCTTGTACATTAGCCCCTTCGCCCTTCTTATCGGAGCGGGAGAGTGTCTCGCTCTGTACCTGAATGCTCTTTGTTTCTCCGTGACCCCTCGAGTGCAGGTCACCGCCTGCAGCCATTCCACACTGGATTTGGCCATCATCAGGTTTCAGGCTCTCACACACGGAGCGGGTCAGGGGCCCCGAGTGGATCCGCCGTGTTCCACGTCAATCAACTTTCTATTGCTACGCTGAAGGCTCGCGGGCCTGCGGTTTTGAACCTCACTTACAGCAAGTGTACATCGCTTTGTGATCGAACACTTTTCATTTCGGGGTCACACTTTTTATGGAAGCGTGGAGCAAATCTCATTAAAACCAAAGTGAAATGGACACTGAACGCTGTGCAGGATATACTATTCCTTAAAATAGTTAATGATTTTCATTTGAACAGTAAAAGACGGTGCAATTAAAATGTGAGTTTCATTGATCCAAGGTTTGTTTTGTTCGGTTGTTCGCAGATATCAAGCATGTAAGACGTGACAGCTGCAAAATGAATTATTACGGCTAAATGAGGTAAAAGACACACCTAATGCAAATAATTGTGTTTACTAAATTTATTAACACAACAGGCATTTTTAAGCCTGGATGCCAGCCCGAACTCCGCCCACAAAATTTTTTGGTCAGGAAGTTCGGTCTGGACTGATCCATTGAGGAGTAATTATGATCAGGCAAAAAACGTTCGGGCCAATCAAATTGCCAGGGCGGGCTTTATACGATGATGGACAGGTGATCTGCAGGGACATAATCATCACGTTATGAAAGACGCGCTTAACTGGTTTCTGCATCTGAAATGAACTAGTTACATATAGTGGCAGACGTAGGACTGGGAAAATCTGGTTTTTAATCAGTAATGATTCTTTTTCCAATTCCAAAACCGTAAACTTTTGGTTTGGTAAATAAGCAAAGAATCACTCTGACTGATTCAATGAGTGAGCCGAAACAGATTTAAAGTGCCTCTATTAACGTTTTTGAATATTACCTTTCAGTGTGTAATAATGTTGTTTGTCAAGATAAAACATCTGTAAAGTTTTGAGACTGAGCTAAAATCCAAAGATCCAGTCATTTTGATTCCGACAGGCACTGTAAGCGGTCGACCAATCATTACAAACTGGGCCATTAGACCAATCAGAGCAGAGTAGGCTCAAAGAAAGGAGGGGTTTAGAGAGACGGAATCTTGAGAACGAACCGTTTTCAGACTCTTTGAGAAATTAGGTGATATATCTTAGAGCTGTCAGTTTAACGCGTTATTAACGGCGTTCACGCAAACCCATTTTAACAGCATTATTTTTTATTTGCACAATTAACAGTCTTTTTACCCTAGCAAACTTTGTAGTATTTTTTTCACATGCTTTGCAACAGGACACGGCATGCGCAGCGCCCGCTTGAAACCCATTCATTTCAATGGCTTGCACCGCGGCAGGACGTTTTGTTGCTTCGAGCCAGAGCGCAAGCGTCTTAGCTACACCAGAAACAAAACAACAGGCACGCCGCACAACGTTTCAGCTTGCGAGCCGGCCAAATGGTAACGTTACGTTTTAGCTGATGACGAGTGCTAGAAATGGATGCCAGTAAGATTCTGAATGAGACGGAATCTTAGATTAGACGGAATCTAGAACAAACCGTTTTCAGACTCTTTGAGAAATTAGGTGATATATATATTAGGGCTGTCAGTTTAACGCGTTATTAACGGCGTTAGCGCAAACCCATTTTAACAGCATTATTTTTTGTTTTCGCGATTAACGGTCTTTTACCCTAGCAAACTTTGTAGTTTTTTTTTCACATGCTTTTGCAACAGGACGCAGCATGCGTGGCACTGCGCTCTGAAACCCATTCATTTCAATGGCTTGTACCGCGGCAGGACGTTTTGTTGCTTTGTCGACCAGAGCGCAAGCGGATCTAGCTACACCGGAAACAAAACAACAGGCACGCCGCACACACGTTTCGGCTTGCGAGCCGGCCAAATAGTAACGTTACGTTTTGAGTTGAAGACGAGTGCGAGAAATGGATGCCAGTAAGGTTCTGAATGGAAAGTTTACTTTTAAAAAGTTGCCAAATTGTCCCATTGACAAGACCAAAGTCAGACATCCCAACCTGCAAGAATTCATTTGATAGGTTTCGCGAGGCACATACGTGCGCATGCATGACAGAGAGGGAGAGCACGAGACACTCGCAAGGTCTCTCTCCCTCTTTGCCATGTATGCACTGGCATGATATGTATGTTATGCGTGCAGTATGTTCTGGGTCTATCTCGCTCTAGATTACGGAAGATTTTAACTCATTTCCGGGCATCAGGGAGATGCTATCAATATGAGGGAGACTCGTCCAGTCCAGTCTGAAACACCACTTGATGATGGCAAAACAAACACACACACACAGATGATGCAAATTCTCCGCCCCCTCGTCAATATCAGGACCTCGTTAGTATGCCTTGCCTTCGTTAGTAAAAAAAAAAACATTTGCACAAAACAAGCCAATCCACTTTTCCATGTTGATAAGAGCATTAAAATGAGAAAAAATAATGGAAAAAAAAATCAAAAGACATTTAGTAGAGATAACAATGTGCGATTAATCACGAGTTAACTATGACATTAATATGATTAATTGCGAGTTAACTATGACATTAATGCGATTAATCGCGAGTAAATATTTTAATTGTTTGACAGCACTAATATATAGTTCAGATGCAAAAGCCTCTAAGTGCCATATGAAAATTTCTTCTAGAATGATCATTTTTTATCAAGCTTGTATATTTAAGTTTAGTAATTTCACTTAAATGGCAATGTAGATTAAATTTAAGTGAAATTACTGAACTTAAATATACAAGCTTGATAAAAATGATCATTCTAGAAGAAAATTTCAAATGGCACTTAGAGGCTTTTGCATCTGAAGAACTCTTCATATATTATTATTTATTTATTTTTGATGATGATGATGATGATGATGATGATGATGATGATAGATGCATGTAAACCTATTCTAGAAGACTGCTAAACAAAATTAGGAAGCAGCATTTTAAAACATGCCCGGATTAACATAGTTTTGTGCCCTAGGGTGACCACAGTTTAAGTGCCCACCCCCATCCTCCTCACACTTAATGTGTGAACAATTGAAATTCAGTATTTCTATGAAGACAATAGATGTAATAACATTACATGAACTTAACAGCTAAAGTAAAGGCTCACCACAAATACTGCAGGGTTCCAGACTGCGACCAAAATCGACTGAATTTTATATCCAGCCGCACATGTGCGACCATAGACTGTAAAAAGTGTGCAACCAGTAAATTTGCCACACGTTAAATGCATCTTAAACCTATAACACGCGAGTTCTAAATTTGAATGAATTTGTCTGAGTTCATTTTTATTTATTTATATTTCTCTCTCACATTCGTTTCAGATTGCAAGCACAGTTCTCTGCCATGGCACAACAGATATAATAGCATTGCAGTGTATTTTAGGTACATTTCGATGTTACCACATCAAGCTATTGTTTAGGTCACCTGACAAGAATCATATTTGGAAAGAGAAAAAAGACCCTCAACCATTCAGATTGGTCACTTTTTTGTGGTATTCAAATTTAGTATGGGCCTAGCACCAAACCGACTGCACACTACCACTTTTCCAGTGGTTAACTGAAGTGGTTGTAAAATTGAATTCATTATTACCAATTAGCATTATTGATTTGAGGTTGAGACATTTTACCCTTCTCTTTCATTACTTATTGTAAAAATACTTTCCTCTTCCATGGTCAGGATTGAGGTTTGTGTCTGCATATACGGCCTGTGTTGATCATGGCAAAGCTAAATGCTCTTCAATGCATGTATGATCATAGGTGCAGAACTAAATGAAAAGAGAGGGTTGTGTAACTAGTGTAATGTTTATTTATTCTGGACATATAAATGGAGATCTGATCAGATTGAGAAGACAAATGTGTCTTTTATGGCTGTTTTAGTGATACCAACAGTCTAAAACCGGGTTTGGGCAGAAAAACAACACTGAAACTTGGCTGAAAAGTGTATATATGCAATGCTCTGATATTATATAGGCTTATAATTTTGTATTAAGTATCTTTCATGAGACTTAGAAGTCAGATTTTTTTCCTTACCACAACCACATCCACTGTCAATGCTAACAGGACACATCGTTGCTTCAAACAGACAATCTAGCCCTTAGTTCAAGTCAATAAATACACAAAGATATGACGTGTGACTGTTGAAGCCAGGTCGTATCTCTAAAAGATAAGATCTATTGTCTTAAACGAGTCATTTAGTACTCTCTCTGCTCTCGTTTGATGAAATCACACCATATTAAAACACTCAAAGGAAGCCACTGTCATTTGCTAACCTAATTTAGCCAACACCACACAAAACATAAACACCTCCTGTCGTTATGCAAATTGAAATGGCCTAATTATCATCTGCCAAATAACAATAGGGTGAAATTGAAGCAGCCTGCTTTAATCTAGTATGTTCTTGTCTGTGTGTGTGTGTGTGTGTGTGTGTTTTGTACTTTCTCATGAAGGCAGTGCAGAGTTGGGTGCGCTTCATTAATCTCGCATGATCACTGCTGATACTGAAATGTAGCATTTATTAAAGAGAGAAAAAAAAGAGCTTCCCCTTGGCTGTATTAGTTTCCCTGTGGTGGTCAAATTCAGGGCCATAACTACCATGAATATTGAGGAGGGAAGCCACCCCATAATATGTATATTATATTTACAATATTTATACTATATGACCACATCTCAACCATTAAAAGTAGTCGAAATGACAGCATTTATGGCAAACTAAAATATGCTTTAGTATAATTTGCATTGAAACTTGTATGTAATGTGTTTATAATATACACTAAAAATGCTGGGTTGTTTCAACCCAAATTTGGGTCAAATATGGACAAACCCAAAAAAACTACAGTTGAAAATGAAAGTTGAAGTTTGGTTAAAGGGGTCATAAACTGGCTTTTTAAATGTTTTTATTTTGTTGTCTGAGGTCAACTTATGACGTTCGCTTGGTTTTTACATTCAAAAACATAAAAATGAATAAGTTATGGGCTATTTTCTTCCCTAGTTTTCAGCCTACTTGAAAAATGCTCGGATTTTATGGGCGTATCACATTGAAGACTAGGAAGTAAACGCCCACTGCTGTGAGTGGATAACAGTTTTGCATATTATAATGAGCTTCAACTCTGTCGTTGGTTTCGGTCGGTGCACGTGGGAGGAATTTGTTTTGAAAACCACTGTTGTAAAATGGCAACGAATGATTCGCCCATACATGTTCGACTCAGAGTCCGATCCCGAATCGCAGGACAATGAACCAACAGCACCTCGAATACAACGGATACTTGTAGACACATACACATAATTATTAGATATCAAACGATCTGTAACAATGCAATGCTAGCCGAGTAGATTATTATTTCTAAAATAAAAATATTACTCACATAAGTGTGTTCACCACTCCTGTTGGATCCAATATAGAAGGTAACGTAGACTAATCATGTTCCGTACAACAACGATGTTCCGTACAGATTAACTTTAACCGCCGATCGCTGAATAAATACTTCTAGGTCATACACAAAATGCATATCTGTGTCGTCTTCATTTCTCCCTCTTATATTATAATGAGTTTAACTCACCCGTCAGTGCACGTGGGGAAAACGTCCAATGTTGTCAAATGGCAACCGGATTCGCCCATACATGTTCGACCCAGAGTCCGTGTGTTGCACAATTCCTGTCAGATCCAATATAGACGGCACATCACCGTTCTTTTCTCTTAATCGGTCTGCAAATCCAGCCTTGAACTGTGTCTTGTTCACAAAACAATCCTCTGTGAAATGAAGCGAACATACGGATAATGTTTTACACTCATCTGCTGGAACGTCATTAAAAACAAATTTTAACCAGGCATTCCTAATATTGGAATCCAGAGGAAGCTTATGCAGCGACTGTCTTCTTCCACAGCCAGGCACGGCACAACATTTTGTCAACGGAGTGTTTATTGCTGGTAGCTCGCTCCGGTTTGTCATCACGAGGTATGCTTTTGTTTACCTATGCGTGAATTCGCGAATCGGTGGGCGGGGCTAAACCGGCCGTGTTGAAGTAGGCGTTGATGAGCGGGTGGGGTTTTAGCGTCATTGACGTCATACTTCCACACTTTCAAAAACGAGACGTTTGTTGAGGCTGGTGTCAATAAGAGCTTTTATTGGACTAACAAGGTCGTTTTCAGTTCTGAAACTTACAGGATATTCTTATAATATGATGACCTCTTAGATGTCAAAAGCTCAAGGAAAATTTGATTTCTCAGTTCATCACCCCTTTAAGATTTGAAATTATGTTTTAAACCTATCATTTGGGTTTGTCCATTATCCAAATTTGGGTTCAAACAACCTACTGTAGCACTGTTTAGAAAGTTTAAAATATTTAAAATGTAATATCAAAAAACACTGCTCTAAAAAATGCTGGGTTGTTTTAACCCAAATTTGGGTCAAATATGGACAAACCTAAACAGTTGGGTTAAAATGTCATTAAAATGTAACTCAGTGGCTGGGTTTGTCCATATTTGACCCAAAGTTGGGTTAAAACAACCCAGCATTTTTTAGAGCGTAATTATAATCAAATACTTGTACTGTACAACATGTACTGTTGTAAAAGAGGCAAAACAACAGAATAATGTTTAAATGACAGTTTAAAGAAAACATATTATTACTTTTCGAAAGTATACTTAAGTGTGTAAGGCTGATCGATATCTTTTAAAAATTTGACTTTGGTCTCCAATCATAAATATTTGGATGCATTCATTGTCAAATTGCATCTAAAAGACAGCAAATCTCCAACTCTGCAAATGTCCTGCTTAATTGAACTAAATACAAGTTCAGTTTAGTTATTGTAGGTGCACTGTTTCTTGAGAAATGTTTTGTGTTCAAAGACAAAAGAGGCTGTGCTTTACCTTCTACCATTACATCTAAGCCAAGTTGCCAACACTAGTTCTTTCTTGTCTTCTATTGTTCCACGAAAGAACCTTTAACATCCATGGAAACCTTTCACTGCACTGAAGCTTCTTTGGTGGAAAATGGTTCTTCAGATTATTAAAGACTAAGCAAAGTGGTTATTTTATCTAAAATGTTCTTTGTGGAACTAAATTGGTTCTGCGAAAACCCCTTACACTATAAAAATGTATATGCTTTATCAAATTAATAGAATTGTGGCAACAGATTACAAGCAATTTATTAAATTGAAGAAATTAGAATTGAGTAATAATTAATCAAATTATTCCTTAAAATTTAACAATTTAAAATGAGTAAAGTTTACAACAAAGAATTTAACAAAAATATCTCACTAACAGACAGACGTCAAAGATTAATTAAGAACTGTTTATTTTATATTGCCAACATTGAAGACACCTGATGTTAACAAGCAGAATCACTGAAGGAGAAAACCTTAATTTTAAAACAAACCTAAAACAAACACCGATCAGCATAATGGTGACTTAAATTTATGTTTTTTTGGTTGTTGTTGTAAGTTTTACTAATTTTAAATGGTTAACTTTTAACCCTTTACCTGTCACCCCCTTTTTTGATAATTGACATTAAAATGCACTATACAAACTTAAATGGTTGTAATTCAAGAATGCTTTGAAATATAGACCTAAATTTTAGGTCTATATTCCAATTATAGTCCTATATTCATTTCTTGTTTTAAAGAAAACAATCAGAAGATTATTACTGAAGTGAAAGCACTTCAAAAAATTAAAGTACGAAAAAGTTATGGAAGTTATAAGTTACCGTAAATATATATATATTAATATAAAATAAATATTTTACAAAATATTTTTTTACTATAAAATGAAAGCTATATATCTAACCAAGTTGTGTTCAAAATTTAAAGTTGATATCCCAAAAATTGAAGTTCCCATGAAATTTTGTTTAGGCGTTATACCAAAAAATAGCCACCGGGTGCCATTGAATTTAATTGTATGCATTCTGCCATAACAAATTTCTATCCAAATATCACTTCTGTCACTAAATATGGAACCTTGAGACTCAGACCTTTCTGACAATGCGTTTTTCAAGATTAGAAAAGGTTTTGATAATAAATTATGAAAGATGATGCCCAAAAGGGGAGGGGCCTAATAAAAAAACTACCGTTTCTATGGTAACGCTACGTCCAATTTCAAAACGGTTTTCACAGGATGAATTCTGAGTTCATAAGCTTTCAAATGATACCTAATATATGATAACTACTAAAATATGTGATATAATGATAAAAAAGTATATATATATATATATATATATATATATATATATATATATATATATATAATATTATTCTTTTTAGAGGACTTCTTACCTTACTTTTTAAAATATAATTTTCTTTTTTTTTACTGACAAATACTAATTATGTTTTATTATGAACTTTTAGCACTAAAAACTAAAGTTTAAGTTATTAAAAGTGTGTGCATCAACTTGTTGTGACAAAGGTCAGAAACTCCTGTAATGACGTTGATTTATTTATTTATTTTATTTATTTTTTTTAGGTGCACTCTTGTCATAAATTAATATGTTACTGTTCATTCATAATATGTAAGAAAAAAAAAACAGTGCTAAAATATCTATTTAGGAGTCTTAGACCTTTCCAACGATATATAGTTGGTCATGACTATAGATTAGGATTTAATAGTAATATAGCGAAGTAAATTTAGATTGCCCGTATACGGGCAAGTGACAGTTAACGGGAATTAATTTGATGAATTTTTACTCAATTCTAATTTGTTACATTTAATTAATAATATTGCTTGTAATCTGTTGCCACATTTTTTTTTTTTTTTTTTTGATTAGATAAAACATTAATTTTTACAGTATATGAGAGCCTTTACTTGATGAACAGATCATCTATGTGTGTTGAATTAGGACAAATTTCTCACTACAGGGACAAAAACATTCCTCATTTTGTTCTGGTTAATATTCTAAATGAATTTGTAATCTGTTTTGTTGAAACTGGTTTTGAACCAATCATCCGAAGCTTGGCAGTGCGTGACTGTCACGCTTACTGAACCTGAAGGTCAATAATCTTTATTGGTCTTACTGTTCAAAGGTCGAGAAATACACCTGAAGTTGTAAACTTTCTCTGCTCTGGCAACTTTTATTCCTCCATTTCTTCCTCCTTTCACACCTTTACTCAGTAACCCTCGCTCACCCAACGATAACGTATAGTTAATCTATAACGTTATCTCACGAGTACCCATACTGTAAGACGCAACAACTGGCAATTAGCAAAAGATGAGAGCGAGACACTCATATCAACACAATAGTTGTGCTAGTCATTATCCAGGGCATGTATTATTCAAAAGATGCCAGATACATCAACAAGCTTCCAATGTGGGCGTTGAAAACGAAAGAGGAATCCAGAGGTGGCTTCATCTCCCGAGTGAAACGGCGCACTGTCGTGGGCGATTCACGGGTCTCCTATGGATGGGCCTGTCTTGACCCCCTGCCCGGGCGTCGCCGGGAATGTTCCTTTCCTTCCATCACCCCACAGTCGCGCGGCACCTCAACCCTCGGCAGATATCCCCATGCACACTTCAAACACAGCCCGCATATTCGCATCAATTCCCTCTTATCCAGCCTGTCAAGTGCACTCAACGTTAAGGGTAAATTAATAAATAAGCCCTCCTGTTTACCCACTCACTCTTTTAGCGTGTAAATAAACATGTCTTAATCTTCTTGCTAATGAGCGTTAGAAGGGGCCCGGGGTGGATTTGCTGGAGGTTCTTGCCCACGGAGCAGGAAAAGTTTGACAGAAGGAAGCAAGAAAACAAATACGCCCGCAAGGTCGTCTTATTATACGTCTGCTTTCAGCCTTCCGGACGTTTTTTGTGTTGCCGTTGCTACCTCAACTTAGTGATGTTTTTTTTTTCCATACCTTCTCACTCTTCTCCGTTCCTTTCCTCCTTTTTGTCTCTCCATGTGTGTCTTTACACACATCAGCCTGGCCTTTCGACAACTGTTCAACTGTCCTGAAATGAAGACAGACGAAAAGAGAAAGTTGAGAGTAGGGATGGGTCAGGATGATTGATTATGATTAGTCATCCACCAATCACCTTTAGGTGATAATGTTCACTAATAACACATTTCCATTCAGATCCATTTCCATTCTGCAGTTAAACACATAGGCTGCATCTAAAATCACATGCTTCCAAAGTAGGTGAAAAAAAGAACATATGTCCGAATTCAAGGTATTCATTGAACAGCGATACTGAAGGATACTTTACTATCCCATGAGGATATGAGAGAGGAGTTGGCAGTGAAGCGACACAACTGATGCTGGTACAGGGACAATGACAGCATTATGGATGTAGTGCAGGGTTTCATTCCAGAAATTACATTTGTTAGCAGGCACAAAGTAATGAGTACATTCTCAGAGAGTATGTGGCTTGGGATGCAGCCATACTCTGCAAGTGTTCCCAATGGATAAAATCAAGTCCCACCATCAAAACTCATTAAATAGCCTGTTTAACTCAGAAATGCATCATATTCTGAAAGATAAATGGGTTGTGAATTCCAGGTGAATATTGAGTCCTTAAAGGAGTAGTTCACTTTTAAAAAAAAACTTTTACTGATAATTTACTCACCCCATGTCATCGTTCGTGACTCTCCTGTTCGAACCTGTTTAGCAAAATGAATAAATCTTTTCCTGAGTCAATTCGTTTATTCAAGTTCGTTGAATGGACCAAATGACAGGAAAAAAGATTTTGATAAACGAGTTAAAACAGGAGAGTCACAGAACAGAGCAAGGCGAGCATTTGAGCTAATAAAACGTAAACTTGGTTGTTGTTTTTTTTTTCTTTTTTTTAATGGCTGATCGTTTCGCTTGATAAGACCCTTATTCATCGTCTAAAATCGATTAAAGCCCTTTGAAGAGTTTGAAGTTTGCACTGAAACTGTCTTTTGGACCTTGAACCGTTTGGTTCCCAATGAAGTCCATTATATGGAGAAAAATCCTGGAATGTTTTCATCAAAAAACTTAATTTCTTTTCGACTGGAGAAAGAAAGACATGGACATCTTGGATGACATGGGGTGAGTAAATTATCAGCAAACATTTTTTTTATATATATATAAAAGTGAACTACTCCTTTAACGTGAGTACTTGTATAGAGAAGAAAGAAAAACATTGGTTAACGGAAAGTCACTTGGAAAGTTAAGGACTAAATAAATGTAGTGCTCTACCATCAGAACACCTAAATGTTCTGTGAATAGAAAATATATTTAATTAAAAAAGGCATTTTTCCCTTCTTTAAATGCACAATAATCAAACACATTCCAAAAGGAAAGATAAGAGTCATATAATATTTATGATTTGGGTTTCACATTATTGATTACATATTTCTTCTAATGGCTGGTGACTGGAGTCGACCTTTGAACCCAAAGAGCCGTAACCTCATTCAGCATAGTCCAGTTAAACAGACACTGAGCGAACCGAGAGTCAGGTGTGTAAAGCGAAAAAGCAAATTAATAGTTGAATTAATATACTTTACATAGATTAAAGCATCATAAACATTTGTACCAAAGAAGGATTACTGGGTCATGGTTAATTTATGTTATGTGTTTTATAATAATCGGTCAATATCAAAGTCTTCATCCTTCATTAAGCCCTCTTTTCATTTTACCTGCGGGGTTAATCAAGACTATGTAAGATATTTTATACTTATATGTAATATTTATATACTTAGTTAATATAGTTTTTACAAGCAATTTTGTTTATACTCTCTGAATCGCAGCCATGATATGGCAACCCTGTCGCACAAATTGTAAAAAAGTAGATTATATTAGTACCTATCACTGTAAAAAAAAAAAAAAAAAAAAAAAATGTTGGTTTAACTTAAAAAATGAAGTAACCTGGTTGCCTTAAAATTTTAAGTTGATTGAAATGGAAAAAGTGATTTAATACAATGAAGGAAATTGATTTAATCAAATTAAATCAAAACTTAATTAAAAGTTTTAATTAAAACATTAACTCAAAATAATAAGTTATTTGAACTAAATAAATTGTTTAAGTTAAATTAAATTAAAAAAAATAAATTTTGTGATAACAAATCTTGAAAAAAATAAATAAATAATATATATATATATATATATATATATATATATATATATATATATATATATATATATATATATATATATATATATATATATATATATATATATATATATATATATATATTATAATTTTTTTTACAGTGGGAAGCTTTTTTCCGCCACAGAATAAAAAAGGTAATTGCGACTTTTTATCTCACAATGCTGACTTTTTTGTCACAATTGCAGGTTTACATCTCACAATTCTGAGAAATTATGTATACACACTCGCAATTGCATATTTTAAAGTCAGAATTGCGAGTTTATATCGCAGTCATTTGTTTATTTATGTTATTTATGTTTCATTCTGTGGCGGAAACAAGCTTCCGTAAGTAACACCTTAAAAATCACTCCATAACTCAAACTAGCATTATCCTATCAATTGCAACAAGAGGTTACATACATTCTTAACTTAATGTCAAAACACTGTCAATCAGCCGTGTTTCTCACTGATGCACGCTGTACGGTATGTAATAACCTGCTGATTCGAGGTACACAGACACAGCGAGCGGATCTATGAGAAGGACGTCTCGTCTTGTGTGCTCTCAGCGGTGGATTGATTAGCAGGGCCGGCCCCTGTTTGTCAAGGTAATGAGGTGAAGGTGAGGGGACACCCAGGGAGCGCGCTCCACCACCTCAGGGGACCCAAGAAGGGATCCAGCCCCACCTGCATCTGATTAGCTGCCAAGCCCAAAGAAACACGTGCTGATGAGGATGGGGGGCTGGCCGCCTCCCCACCTCCAGCTCTCCATGGAGAAATGTGGAGGCATGGCCAAAGTCAAAGAACAAACACAGCAAAACAATCGCTAAACACAGCCTCGTTTCTTAAAACAAGGCAGATAATTGACTTAGCGGCAGGCAAACAATATGCTAGCTCTGTCTAAAAATCTAGTCTTCAAATATCCTGTTAAATTGACTGAATTCACCTGAATAAAATATACCGGAACTATGTTTCAGGTATTACAGGATGGTATATTGATGACTGTGTAACTTATAGCTGCATGTATATCTCATTAATATATATTCAAACAAATCTACTTGAACTACCAAAATCTGCTTTTTACCTTCAAATGTACTGAAAACCACAATAACAACAACTACACAATGAATCAGAGCTCATTGTAAGTGGCCTGTCCATTAAACAAGGCTAACACATGTATAAGTGGGAGAACAAGGTCATTTACAAGACAAAACTAATAATATGAAAAAAAAATGCAATAACCTTTAACTGATGAACATAAAATGCAACACAAACATCGCTCCTAGAAGCTGCGATATCCACTGTTTCTCACTGTAAATGATATGACAAATCATAGTTACAACATTGGAACTGCATTGTTTACATTGGTGTTAAATCATTTAGCCTACATATTTTCACCATAAATGGTAAGGTAAACTTAAAGATAACAAATTGCTGTAGCATTTTTACAATATTTTCCTTAGACAGCTAACTTTATGCAAGAAATTCGCAGACTGACTTGCTGTTAGCTTGCTGTTAGCATGTTGCTAAGCTAACAATGTCTGCATCCAAAAGCTTAGGCTGCTGACTTGTTGCCCCGCTGCCCTATCAGGAAATGACAGTGTTTACGCATGAAAGTACCTCACAAAAAGGTTTCTGTGGCCTTATAATGGTTTAATGATCCACAGCAACATAGAAAAAGCTTTGGTGATAACTAAGCAATATAATTAGCCTACAACAATAGTCATGACATCTGTAACTGTCACAGAATTCGAACTCACAGGATTGTGTGTTGTCTTATGGAAAGCCTACATCTATGTTTCCTTCAGAAATGAGATCGGATAAAGGTTTCTAGCTTTACAAAATGTGACACGAGTATGAATACTATGAGCATATGTTAGCCAGAGGAGAACTGGCCTCCGACTGAGCCTGGGTTCTCCCAAGGTTTTTTCTCCATCCAATCTGATGGAGTTTTGGTTCCTTGCCACTGTTGCCTTGCTTTTGGCTTGCTTAGTTGGGGATATTTAATATTCAACAATATTATTGATCTGTGTTGTAGCCTACTACTTTTATGTTATCACTGTGAAGCTGCTTTGATGCAATCTGTATTGTGAAAAGCGCTATATAAATAAATGTGACTTGACTTGACGAGCACTGGATCCTGACGTGCCTTGTAATCTTCATTTTTCAGTCAATGTGACACTTTAATACGCACTAAAAACATAGCCTACAAACAAATATTGAGTCAAAATTGATAAGTATTTTATTAAGTTTATTTAAAATCTGAATATCAGTTTGTCTTTTTCACTGAGCTTGTTGCAATGGGATGCATATCTGGCTGTTGTGGAATGCAAGAAAGAAACAATTCTTGTGTGAATGGCTCCTGTGTTCGGGGAATTTGGCCAAACGCAGGTCTAATGTTGCTAAGCAGGCAGCTCACTGCATTTTGGATCAGAGCTACTTACTTTCTAGTCTAAGGTACAGAAGAAAATACATGTTCTCTGACGCTCTAACAGACAGTAATTGTCTCAAAAGTGTCTCCTCTTGACCTCAGGGAAATCAGGTATAAGACAACTTGCCCTGAAGGATCATTTTCACATGCTCTCTGTCACTCAATAACAGCAGCAAGAGCCATAAATCTGAGTTTAGAGGCAGTTCACAGTGAATCATTACCTGTCCACTGAGCGGCCCGCATTAATGGCTGACTCTCTCTCTCATATCTTACTCCTTCTCACTCTTTATAACCAAGATAGATGTTTTCTCTTGTCCACTAAAGTGCATGGTTCTAGGCAAATACACATTCTGCTCTATTAGTCTGGCTGAAAGCCTTAATGAAATGCAAACATCCCTGATAAGATTCCTGCAGATGTAATCACACTGTGTAACCAATCAATACATACTATGCTAATGGATTACACACATAGACAGTGTTTCATTAACATGTTCAATGTCATTAGGATAACTATTTTGAAAAGTGATGGATGGAAACTAGATTACTTAAGCTGTTATAGTTAAGTGTAAATTACAAAACTGTAACAATTACACCTTAGGAATGTTGCCGGTTCAATACAAATGAAGCTGTATCCACAGAACGTGTGGCATAATGATGATTATGACAGAATAGACTTCACTTTTTGCATTAAGGTACTTACAATGTAAGTAACAAGGGCAATACATGTTAAAATTAGCAATTTTTTAAAAGTAGCTTGAGACTATTTAGATAAAGTTAAAGATGATAATAAGCTAGGTGGGTGGGTGGGTGGGTGGATGGATGAATAGATGGATGGATAAATGGATAGACGGGTGGGTGGGTGGTCTGGATAGATGGATGGATGGGTGTATGGTTGGGTGGATGGATGGATGGATGGGTGGATGGATGGATGGATGGTTGGGTGGATGGGTTGGTGGAAGGATGGATGGATGGATGGATGGATGGATGGATGGATGATGGATGGTTGGATGGATTGATGGGTGGGATGGATGGGTGGATAAATGGATGGATGGATGGATGGGTGGATGGGTTGGTGAAAGGATGGATGGATAGATGGATGGATGGGTTGGTGGAAGGATGGATGGATGTATGAATGGATGGGTGGATAAATGGATGGATGGATGAATAGATGGATGGATAAATGGATAGATGGTGGTGGGTGGTCTGGATAGATGGATGGATGGATGGATGGATGGATGTATGGTTGGGTGGATAGATGAATGGATGGATGGATGGGTTGGTGGAATGATGGATGAATGGATGATGGATGGATGGATGGATGGATGGATGGATGGATGGATGGATGGATGGATGGATGGATGGATGGATGGGTTGGTGGAAGGATGGATGGATGGATGGATGATGGATGGGTGGGATGGATGGGTGGATAAATGGATGGATGGATGGGTGGATGGGTTGGTGAAAAGATGGATGGATGGATGGATGGTTTGGTGGAAGGATGGATGGATGGATGGATAAATGGATGGATGGATGGATGGATGGATGGATGGATGGATGGATGGATGGGTGGATGGATGGGTGGATGGAAGGGTGGGTGGATGGAAGGGTGGATGGATGGATGGATGGATGGATGGATGGATGGATGGATGGATGAAGAGATGAAGGATGAATAGATGGATTGATGGATGGATGGATGGATGGATGGATGGATGGTATGTTAAGGCTCAGATTTTGGGAGAAGATAAGTAAACAAATACTTAGACCATTTATAGCTCAAATAACATCTTTATATATATATACTTAAAAAGCATAAACTCATTAAGTTAAACTGTTAAAATAATAATAATAATAATATATATATATATATATATATATATATATATATATATATATATATATATATATATATTATTTTAACAGTTTAACTTAATGAGTTTATGCTTTTTAAGTGGAGCACATGGCCCTGTTTACGTAAATGTCCACTGTAATTATTTATCATTTTGACTTAAAAAAAATACAAATACTGAGAAAGTTAATGCTAATAATTTTCTGTGGTAATCAACATTTTTCCACAAACATTGTAAGTAGATCTTAATTTCTTTAATTATATTTACTTTTAGATTTAGTCAATACAGTCGGACACCATTTAAACGGACTGCATAAAAACTATAAAGGAAAATCACAGAGCTCAACGGGGCAGTTGGGAAAGAGTTTCCTGCTTCTACAAATGAACTCCTATCTGAAGCTTCATAATCCACGCTTTAGAAATACTAATAATGAGCGCACAAAAATCCGTAGGCCCGTATTACTGCAAGGCGTGTTATTCTGGCTGATAGCCACCGGCCACCATTTCAGCTCTTTCTAAAGACTCATTCAATGGTGATTTGAAAATTAACTTTCGAACAGATGCACTAATTCCATTTGTACTCTGGAATGCCCGGGCACTATGTAACCCAAGCCCGGCCGGAGCTGGGATAGAGCCAGGGTAAAAGGTTACGCTCCAACTGCTGGAGACTAGAGTGTGCTCTATCTTCCTGTTAATCAATATGGCTGGGGAATAATGGACATAATCAGTGAAAGTGATTCTACTTTTCATCTGCCCACATTTGCCACAAGCCTCAGAGGGCACACCTGTTCCTAAATCCCAACCAGTTTCCCCCAAAGAAAGCAGAAAAATAATTATCAAGATATCGGAGCTCAAAGCGAAGAAAAACAAACCGGCTCAATGGGTTTCTGATGTCCCATAACGTCATTGCAGCTTTGTAATGGAAATCGTTAAAACAGTTGTGGCCGAGGAAAACAGCTTTATACATATTACACCTAGGTAGCGTAAATGTAATTACTTCTGATGGACGTATGGGCCTTTTAAAGCACTGAACAAAGGTTCAAAGAGATCACACACACAAAAAATCTGCTAAAAAACTCTTTCTGTAGCTACTGAACGTGAATGCACTTGTGAGGGAGCGCTTTAATCATTTGCTTTACGCTCTCTAATTTTACTATGACATTGCATTTCCTTTAAGACGGCCCGTGATAATGAGTTGGGGGAAGGGTTGCTTGTCCACTGCCACTGTTTAACAAACTGCTTTGCTTGTTCTTGAGTTTGCAGTAATTACATCCTCTGCAGGAGCTCTGCACATCCACACCTCCATTAAAACATCAACTCCCCGCTCTGCCAGCAGGACAACCCCCCACTGGGCCCTATCATTCACAAATTAACCCTGATATGTTAGGGGGCCCACTGTTACTGTATTTTTATATTTTTTGTTCTATGCAGAGTTCTGTAAATTAATAGGCTGAAATAATGAGTAAAAGTTTCCTGATGAAACTGCAGCTGGACCCAAAGACACAAATTCAAACAGTTGAATTTTAAAAAGAAAATGTTTAGTTACTAATCAGTGTGGCATGTTATAACCTATCTACAACTATTTTTAACATAATTTTATAAGTCAGATATAAATATTATGCTGTAATCCTAAAAAATATTTGTCACACCACAGTTATTTTTAAGTGAAATGTAAAAACTTTAAAAAAAACTTAAAAAAAAGATTATCAGTTGATTTGACAAAAGAAAAAATGTTTTGATAAGTCATGAATATTCTTGCTGTAAATACAAGGTTTTTTTTCATACAGAAATATTTTTTTCTTCTTGTCAAATCAACTTAGATAATTGATGTGGTTCAAAAAATGTAATATTTTGAGTTTCTGCAGTGATTAAATCAATCTCCTTCATTGTATTATTTATTTTATTTTTATTTCAATTAACTTAAAGTTAAGGCAACCAGGTTACTTTAGGTCAAACCAACAATATTATATATATATATATATATATATATATATATATATATATATATATATATATATATATATATATATATAGCAGCCTATGTATTTATTTTAAATCCCAATGTTTTGGAAAGCATTCATTTTCTATGCATCTATATTTTATATTAAAAAAAAGATCAAGAGTAAAACCAATAATAATTGAATAATAGCCTAATATCATTCTGAAACCATCCAATTTTACCACAACAAAGAACATCTAAAAGGCTATGGACAGTAAACAAAGACATCATATAACATAAAACCATACATTAGAGATCAATAAAAACAATAACTTTCAATACATATGTTAATTTGATTTAGGTGTGATCTGCGCCTCCTTTAATCAGTAAACTTGTATCGGGTCTAATTTGTGTTTCAAAAACAGCGTTCTGCAATTGTACACCTTGAGCAAACGTGATTGACAGGTCTGAGCAGCCCGCCCCCTCAGCTCTGTGATTGGTGAAAGTCGCGAGGGGGCGTGTCTATCCGGCTGTCTTTTATACTCAGCGCGTCCTGCTCAACAGCACTGATATGTATGAAAAAGGCTCTCGTGAACACCACGAATGAAGAAAACGCGTTTACACCGGGAGTTTCCTAGTTAACGGGGAAGTTTTGAACATCGAAACGCGGCTTTATTTTATTTTATAAACAAATCGCCGGAGCAGGAATAAGCAGAGGAAATCCGAAACGCTTGCATTAATTCCCTCAGCCATTTTGCCCGTGGCTATTTATTCTCGGTATGCAACCTAACCGCAACTCCGTGCCAAACAAGTGAAGCGGAGATGGGTCTGCTCTGCAACATCTGAACTCAACTATTTCCAGCGCTGCGTTGCTTGTGTTGACAGGGGGTGGAAAAGGATGGAGTGCTACCTGTTGGGGATTTACCTGTTCCTCGCGCTTGCCCTGCTGCCCCGGTCGAGCGGCACCACGGCCAAGGAGATCACCTGTCAGGAGATAGCCGTCCCTCTGTGCAAGGGCATCGGCTACAACTACACCTACATGCCGAACCAGTTCAACCACGACACGCAGGATGAAGCCGGCTTGGAGGTGCACCAGTTCTGGCCTCTGGTGGAGATCCAGTGCTCCCCGGATCTCAAGTTCTTCCTGTGCAGCATGTACACCCCCATATGCCTGGAGGACTATAAGAAACCCCTGCCGCCGTGCCGGAGCGTCTGCGAGCGAGCGAAGGCTGGCTGCGCCCCGCTCATGCGGCAGTACGGCTTCCCCTGGCCGGATCGGATGAGGTGCGATTCGCTGCCGGTGCAGGGCGCGCCAGACACGCTGTGCATGGACTACAACCGAACCGACTCCACCACAGTGTCGCCGGTGCTGTCCAAACCCACCAACTACCCAAGCAAAGCCTTTAACCCGCACAAAAAGAAAAGCGGGCGCGCTGGCGTCGGACCCAAAGCGCCGAAACCCTGCGAGCCGGGCTGCCAGTGTCGCGCGCCGATGGTGGCGGTGAACAGCGACCGACACCCGCTGTACAACCGCGTCAAGACGGGTCAGATCCCCAACTGCGCCATGCCCTGCCACAACCCGTATTTCACCCAGGACGAGCGGACTTTCACGGCCTTCTGGATCGGACTTTGGTCGGTGTTATGCTTCATATCCACCTTCGCGACCGTCGCCACCTTTCTAATCGACATGGAGCGGTTTAAATACCCCGAGCGCCCGATTATTTTCCTTTCGGCGTGTTACATGTTTGTGTCGATCGGCTACATTGTGCGATTGATCGCAGGGCACGAAAAAGTGGCCTGCAACCGGGAGTATGACGTGGAGCACATTCACTACGAAACCACCGGCCCCGCGCTGTGCACCGTTGTGTTTCTGCTGATATATTTCTTCGGGATGGCCAGCTCGATATGGTGGGTCATCCTCTCGCTCACCTGGTTTCTCGCCGCGGGCATGAAATGGGGCAACGAGGCCATCGCGGGGTACTCTCAGTACTTCCACCTGGCCGCTTGGCTCATCCCGTCCATGAAGTCCATCGCCGTGCTCGCGCTGAGCTCGGTGGACGGCGACCGGTTGCGGGGATCTGCTATGTGGGCAACCAGAACTTGGACAACCTGCGGGGCTTCGTGTTGGCGCCGCTCGTGATCTACCTGTTCATCGGCACCATGTTTCTTTTGGCTGGATTTGTGTCGCTCTTTAGGATCAGAAGCGTCATTAAGCAAGGTGGCACTAAAACTGACAAACTGGAGAAGCTGATGATCCGAATCGGGATCTTCACGGTGCTCTACACGGTTCCCGCCACCATCATCGTGGCGTGTTATTTCTACGAGCAGCATAACAGACAGAGTTGGGAGATCACACACAACTGCTCGTGCTTTATTAGAGCAGGAGATAAAAAGGCCGGACTATGCCGTATTCATGCTCAAATACTTTATGTGCCTTCTGGTGGGCATCACCTCTGGAGTTTGGACCTGGTCCGGGAAGACCCTGGAGTCCTGGAGGAGTTTCTGCACGCGCTGCTGCTGGGGCAGTAAGGGCTCCGGTGGCTCCATGTATAGTGACGTCAGCACGGGATTAACGTGGAGGTCCGGTACCGCCAGCTCAGTGTCGTGCCCCAAACAGATGCCTTTGTCCCAGGTCTGAAACAAGAAAACCCTATTAATTGTTTGGGGGGGGTCTCTTTAGCCTTTCAGTCATTTGCATACAAATGAACTTGTTGATGGTTTCTATTAGCTGAAGAACTGGTTGAAACAATGCAGAAACAATTGCGTTTCGCTAATTCCATTCTATTGATATGGACATGACATGCAATCAGTCATTCTTAAGGAGAATTTGGGCATTATTGTTCCTAGTGGAGTAACACACGTCCCCAACTTGCAGCATTTGTCTCCTTTACGCTCGAGATTTACGCATTTCAATTAATAGTAAAAATCCATCCAATTGAAATATTCCTTACATGAAGAATTGTAAACTAGTAAAAGCTAGAGTTTAATCAAACATAATCTTAATGGGACATTTAGGCTATAGTTTATGTGATATTCACAAATAAAAGTTTACTCTTAACGTGAATAATATGTAAGGCTATTCAATTCGATTGAATCTTACTAAGAATTGAAATGAAAATCTTGAAAAAAAAGTGTGTACTTTTACACGTTGTTGTAAGACAAGTTTTGAATTGTCTGAACAATCAAAGATGGTTTAAATAAGCCTTAATGTCTTAGTGCCCAATTGTTATCGTTGTTATTGTTATTATATACGGGTTGTCTTTTTTTTTAATGCGAAATGTATTTATACAAACTTGTAAATGGTGTATAAAAGAAGATTTATAAATTTATTGTACATTTGTATATAGTGTAGATGCCACATGGAAAGCAAATATGACTTTTATTTTGACAATAAAAAACTTTTTGAGGAATCTGTGTTTCTGGAGTAATGAGTGCAACTCCGCATCTCTGCTGCTCTTTGTGGTCATTCCCATTGAAGATGCTTTTGTGGAGAAACTCTTTTAGCGATCTGAAGCCTAATTAGAGACAAGGGCCCTGTGCTGGAGAATCTCCGTAATTGTTGAACCCTTGCTACTTAATTTACTAAAAGAGGGCCGGGGACCGGGGGTTTAAATGCAGGAAACCGGGCCTTTTCATCTGGGGAAACTTTGATCTTTCTTTTAAAGTCTAGAATAAAGGTGCCATGTAGATAGAACCTTTAGACTGATGCGCCAAGATTTTTCATGTCTAATTTGAGACCGTTGTCCTTTGATCGACGTTATAGAAATGATTTGAAGCTCGGGGGCCCAGCCGTGTTTTGTTAGAGAGTTTAATTTTATTTAACACTATCAAAACGTCCTTTTTTGAACTTCAGCTGTGGTATTAATGGTAGTTAGACTCACAGGGACGGTGAATGGAAACCTACAGGTGGTCCCTTGCGTAATCCACGGACCCTTTTTGTGCAGTGGAGTTTCTTAGACAAAGAATGACATGGAAAGTGTTGTAAAATGAAATGGTTTGTATAGTGTATATAGGAATGTTTTATTTCTCTGTGTTTAAGCGAAATGTAAAAGGGTTGGTAACCAGTTTCATCAATTTCTCTAACTCATTTCATACTCAGCAACCAGTGCTTATGATAAATCATTTACTTAATTTGACTCTGATGCAACCATCTATGATCTAAAATCACATGGCCTTAATGATAGTCAGTATAGTGATACTTTTCTAGGAGTGTTCTAAATGTCATAATGGCCTGGTTTCACAGACGGGGCTTAGATTCAAGCCAGGATTAGGCCTTAGTTCAATTAGGACTTTTAAGAAGCTTTTATAAACAGGTTTTGGGAAAACAACATTAATGGTGTGCATCTTGAGGCAAAACGATGGCACTTTTAAGATATGTTTGATATGTTTTAGAACAACTCAAACATGCATTCAAACTTTGTCTGTGAAACTATGGGTTTGAAGTTGCAAGATCTTTTCCCATTCGCATATTGTTTAAAAACTTGATTATTTACATCTTTACCTTTACACAAACATTCTGTTGCATTCACGAAACTTCAAAAAAGAAGGTAAGAAATAATGGAAACCGATTTAAAGTTGTCATCATAAAAAATAGACTTGGTTAGAAAGCAAAGTACAAGTTGAAAAACAATCAGAGCGCGTTCCTGTGAATCTTCTGAACATTAACGACATATTTTGATGTACTTTGTCTCCACCTAGCGGCCAATGTTAAGAATCACCCAAAAATGAAAATCGTCATCATTTACTCTCAAAGTTGTTCCAAACCTGTATGGATTTCTTTCTTCTTCTGAACGCAAAATGTATTTTGATGAATGTTGGTAACCAGATTTTTGCTGTGGGTCCCCATTGACTTCTGCAGCAATTGTTTTGTCTGCTAGAAATCAATGGCGACCAGCAACTGTTTAATTACCAACATTTATTTTGTCTTCAGTAGAAGAAGAAATGTATAGAGGTTTGGAACAACTTTATGGTGAGAAAATGATGACAACATTTTATTTTTTGGGTGATTGAACTACACTCTTAGAAGAAAAGGTTCTATATAGAACCTTAAAGGGTTCTAAAGCTGCTACGTATTTGGAACCCCTAAAATGCAATGCATGAATTATCACAAAATTCAAGATATGGGGGTTTAAAAATGTAATTAATCAATGTCACATGAAGAGTGCCATTTCAGTTTTTATCCTTCAAAATTCAGCATGATTAAAATGGGATATTAACAACAGTTTAATAAACAATAATTTAATTACAACTGCAAAAATGTTGCAGAATAATGTAATATATGAATGAATAATAGCCTTTAAAGAACATTTGTGCCAAATGGGTTCTTATTTGTCATTATCATCATTTTTTTTTTTTTTTTTGCATAAAGGTCCTTTGCAGTTGAGTAAGGAACCCTATGCTACATAATATAGAACCCTTTTTTCTAGAGTGTCTACCCCATTTAGTTGTAAGATTAAGTAGCCTAGTGATACACATTATTAGATTACTTTTTAAGTCACGTATCAGTTTAGTTAGATGCTGCAAGTGCTAAAGATATAAACATTTCTACACATCCGAGAGCAAGAATTGTCCATTGCATTGTGTGTGTGTTCTGTGAAAAGCGTGGAAATGTTTAACTTAAAAATAAATGAATGAATCAAATCTTCTGATCATATTTCAATGTGAATGTATCGCTGACAGAACATAAAAAGGTAACTATGAGAAAGTGTCGAAAAGTTATATTAAAGAAAGCATGCCGCCTAATGTTGTCCTCACATTTAGCCTACTTTTAATTATAGTGAAGAGTTTATCAGTATTGTGAAAGTAAATCCATGCAGACTGTAATCATTTGTAGTAGAATGTGTCAATAGTTCGCTTTAGGTCACAGACAGAATAAAACCATTGATAGGCAAATCTTGCGTTGGCGCTCAGAAAGTCAAGCCTCAGAAGTTCAATATCAGAACGCTTTTACCAAATTGGTGATATTTTTAAACCAAATATAACTTAATAATCTTTAAAATGTTAACACAAAGATTTTTATGTGCCATGCAAATACAATTTCGGCCCATCCAATTGATTAATTTTATTAAATTAGTCAATAAAAGTAAAACCGTCCTTGATAATCGGAAACGACCGTGATTTGTCTTTACTCGATATTGCTGAGAAAAGAAACAGATAACACGTGACAACACCGTCTACGTGCTGCCACAGCAGATGTCTGAATTTATACCTGAATAGTGTGTCTTAAAATATTTAATAGGGATTTAATTGATAATCCTCGGGGAAAAGTTGAAACAAAAATTATTATTTAAACCAGACGTACCTCACCATATAAAGACAACTTCCGGGGCACTAGATAACGCCCATTTTAGATCCTGGCTGGTTTCGATTCTAGGTAAACCTTTCAAAAAAAGAATTGAAGTCAGTGGAGTGCTAAACCAACTTCTGCCAGCAGAGGGCAGTAAGTCTCAGTGAAAGCAGTAGCCTAACAGTGGCACACGTAGGTGACAGCAGAGAATGTTTGCTGCGTCCCAATTCGCCTACTTATACTACGCCCTAAAAGTACTCTTTTTGTGAAGAAAAAGTATATACTTTTGAGTGTGCAGCAAAAAGAGTAGGCAAGCTTTGGGACATACTATTACGTCATCTTTAACGGACGGCTCTGTCGCGTGCTGCGTGCATCCTGTCACCGTAAATTGCCCCGTCAAAATCATCTCGTCACAGTTAAAATCCTCCATTCTATCTAATTTGATGTCCTACCGTTTCAGAGCACGTTCATCTGCCAGTCGTGGGTCTTTCATGCAGATACTCTCCTCGTGTTTGCAATTTGATGATGCATTTAAAAAGTAATGGCTAAACGTGTCTTACAAACGTTCACAATGCTGCTGCTTATGCAATATAGGCTAATGTGGACAACATTGAATAAATTCATTTTCGTCCGGTTAGATACTGATAATTAATCCCTCAAACCTGTTTAAACCTCTCTACACAGGCGCGGGACTCGCGCGCCCTCACGTGTCTGTAGTTTTTTAACACTTTTTACTCGTGTTTGTAGTTCTAACCGAATCCTCGTCCACCGCGCAATGGTTTGTGGGCAATATCAGCCGTTAGAGTGTGCACCGATCTACACTTCGGATTCTGACCGGAAATAGTAGACCATCCGGGTACCTTTGAAACACTCATTTCAACATACGGTTTGGGACGTACTAATTCTATTTTCGAATACTATTTAGGACGGATATTATGCGAATTGGGACGCAGCAGCATCTAATTGAAGAGAATTGGCACTGGCTGGTTACTTCCGGTTTCTGGACTGGCTGCAGTAACACGTCTCTGTCCATGCGGGGGCGCTCGCTGTCAAGTGCAGAAGGAATGGGAGTCAATGGGGTTTCACCCCCAGAAATCCACTTTCTCAGGATGTAATATTTTGTCAAGTAATTTGAAAGTTGCATTCAAAAGGGAGGGCTAAGATAATACACTCAGCTGAAAATTGCATTTTCGAGTTCACTTATCTGTTCTAAAAATCCGTTCAAAAATGTGATGACGTCACACAATAGCAGAACGCTAGCGTGTTCTTTTGGCCTTTAATCTATTTTGAACTTGCAGAATCAACAATAAAATCTAAGTTAATTTAACGACAAGCAGGTGAAAGAGACACATTTAGCCGTTTAGCCCCATAGACTCCCATTCATTCTGCTCTCGCCCGCGATCACCTCCAGTGGAATTCTAATGGAACTGCAAGCAAGATTATACACAATAGGGCTAATAGGAAGTGCCAAGGCTCTCCGTTAGATGGGCTCTGGTGACAGTCAAGTTCCTTGGTTTCAAACGTAGACATATGACACTAGACGTCACCTTGGGGTTCTAAGCATGTGTCAAAACCGCCACCATCTTTGAACAGGGGTCTTGTCATAGGAAGTAGCTAGGTAACGCTGCTGTCTCTGCCTGATATTGATGATATTCACGGATGAAATCTGAACTAGGAAGAATGTTTAAAAAAAAAAATCTGGAATCAATGATAAATACATGTCTGACTGTTGGAACAAACCAAAAAAAAATCCGTTAAAAAAAAGACCTGTGTCTACATTGACACTGATGCATTAAAGTGGAGGGGCTCCCCTGTTTCAAGATGGCGGCTCTATTGACATATTCGTTCCAATTGAACTGCCGTAGCCAGGGTGAGGTCTAGTGTATATGTCTATGGGTTTCAAACCAATGTAGGACAAGATTTCACATTTGATGTCATATCAAGAACAAACTCCAAAAACAACCTTCATTTTTTTTCTCTTTGAAAAAAATAAATAAAATAAAAATAAAACACGTTGTGCAATACAATGCATGAATTCAGTGACAAAATGATAACAGACATTAAAGGGCAATTCTCACATCATATTTAAAAAATGCCATGAATTGGCAAATTTCAACAACCACAACAAAAGTTTTCCAAAAGCCTGAAGGGTGTGAGTTTACATCACATAATTGTCATAGTCCTAAACACATAAATCTTCTCCTGTTGATAATGTAATTGCTGTAAAAGGAAAATCATATTTTATAATGTTACAGTATAGGTTTCAAAAAGCTTAGTTTACATGCTGGGCATATCAATTGTTGTAGTCCTTATAAACACTTTTAGCTTGCCCTGTTGATAATGTAATGCAATAAATTGCTGTAAAAAGCAAAATAAATGTTTTAATGTTACAGTATAGTTTAGTCTGTTACAATTGGCCCATGGATATATGCAAGCAGTTCAATACATTTGATTTATTCCCTAAGTGTGCTATTCCCTGAGTGTACTTTTGACGCAGTCCATAATGCCTAGCAGCTAGCAGCATCAGTGGTGTAAAGGAAACATAAATAGACAGGTCTATGGGGTGTTTAATAAGACACATGACTAACATTGTGAGGACAGAAGGAGTGCGGTCTAGGTGACTGTCCAAAGCTAACACGTCCAATCGTTTGCATGTTGCGGCTAGCTTCTGACAGTCTGAAATGCTTGCATTGTCTTGCTCTCGTGTTACACCAGATTATGGAGCTCTATTTTAAGTGTTTGTTCAAAAGCTCCAAACCGAAGTCCAGCGGGACCTTGAAATAGTTCTGCAAGCTACCTCCATAAATACAAAAGAAGTCGGGGCAGTAATTGCTTTCTGATGGGGTGCTGTTGACTGAGACTTGACAGTCCCTGAGATTTTGCAGGCTAGAGGATTTTGGAGGCCCTTTAAGGCAGGTAGCACCTTCAAACCCCCAGGGTTGTTCTTTTTTGGTGGCCACCCCAGTTGAAGCCGAAAGTATGTCAGTTTTAGCTTTTCATCCTCACAGATCTTGGGTGGTTGCAAACGGCCTGTTTTTAGAATGGCCTTAGCTGTCTCCTGATTGTAGCAGGGTCAAGGCAGGTCAAGGCCCGTCTGGTTGGTGAAAGAAAGAGCTAACACAAACATAAGAGAGGCAGGTGGATGCGGATAGGCGTACATTGATCCAATGGTTGGCATGTATGACGTTGACGTCTTCTAATAATACCTCGCAATGCACCTTGCTTCTACAAGCAATTTAATGCAGTCAAGTTCCAAACAACTTTTCTTTGCAACTTATGTGCGTTTGAAATGCCACTTCAGAACTTACAATCAGGATTTCCGCGGGCATTACAAAGCATTAAAAGTCCGTAAATGCATTTTGCGAAAATCAAAGCCTTAAAAGGCATTAAAAAGCATTAACTTTGATTCCTACAGTCATTCAATTATTTGATAGTTTTGAAGATAATTTCATATCAATTTATTTTAATATAGCCTTCATAATTAATAATTTATATTTGCTGTCGCAAAATATGTAAGTTTGTGAGATAAATACACGGAAAAAGTATGGTAATTGCTCACGACTGGAGCAAACTTGCTGTGATGTGGAGGTGGCGCGGGTCTGTTGTACAGCGGTGGACAGGTCTGAACCTTGAAAAAATTATAAAGTGCAAATTCCAGCCAAAGTAGCTGGAAACCAAAACTTTTAAGACATGGTTGCAGCCCGTTAGTGGTAAAAAATGATAAAGGATTTTGCAGCGTTTGTAATAAAAAATGTTAAAAAATGTATGCGATACTCCTCCGTTTTGTCATATTAAACTATGTTATTCCCTTAACTAAGACGAGTTGATACATACCTCTCTTGTCTCAGTGCGTGCACTCAATCGTTCTGGTGCGCGAGACTGATCGCACTTAACTAGCCCAGTTCATTCAATATGGGCCAAGCAGAGAGCGACCAAACATCTTCATGTTTTCCTATTTAAATACACTTACACGAGTAGAGTAACTCGACCTAGGACGGTGACACAAAATAAAATGTTGCGCTTTTCTAAGCGTGTAAAGTGGATAACTATATTGTATGGCGGAAAACCACAATGAGTGCTTGGAGCACTTCGACTCACCTCATCTATCCGCCATACAATATAGTTATCCTAGGTCGAGTTACACTACTCGTGTAACTGTATTTAAATAGGGAAAGCCACATTTCCACCGCAATTACCAGGAACTATTTGTCCCAGGAACTTTTTTCATAGGAACTTTTTTTCCCCCAGACCACTTGCTTACTGCGTTTACACTGCAGACTAAAGTACCAGTCGCGGGAAGATTATGTAGTGACGTTGAACTGCATGCGACTGATCCTCCCAGTCTGCATGTTTGTTTTGAGTTTTGTATGGAGGAGATTCAAGCTGTGCTGCTTTTGTGCGCGATTGGTTTACTAACAAGGTAATTAACAAAACGGCAGAAAAGAGATGAGCACCCAAAATGTATTCAGAAAGCTCGTAATGCTAGATATAAAAGTAGACAACGTTTGTTAACAGCGGACATTGACCGTGAGATGGATGGTGCGAACGCACACCATTGGGCAGAAAGAACAAGTGGTAAGAACCAATCAGCATGTTCAGCGCACAAATCCCACCCCGAAAGTTCCCGCACTCTGAAAAAGTACTACTATGTCATTTTTAAAATCATGTCATAATTTTATAATTATATCCGGGCCATGGATGCATTAATCATTGCATCTGTCTTTCACTGATGAGCAATTCAGCATCCTCTCATCTGCCCTGAGAGGAAAGCCCCCTAAAAGGCCAGGTTAGAGGATCCCGGTCCAGAGAGGGTGGTGAAAAGGGTAGGCCCATTAGAGGAGGAGACGGTGCAAGTAGAAGAGGAGATACATACTTTGTATTTGGTTGAATTGTCAGTGCCGAGTGTCAAATCTTCTCTTTTGCAAGTCTGAGCAATTATTAATAACAACAAAAACACTAAAGCCCTATTCGACACGGGATTAAGTATTACCTGGGGACCACATGTGAATTTGAAGTTACCCACCCACATCTGAATTTCGTGTGGCGCATTCGCACGGGATAAGCGAAGCCTGTGATTTTACTTGAATTTACTGACTTATCTCCCGGATATGATTTCATTAGGCTATAGCTTTGAAATGTCTTGTCGTTATTATGTCTAGCTGTATATAATAAACAGAAGAATTGTCCTTACCGTATCCTGCTAAACAAGTCATTCATCTCCATCTAATCGTTAATTTGTTTTTGCTCTTCTGATGGTACAGCTTTCTCGTTCTGCAAATTGTATAGTTGTACTAGTGATATGACACCGCACCCAAAATACTATCTAAACACTCCAACTCAGCCTCTATTCTCTGCGAAATATGGATAAAAAGGCGCAGATGAAACAAAAAACTTGAAAAAATTATATACGATACGGCCAAATCACAGAGATGTCGGTTACACACGGGGCTAATATTATCACAGGACCTCTGTGTTCTGCAAAATATAGCGGGGGAATTTTTACTTTTACAAATTACAGACATGGCCGATTCGCATGGGATTAAGATCACAGACAAACTCCACAATTATTACAAATTACTACAGGTCACCAGATAATACTAATCCCGTGCGAACAGGGCTTAATAATAATATTACAAATGAAACACCACCATTTCTGCGACCCATCCTATATGCCGTGAGATGTTTAAAAAATGGTGGGGACACAATTGACATATATCCATGGTTAGTCATGGGTCGTATATGGCATTTAAAAAAAAAACTTAAAATGGCATTAAAAAGGCATTCAATTTAATTTAAAGATACCTGCAGAAACCCTGTACAATGTATGAGAATACATGCTAAAAATGGCAGATGCCAAACTCATATGGATAGTCTTCTGGAGTAACAGTCAAACCCACTCTGACCTCTTCTCTTGGCCATCTCCACTGCAAATCGGTATGTCTTCACCAGTAGTCATTTCTACCAGAGTATATTGCCCTACTCTTCTGGTACACACCGGGTTGCTCCCGAGACATCAGTTGCACCTTGAGCAGCTAGTTTGTCCCTTCGTGGAGGGGGCGGAGGTTTGAGACGACTGTGTTTGCTAACTTGGATGGTTTTAGGACTTCCCAAAGGCTCAGTGGGGTAAAGTGCCACTTCACTGCCCTCCCTTACCATCCCCTCTTCTTGGGTGGGTTGGTAGCTGCTGCTATCATCATTGTTGTTGGAACCAGGCATTCCAGAAATTGTAGACATTCCTCCAAGAGGTAAGGGTGGTGGAGGGTCGTCCTCCAAAAGCACAGAAGCAGCTTCATCGCCACTCGAGTTTCTGCTCCCTCTTTTGCGAAACCCTCCCGGTCCCTTCATGTCTTGAGTTGCGGGATGCTGACATCCACACCTTGATTCCCATTTTCGGACAAGTAGTACTGCTCCTCTGCGTACATCTTCTCGACAAGCAACTTTCTTTTGCTTTTTTGCCTCAAGGAGCGCTTGATGGCACTGATAAAGTCACACATGTTTAGCAGCAAGGACAATGCAGCTGTCCCCAACATGAAGTTCAGCAGGATGGTTTTCTCAGTGGGTCTAGAGATGTCAGCAGTCCACTGTGGTTGTGCAGGGTGTATGCTGACACATGAAGCGTCTAGGGATGTGGAAGCCAAACAAGTAATAATGGGCAGCTCCAAATCCAGCTTCTACAAGTATCCGAACCAACAGATGCAAGATGTAGGCTCCTGTGAAGTACTGCACTCGCCCCTTCTCAGCCTTCACAACGGTCTTGCAAAGAGATGCTTTCCCGAACGATTCTTGATAGTCTGCTTTTATGGACTCAGAAGTTCCGCTATCAGCAGCTATGCCATAACTCACTTTGTGGATCACATAGATGACAAACATCATGTAGGGAAGGCACAGGGTGGTGAGCTGCACCAGCCAGAATCGGAAAAGGGAAACGGGGGCAAACATGTCATAGCACACATTGGCACAACCAGGCTGAATGGTGTTACACACAAATCGCTCCTGCTCGTCCTGGTAGAGGGGATAACCAGCAAACAGCAAAACAAGGATCCTTAGGAATACCACCAAGATGAGCCATGCTTTCCCTAAGGAAAGAAAGAGAGCAGATCTTAACCTAGTTGATAATAATAATGTTCCCTTTTCAATTTGTCTGGAAATTGACTTAATGTCGTTCAATTGGACAAATAAACTAGCCATATTAAAGTTCCGTATTGTTTTAATGTCAATATATAAGATATGCCTCAATAGTTTTAGAGTATATGTAGAAAAACATTGGCAGGATCATATCAATGTTTTGCTTGATATTCAGTGGATATTGTTTTAGATGTTATGGCTTTGCCTAACTACTTTTTACAATATTATATCTACATTAAAATATGGAAGCTTGTTTCCGCCATATAATGAAAAATATAAAAGGTAATTGTGACTTTTTATCTCACAATTCTGACTTTTTTTCTAAAATTGCAAGTTTACTTTCACAATTATTTCTCAGAATTGCGAGATGGAAAGTCGCAATTGCGAGACAAAGTCAGAATTGCGTGATATAAAGTCAGAATTATGAGTTTAAACTATTGTGAGGGAAAAAAAGTTAGTATTTTTTCCCCAAGAATTGGCCTGATAAGTCGCAATTGCGAGTTTATATCTCACAATTCTGAGAAAAGATGTCAGCATTTCGACATATAAACTCACAATTATGTGTTATAAAGTCAGAAATTCGAGATGTAAACTCGCAATTGTGTGTGAGAAAAAAAGTCAGAATTGTGAGATAAAAAGTCACACTTCTGTCTTTTTTCTCAGAATTGCAACTTTATATCACCCAGTTCTGACTTTATATCTCGAATTACTGAACTTATATCACGCAATTCTGACTTTATATCTCGCAATTCTGACTTAATATCATGCAATTCTGATGTTATATGTCACAATTCTGACCTTATATCATGCATTTCTGACTTTATATCTCACAATTCTGACTTTATAACACGCAATTGCTACTTTATATCACACAATTCTGACTTTAAATCTTGCAATTCTGACTTTATATCACGCAATTCTGACTTTATATCATGCAATTATGACGTTATATGTGTCACGATTCTGACTTTAAAAGTCGCATTTGCGACTTTACATATTATACAATTCTGACTTTCTATTCGCAATTCTGAGAAAAAAGTCAGAATTGCGAGATAAACTCCCAATATGTGAGAAAAAAGTCCAGAATTGTGAGATAAAAAGTCACAATTATTTATTTTATTTTTTATATTCAGTGGCGGATACAAGCGTCCATATTTAAAGCGATTTTATCTCTTTACAGAATTTTTAGAGAAGATTTATACAAGTAAATCATCTTGGGTTTCACTTTTTTACAGACGCACACTTACAGTGCTGGTAATATAAGGTAACTACATGGGTTAAAGTTAGGTTTAGGGGTACTTTCAAGGTCAGTTGCTAGTTATTACCCAGGTATAACTATAATAACTACATGGTATGCACATGGGGAAGAGGATTGTGAAATAAAGTGCTGCTTTATCTTTATTTTGCATTATGCATAACCTGTCAAAACTCTGTAAGTACTAAACAATGATACAATGGCCCCAAAAGTTTTTGGACAGTTCAGAATGCATAAATATAATTCCATGAGATACAAAATAAATACATAAATAAACAAACAAACTGCCAACAGATTAGCTGTTAACTGGTGTTAATGGTGATTCTTAGTGGATGAAGTCAGGTGTAGTTTATCACATTTATTGCCAACATCATGAATGTTTGACAACCAGCAAGTGTCCAAATACGTATCTTCATTATCTTCAAACAGTATGTCTATTGTTTTATCATTTAAAATCTGACAAACTTATGTGCATGTACAAATATGCTATCTTTAAAATTAATGGTGGTTCTTAAGAATCAAATGCAATAACATTCAAACATCGATGGTGTGGTTTAAATGAACAAATACTTTCTGGAGCTTCTGTATAAGTGCATTTTTTTTAAAAATAGTATGTGTAAAAGTGTACACATACCTGTGAGGGTGATGTTGTGGTTCAGTGTGATGAATATAATGCCTGATGGAGCCAGTTTAGCCATGCCGGCAGATTTAGGCCTCCAAACCCCAAAAAGTAGAGCACAGAATATCTCGCAGGTCAAAGAACAGCCCACTTGATCTCAACATGAAAATGAGTTTTACAGACTGTATTAAACTCAGTTCAAGCAGGAATTCAAAATAAACCCCATTTACAAGCACTCAAAATCCTGTTACACCAGGTCCGGTGTAATCCACAACGGCAAGAGCTCACGAGTAACCTCCAACTTGGCTTCCTATCTTACCTCTTCCTCCGTCCCGACAACAACTGTTCTCAGACAACAGAAGACGAGAGATGTGAGCTCCATTGTGGGGCTATTCTTACCCTCCAAAGGCATGTCGGCACGCCGGCCTTGCTGTGATATTTGGGCTCTTGTTTGTCCTTACAGGAGAATAACTAACTGCATCAGGCATCAAATAACACATATTAAATCCTCATGTATGATGGAAAGTATTTCAATGCCAGTTCATAGAGGGTCTTGAGTGGCATACTCCTTAGGAAAGACTTTTTTGTGTGTTTTATTTTGGTGCATTTGTTTGATATTAAAGGGTTAGTTCACCCAAAAATGAAAATTAAGTCATTAATTACTCACCCCATTCTGTACCAACCCCGTAAGACCTTCGATCATCTTCGGAACACAAATAAAGATATTTTTGATTAAATCTGAGAGCTGGATCACTCCTACATAGGCTGCCTAAGGGACTGGCTCTTGACGGCCCATAAAGTCATTAAAGAAAATGTTTAAATATTCCATGTGCCTACAGTGGCTCAATTATAAGTTAATCAAGCGACGAAAAAACATAAATAATGACTTTATTCGACTATTCCTTTACTTCCTTTGTGCGCATGCGTGAGAACTGAGATGAGGACGTTCTTCTTCGACTACTTCTTGTTACCGGCTGCTCACCGCTTCAGGAGATCTACCGCCACCTACCGTATAAGATGACGTGCTGATATCTTTACAGTCTATGGCTGATATAGCTGGAAGTGCAAAACTTTCTGTTTACAAGCAGAGGAAGATCTGCCCTGTACATACGCTTTTCAATTACCGTATTTTCCACACTATTAGGCGCACTTAAAAGCCTCTAATCTTCTCAAAAAACGACTGTGTGCCTTATAATCCGGAGCGCCTTATATATATATATATATATATATATATATATGGGTCATCATCTTATACGGTAGGTGGCGGTAATACTCCCAAGCGGTGAGCAGCCGGTAACAAGAAGTAGTCGAAGAAGAACGTCAGTTCTCACGCATGCGCCCATAAGGAAGTAATGGAATAGTCGAATAAAGTCGTTATTTATGTTTTCGTAGTCTCGTCGCTTGATAAACTTATAATTGATCCACTGTAGGCACATGGAATATTTTAACATTTTCTTTAATGACTTTATGGGCCATCAAGAACCAGTCCCTTAGGCAGTCTATGGAGGAGTGATCCAGCTCTCAGATTTAATCAAAAATATCTTCATTTGTGTTCCGAAGATGAATGAAGGTCTTACGGGGTTGGTACAGCATGGGGTGAGTAATTAATGACTTAATTTTAATTTTTGGGTGAACTAACCCTTTAAGACAAAGGCATTTACATAACTGTAAGTGTTTTGTTGGGCGTTGAGCTCATGCAGCAAATTTAATGGTTTCACTATATTTTGATGGTCCCTTTAAAACATTCTGTTGACTAAATGTAACGCTGAACCTACATGTCTACTAACTCTCAGAGTGTTAGTTGAGTATTGGTCGACTGGTAGGGTTAGAGTTAGAATAAATTGACATGCAAAGTAGTTACTTTGTCAACAGAATGTTTAAAAGAGACCAACATAAGAGATATTAGAGATCAAAATAAGAGATCAAAATAAAGTGTTCCCAAATTAATTGGAAAACTTTTACTCTGGCAGCTATGAGATCCTTTTTGGTTGGCTTCTGTTGGCGATGCGCTTATTATACGTTATTAAAAAGAAGCCCCTCTTTAGCTCTGTCCTTGAGGTGTTTGACATGACTGGATGCCTTGGGATCATGGTAGATCATGATGGAATCTCTAGAAGCTTTTAGACCTCTCTAAATGACCTCTGGATAAGGACATCTAGACAGCTTTTGAAGGACTGGTGTTCTAATGAATGGAGACTTATACATACACAAATTATATATTGGCAGCTGCTGGTGAACACTTGGTGTAAAACATGTTTTGGAGGCGTTGAGGGAAGTTGCATTGGACCCAATTCTGTCAGTTTATATATAATGTTTTTCATTGACAAGTTTATTAAAGGCGGTTTTGGATTGTGCTTTCTTGGGTTCTGCTTAAATATTATTATTAATCTGTCTTGGGAATCACATAGGGAGATTATTTCTTTTTTTGGAATGTGAATAATTACACTAGGAGTACAGCAAATTGCATCCTGTTTGAAAAGTGGTAGCGAACAACAGTTTAATTTTATGCCTGCATGGAAAATAAAATTCAAATCATTCAGCATTTGCAAGCCTAACCAAATTTGTTCTTTTCAACACACATACATTTTCCTAATTTGTGGTGACTGACAATTCAGAACAGATGACTGTCAATACAGCCTTAAATATTTCAATAATTTCTTCTTTCTGGCCTCCGTATCTCTGTAATTGGATTAGCTGGCCAGCTCTAGACAAAGGTTCATTTTAAGGCAACTACCAATGGTGTAGTTCACCAGGGACACATTTAGAGGCGCAAAGCTAAAGACTTAGGATGGAAATGAATAGACCATAAGTACACAATGACCTGCCTGTATTTTAGCTAATACATTATTTTTGGACATTGAACTATTTATTTCATTTAATTCAGTTAATGTTATGTATGGCTATATATGACTGGTTTCTAGGGAAAATACAAAGCTCAAGGTGTCCCACAAACAGGATTTATTTTAACAGAGAACACTGATCCAGAACTGCCTAAAATGCCTTGATTGAAGCCCAGATATTATTTGCACAAACATCTACGTCACAGTGTGCAATATTAGCACAATGCCCAACTAAAATCATACGAAAGAAGACAAGGCTTTAGTGAAAGGCACCATGTTGTGTGTTTCGATGTAAAAGCAAAACCAATTTATCCTTCCAAAAACGGATGAAATCATAAACTAGTTCCAATTGATCTGCATTTTCAGAATCTAACCCTGATACGGTAAAACTAATAGCATTATTACCCGTTTGTGTTTACAATTGCTTTTGAAGACTTGAATGCTGAAGTTTGCGGGTTATGGTAAGGTAGGTTTGGCCCATCACAAGGCACTAGGTTTTCTCCCCTAACAGTGCATTATGGGCTTTTTTTCTTTTTCGGAAGCAGGGGCTTTGTAAGGGCTTAATCCAACTGAAGCATTGTTTGGTTGCCGCCATTGTAGGAGACCAGCCCGTTCTCATCCCAAGGCGTCATCTAACTGACACTTTGACCATGCGTCAACATCTGACGCAAATGGCACCATTTAGCGTCAATATGAGACGCACCTCCTAGTGGTCTAACCCTAACCCTACCCTACACCTAAACCTACCCGCATCATCTAACTTACGCTTTTGACCATGCATCAACTAGGGCTGTCGCGATAACGTAACCGCAGCAACCGCGATATTCACGTTTTTTTTTATAAGGCTATACCCTTCTTGTTTTGAACTTAATGCATGTGTATTAAATGTTAAACAAGTTCATAATGATAACAAGACTGTTTATCATGGTAATATGTAGCCTAAAGGCTTCACACAGAATGAGATAAGATCGGTAGAGCGCGTGCAATTACCTGTGTCTGTCTTTGAAGTCGTGAAAAGCATGTTGTGTCAAAGGGAAGCGAAATATTTGTCGCATCATCATTTTAACGTTCTCTTCACGAGATTTTTCCATAAATGCACGTCAGCAGCAGCGCTGTTCAGTATCCCACAGCACAAGGAAGCCGTGGGGAAATAAAATCAGTGAGTAACGCATTGAATCAATGCTATATTGGTCTCTAATAAGTGAAGCATCAGCTGCAGCGTTGCCCATTTGGCGCATTACTGCTCAGCTGAGCCTTGAAAAGTTGAACCTCAAAGTTAAAAATAATTAACATCTTGTTTCATTACATCTATTTTAATGAATCAGCTTTTTTAAACGTGTTCGTTGAATGAATGGTTCAAAGACTCGCTCAAAGCTCAAAGTCCGTTGTCATAACATTATGCGCGCTGAGTGAAAGTCTTTCAATGCGCATATACTATAGACGCAGTTTAGTTTCGGTTACATTGGTTACTGAAAATGTCCTTGTTTTTGTCCACATCGTAAACTTTATTTAAATAGCAACAAATACATATAAATTAAATAAATAAATATATGGTGGTAATACCGCATATCGCGCTATTGAGCCACTCAACATAACCGCAAGGGAAATTCCATAACCGCGACAGCCCTGAGCGTCAAACATCCGACGCACATGGCACCCTTTCGCGTCAATATGAGACACGCCTCCTAGTGGTCTAACCCTAACCCTACCCTAGACCTAAACCTACCCGCATCATCAAACTGACGCTAAAGGTTGTCATGTGCGTCTGATTTAGACGCATGGTCAAAAGCGTCAGTTATGCCTACGTTTCCACTGAGGGGTACGGTACGGTACAGTACAGTACGGGTCGGGTACACCATGATCCGACTTGCATTTCCACCGCCAACAGTACCCTTACTTGATAGGCGTGGTGTTTGCTGGAAAGAAGCGATCAACGTCATTTCGCGCGAAGAAAGCGACATAGTAAACAACAATGGATGACAGCACAGCAGATCTTGTTCTTGCTTCTCAGCATGTTTGTCACTAGAAACAAGCGCTGGCATTAGGCATTTCTCAATACCAAGTAGCCATCGCAAAGTCCGACTCAGGAGAATGATCCCGAGGACGCGAGTCCAGTAATTCTGCTAATGGAACAGCCTAGGATGAGAATGCGTTGAGGAGACTATCACCTGCTGTTAGCATTCTAGCATTAGCATGTTAGCTCTCTGGCTCAGTGCCAAACATGCGAAAGCAGCGCTAATCAGCGCTGTGCGTCAATGATAAAGTGCTGTACTACAGTCAGTGATTGTTACAACTCTGATCTGTAATTTTAGAAGGTAGGTCAAGTCTTTCCTAGTCACAGGGCCCAAGTCGCGAGTCAAGTCACGAGTCATTGTTGTCAGTCTAAGTCGAGTCGCAAGTCATCAAATTTGGGACTTGAGTCCAAGTCAAGTCCAAGTCATGCGACTCGAGTCCACAACCCTGGTGAAATCTTTACTGTCTATGAGGCAATCGGGTGGACATGGAGGCATAAAGTCAAGGGAGAAGCCCATAGGACAACATATGTCAACAACAGATTTGTCTTCAGATTTCAATTCAGATTTGTCTCGGCACAGCTACTAGAAGGTCAGAACGGTTGCTCACGACACATCTACGTCGTCAAGCTCAGTTTGAGTCTGCGCAGTATGTCAACTTTTTTCCATGTAAATGTTTATTGACTTTTTAGTCAAGATTTTGTTTGTGCAGAAATGTACATTAAATAAAATTCACTCCCAAAATATTCTATATATAATGTCCCTTATCCTGCATAATGCAAACAGGCTCAATGAAAACACATCAATTTAGTTTTATTGCAACTTTAAAAGTTTATTCTTGTGGCGGTTTCTAAACATTGCTTCTGAACCGGGAGCGTCAGTTAAAATCATAGTCCGAGAACCAAAGGAACTGCATGCAACCATTGTAGCCTCCAGCTCCTGGGCGGATATGCCCGCAGGCGACTGGGTTCACTTAGTTAAACAGAAAGTAGAATGAACTAAGATCATACATAGGAGATAGGATTCAGCCTTTGGCACAATGAAAACAGATATCAGAGGAAGGGTTTGACCTTTGGAACAGAAACAAATGACAACAACAATGTATTAGTCATGATAACAGGCATACGACCAGTGACCGAATATAAAATTAAAACACAACTACAGCAGTTTTCTTATTTTCACAGGAAACCATTTATAGTATAAATGCTCTGAAAGATCTGAATTTGTAATTTCCTAGAAATTGCAATGAAACGAGAAGGATTACAGAGAGACAGATGGAAAGCTCAAGAGAGAGGTATTAAATAAGAATCGAAAAACTCTGCAGAGGTAGAGTTCAGTGCACACGGCTAAAACACGCTCTAAGTTTAAAACACTTTCTTCAGATCCAATGCTGGACTGCTTGCTCACATGCTCACAGAAAATAAATAGAATAATACAATCTTCAAACGCTTTTAATCAGTCTCTCAATTGATTGATTCAGCTTTCCTTCCCAAAGACACTTCCCTTGAATGTTTTCCCAGACTTCAAACCATTTCCAACACTCCTAAATGTGCAGAAGGAGTCTAAAGCGCCGGCATTGACAAAGAACAGATCTTCCTTGAGAAGAACATCCTTCATCTATAGGAAATAAACCAACATCTGTGTTCACTGTCTTAGTTTCACGATTTGTCCAGAATGTTCGTCACAAGATGTGCTAAAAGTAGACACACACGAGTGCTGAATCTCACGAAACAGTCAAGAACATGTCTGGGTTATATTTCACTTCAAAATCAAAAGAAAATTAAAATTATATATTGTATGAATAAGATAATTAAGCCAAATAACCAAAAAAAAAAAGAAAATGTTAATTCATATGGAACCTTTTTTACGGCAACTTGAAATGTGAGATATAAACTCACATTTGCGAGAAAAAAAAGTCAGAGGACTATATTTCTTGCAATTCCGAGTTTGTCTCAGAATTACGACTTTTTTCCTTTCGCAAGAAATTCTGTATATATATATATATATATATATATATATATATATATATATATATATATATAAAAATAAGCGCTGTCAAACGATTCGTGAAGTAATCGCATCCAAAATAAAAGTTTGTGTTTACATAATATATGTGGGTGCACTGTTTATAATTATTTTAAATATATAAATACACACACATGTTTGTATATATTTAAGAAATATTTTCATGTATTTACTGTATATAGATTTATATATAAATTATATTATATATAAATATAAATATTTTATATATTTATTTTTTTCTTAAATATACATACATGTGTGTATTTGTATATACAAAATAATTATATATATATATATATATATATATATATATATAAAATAATCGCTGTCAAACGATTAATCGCAAGTAATCACATCCAAAATAAAAGTTTGTGTTTACATAATATATGTGGGTGCACTGTTTATAATTATTTTATATATATAAATACACACACATGCTTGTATATATTTAAGAAATATTTTCATGTATTTACTGTATATAGATTTATATATAAATTATATTTTATATAAATATAAATATTTATTATATAAATTAAATTCTTTTTTTTTTCTTAATATATACATATATATGTGTATATTGTATATATACAATATATATATATATATAATGACAATGAAAAAAATCTTATGGTCCTAAATTAGGCTTAATTGTGTTCATGCAAAATATAACTTCCTATTTTGTCTTTTGATTTTGCAAACAATGTATAACCTTCGTATGTCCAGTTGGAAGCGTTAACATCACATAGCCGACTCACTGTATTGTATACAAAGACACAAAGTGTGCAGATTATATAAGGTTAAACTACTTAAGTAAATTTGTTAAGACTTTGTTGGGCATTGGAGATACAATACAAAAAAAAAAAAAAGATTATAATCAAATGTAAGAATAAACACACTGCTTGAAAATAACTAGCCATTTTGATGTCATCTGTAACAAGAAGTATGGAAAATTGCTTTCTTTTATCATTGCTGCTAAAACGTAAAGTTACATTCATGTCACCATAACCTTGTGAAATTGCTTTACCAATTTTTGTGGTGCATAAAAAAATGTTTTAACTGAACTGGAAACTCAATTGAGGACAACAAAATAAAGGAAACTCAATAACAGCGCTTCGAAAATGTGTCAGATCCCAGACAATTGACTTTATTCCTGACAAAACAACCAACATACTTATATATTTTTCAAATTCGTATCCACCATCACTGACCAGAATTTAATACGAATTAAGAAAAGTAAATACTGGTCACATATAAATATCTCAAGATCATAATTACATTTCTTTAAGTAGGTTTAAGTATGTATAATATACAAAAGATATTTTTGGAAGTTGTAATTCTCAATACGTCCCAGTCTCTCAGCAGACGGATCACATTATATATAAGTTAACGAATCATAATCACACACATCTGGGCGGAAGAACCGCTTTAAAAAAAAAACGAACTTCTTTTGCTAAAAACAAATTTTGATGTCCTAATGAGAATGGAAGATAGCAAGGTTACTTTTGATATTCTATTTCTAAGGCCATATTCCCGCTGAACGCAGGCACCACAGGTGATGGCAGTGGATACAGCAGGAATCCCTCTTCAGCAACTCTGGTTCGACGCATTGTAATTGACAAATCAAACACTGCAATCTGCCAGAACATTTGTATCGCAGTGGTACTATCAGCATCACCTTTAATAGCATGTTTTAGGACTTCAAGACATCAATTGTAACCAAAAGGATCCCTTTCAAAAAATGAACTCCAATCTTTCAAGCAGGTTCTGTATACAATAAAGCATGTATTGCTTTGAGAACTTGGAAATGACTGACACAGCATGTGTATATCCATCGTTTGTTCAAGCGAAGGGTGAGATATGTATAAAAATAATACGAATGTGAAGCTTATACAAGGTCATGGAACATCATTGTTGGCTTTGTAGAAAGAAAATCATTAAAACATCCAAATTTTAGTCTATTTTGACAGTAAAGTTTCAGTTTTTTCATGGCATCCAATTATTTTAATTTTCGCTTGAAAAGGAAAGTCGCAGGAGCGTCACATGGGACACTCTCCTTTTGTAAATACAAAGCCAAGACTTAATGTCACAAACTGCCTTGATCACGTATTACAAATTTGGAAATAAATAAATAAAATTATTAGACTAAACAGAGATATCCAAATTGTATATTTTCCCAATAATGTGCAATTATTAAAGACTAATTTCAGATTAATAAACCGTCATTAAGGGTGCTTTTAATTTAACTAAAAGAAATCTTAAACAAAATGTTAAATAACAGTATGTATAACTACAGTGGTGATTTAATAGCTCACAGGAAAAAAAAAAAAAACTTTTAGGAATGATATCTTGAGAAGTGGTTGATTTTGGCCATCTTGATGCGACACATCCAGGTGAAACTTTTCTAACAAGACAAGATCATGGTGCGAACATTTCCTCACCTAGAATGGCAAACATGTATGACACAGAGCTGTAGGAATGCTGTTCCAGTCATTGGGCATCTTTTCCCCTCGTTTATATATCCTCCTGTTTTCTGAACTGCAGTGTCCTCCTCTCTCTCTCTATCTCTATCTCTCTCTCTCACTCTCTCTCTCCTCTAAGCCACAGGTTGGAAAGTGATCTTTGTGTGGGTGTCTCGTATATACAGCAGCCATAAGACCAGCAGGGAGAAAGGCTCAAGAGTCTTGTGGAGGTACGAAGCATGTTTGTGTCCTCTTGGAGAACGCTTCTTCTGACAGTTTCTTTTTCTCCGTCTCTCGTGAAAGTCCCCGACGTCCACCGATATTAGGATATGATGGCCGGGGACCATCTGACCACTGTCAGGTTATCTGCACTCACTGAGCGCTTCTTGGCTCCTTTTCTCAAGTCTTTATATTTGTCGTCACAAAGCCTAGAGATCGCCTGTGAGAAACGTGAGAATGGGAGATAGACACAATTTCATTTATTCCTGTGATCAAAGCTGAATTTTCAGCATCATAACCTTCAGAAATATGATATGATGATTTGCTGCTCAAGAAACATTTCTGATTGTTATCAATGTTGAAAACAGTTGTGCTGCTTTATTATTATTTTTTTTGTGGAACCCATAACACATTTGTTCATGATTCTATAATGAATAGAAAGTTCAAAAGATTTTAAAATGAAAAATAATTAAATAAATAAAAACATTGAAAACCTCTTAACTGTCACTTTTTCCAATATAGTTTGTTTAGTTTATTTTATTTTTTTTATAAAACAAATTCTTTAAAGAATCTTAATGACCCAAACATTTTAATGATATCTATTTCAGTCTATGAACGTTTCAGCATAATTTCAACATTTGCACTTTCACTCTCTGGGATTTTAATGAGACCATGATATTGCCTTTTCTCAGCTACAAATATAGCTTTAATTACCTCCATTTAATAACACTGAAAAAAAAAAAGAAAAAAAAACTTTTTCTTTTTTTTTAAAGCTTTTATACATTCCTTTGACTTAGGCCCAGAAAACTATTTTAAAAAGTAACTGAACCATAAACCAACTTTTTTTAGTTAATGATCTGTAAGAATGGATCTTTATTAATACCAGTCATGAGTAACTTTTTTGACATTTGTGTATAAAGTGTTTTAATTCTACAATAAATGGTGTAAAACGTCTTAGTGCTGCCCTCTTCAGGTTGAACGGTGGCTACTGCAGTTGAATTTTCCTATTGTATGTTAGCGGTTCTTCGTGACGTACGCACGTTTCAGCTCACCACGATCTTGGTACGAGCTACACCCCTTGGCTGTATAAAAACCAGCTTGTGTCGTCAAAACCACTGTAGCGAGTCAGGAGTTGGAATTGCGAGTATTGAAAACGATCAGGATAGAGTGTTTTAGCACCTATTTCATTCCCTCTATCTCCGTTGGGGTCTGCCCACTTTTCAGCATTTTTCAAATATTGCCAGTGGGTGGAGTCAGGCTCTGACCAGGGGTTTAGTTACCCTTTAAATGTTTCCAGGTGGAACTGGACTATCTGAAGACATTTCCTGAACTGGGTCTGAATGGAAATAGGCAGCAGTTTAGCAAGTATAATTATAGTGTATATATCTGTATATAATTCTATTCAATACAGTATTTCAATTTTGTAGAACAAACCACCCAAAGCTGCCTTTAGTCAAGTTGTTCCCCAGGGTTCTGTTCTAGGCCCCCTTTTTTTCTAAATTATCTCCATTATTATTATTATCTGCTGAATTATGAGACATGACAATGACATTGAGTAGAAACATAATAGGCTCTAGGCACGATCGCTTCCAGGTTTTTCTCAGCACGCCTAGTTACATCCGGTGCTGCGTCAGTGGCCGGTTTTGCGTTAGGTGGAGATTAAGGGTGTAACGATTTTGATCGAAATTAATTCTAAATGGAATCGAACCGAATTAAAAATGGAATCGTCGACACTGCCACGCCCCCATGTCATGTCCGTTCGGCTTGCCAAGCGGGAAAAAAACATGCGTGTTGAAGTGCTGCAAGTCTATGGTCAACCTCCTCTAACTAAGCTACAGCCATTCAAAAGATAGCATGATACAGGAGACCCATTGACAGAACTTGAACTCCCTCCTCTTTCATTGAAGTCGCAGGTGTGGAAGTATTTTGAGTTATGTTGACAACGTTCGCGCTTCAATAAGGCTGCGAGGGAGAGAGTGAGAGACCTGTGTGCCTCATGAAGCACATGTAAAGGGGGTCGCGCACCGGGCACACACATTCTATTCACGCAAGCTCAATTTTGAATCAACTCCTGGTAGAAGAGCTGCACGATGTGTGAGTTTTAAGTTAACTTGATTTATTATAATTATTTTTTTAATGTTGATCTGAATAATAGTTGATGTCAGAACGTTAGTCAAGTAAAAGTGTATCACGTTAAGTCTGTTATTTTGTTGTAACGTTATCCGTTGTCTAGGCAACTATGTCATATAATACAATAGTATTTATTTAGCTAGCGTTTAGGCAACCTGAGTGAAAACAGCTTTTGTACAATAATGTGTTCCAATTTAAAAGACATGGCACTGCGCTTCTCGTCCGATGTGCAACCCCCTTAAGACAGAGAGCACCCTGAATTGGCCGGTTTCATCATTAAAAAACAATAAATATAGAAATTGAGAATTGAATCGAACCGTGACCTTAGAATTGAAAATGAAATCGAATCGAGGATTTGGAGAATCGTGACACCCCTAGTGGAGATAGTGTCAAATTACACTCGCTGTTTACAAAAATTTCTGGTAACGCTTCCTTTTACAGTCCAGTTACCCATGTAAATACTATGTACTTATTTTAGTAACTACAATTACTGGGTAATAACTAGTACTAACCATGAACCTACCCCTAAACCTAACCCTGTTCCATGTACTTACCTTATATTAGCCAGTACTTTCTAGGTAAGTATACTGTAAGTACCCTGTAAGTACTGTACTGTAAAAGGAAGCGTTACCAAATTCCTGTGGTCAATGTGAATGATGTTAACAACACTGTGAGGCAGTTAGATGTCACACATTAGAGTAAAAAGAAAAGGGGTTTAAATTATATATTTCGAGCTACATCAACAACTTTGATGGTGAGTATTCTCTCATATCGTGCAAAATCCAACTAGCGAATCAGTTTCTAAAATCATTGTATCCGTTTCTGAGAAAATGAATTTTATTAAAGTTTTGCCGCTATATACTTTGCCTGCAGAATGTGCCTGAGGAAGTAAAGAAGCTGGCTGATATTCTTTTGGACATCCGTCAGCAGGGTTCGTGCATAGAGTGTATTAGCTAGATAAACATTTTATACAAGTGAAAGTGTCAAAAGTATTGCCCAAACCTGTACTTTCGAATGCACAAACCAAATTTCCAAGTACAAACACCTCCAAGAATAAGCCAGAAAAAGTTCCAATATTGAGACAAGATACAGTTTGCGTCCGTTATTTTGAGATGACAGCTGATTGTGTTTGGGAGTGTATAAAGAGGACCAGTGCAGTATGGAAGCGGGGTTCTGGTCCTCGTGAAAGAACTGGATCACATACCACTGACTGATTGAGCTGTCCACCCTCAGACCACTGACTCTAGATGGGCTACTACATCACCAAAAGCAACCACACACACACACACACACACACACAGAACTAACATCATTATAGGCCTGGTCTTGTCGGGACTGTAATTGGGCAGCACTGAGGATGAACGCTGGCAAAAGACACACATGGGGATTCAGGCGAGGTAATTACTCAGCCCTGCTGCTAATGAACCAATACAACATGTCACCATATTCCTTCTTTTCGAGAGTTGTAACAAAGCAAGCTTTTAAGTTTCACTGCCATATTCCTTATAACTCGCTGGAAGAGATTCAATTGAAAGGACTAGTTCACTTTTAGAAAAAAAACTTTTGCTGATAATTTACTCATCCCCATTTCATCCAAGATGTCCACGTCTTTCTTGCTTCAGTCGAAAAGAAATGAAGGTTTTTGATGAAAACATTCCAGGATTTTCTCCATATAATGGACTTCATTGGGAACCAATAGGTTCAAGGTCCAAATGAGAGTTTCAGTGCAGCTTCAAAGGGCTTTAAACAACACAAAAATCTTGAAAAAAGATTTGTTCATTTTGATAAACGAGTTGAAACAGGAGAGTCATGAACGCTCATTACAGAACATGGCAAGCATTTGTGCTTATAAAGGCCATTGCACACCGAGTCTGAAATTCGCATCCAAAATTTTCGCACGTAAAAAAATTTCGCACGATTTTCTGCGTTTTCACATCCAGAGCCAGCATTTTGAGAGGTCTTTTGACAATTCAGGGCCGAGGGGAGCTCGTCCTCAAATCATTGCACATTTGTGTCGTGCTTTCAGTTTCGGTTTTCAGTTTGATCAAGTGTTTATGTTCTCTTCTATATTGAATTATGAAATTAATAAACCTCCCCTTTCAATCAGATTGAAATTTAGGATCGAATAAGATGTGATTGAGCAGCCAATTCGATAACTAATATATTATTTGGGCACAATATATCACAGCCTAGTTGTTTTGTCTGCCCGGCACTTCAACCGGGCCGTGCGCGGGTGTGTGCGTGTGTCCATACCTTAGACATACTGCCAGATCTCCGTTCAGAATCAATTGGTTCACGGAAATTCGTGGTCTTGTTTTTAATATGTGGCTCCAGAATCACTAGCAAAGCATCAAACTGTTCCACTGACATTCTGAAATATATTTTGAATCGCTAGGGATAAATTCGCTGACTCCTTGATAAGGAGGTGAAACTCTCCTTCCTCTCGGCGCAATTTCAGGATTGGATGAACGTAATATTTTCTCTTTCTTCTCTTTTCAATAAGAGAGAGGCAACAAAATCATCCTCACTGCTTGACGAATCCATTTGGTATTTTTGTGTTGTTTCCGCAAAGGTTTAATAAATACGCATCGGACTCGGTGTGCAAGGTTTCTATGCGTGACGAATTTTAGGCTGACGAACACGAAAAAACGCATCCGAAAATTTCATACTTAGTGTGCAATGGCCTTAAAACTTAAACTTTTTTATTTATTCTTTAAACGAGCGATCGTTTCGCTAGATAAGACACTTATTCATCGTCTGGTGTCGTTTAAAGCCCTTTGAAGCTGCACTGAAACTGTCTTTTGGACCTTGAACCGTTTGGTTCCCACTGAAGTGCATTTGATGGAGAAAATCCAGGAATATTTTCATCAAAAACTTTAATTTCTTTTCGACTGAAGAAAAGAAAGACATGGACATCTTAAATGACATGGGGGTGAGAAAATTATCAATTATGTTTTTGTTTTTGTTTTTTTTTTTAAAGTAAACTACTCATTTAAAATTGGTCAAGATATTGAACTTTCTTTAATAACACAGAAACCAAAGAACACTGGGATATGAATGTGCTCTTAAATGACAGTATTGGTTAAATACCATAAGCTATATAATGTGTGTTAGTGATCTGAAGTGATATTGACCCCCTCACCTCCAGTTTCTGAGCCTTGTCTCTGCTGAGAGGCTCCAGGGGAAAGTTGAGGTTGTTCGCCTCGGAAAGTGAACGCAAGTCAAAATAGTACTTGGCGTAGACGCTCGATGGAACGTTAATATTGAACTGCAGCAGCTCCAGAAACTGCCGCTCCAACTCGTTCCTGGTGGGAGAGAAAGAAAGCAAAGATAATTTGTCATTTGACATTTGTCAGTGGGTGGTAATAAGCGGAAAGACAATCTTGACAGTCTAGCTATTGAAGAAAAGCACTTTTCAAAGAAAATCAATGCCTTTTCATTTTAAAACCTCAATTCTGTCAAAAAACAACGAGTTCTGATCATCCATTCATATTAAAGGGCGGGTTTACTGCGATTTCACTTTTTTGATTTTAAATAGTGTGTAATGTTGCTGTTGGTGCATGAACAGTATCTGCAAAGTTGCAGCACTGAAAGTTTAGTGTAAGCAGAGATATCGTCTTTTAAAAATCAGGAAGTAAAATTGCCTACAAAAACGACTCGTTTTGGACTACAGCTGGGTTATGGTACGTCACTAACCCACACATTTGCATCAACCATTCCCTCCGGAATATGCAGGAAAGGGCATGACCATATTTCAGCAGCTCCTCGTCGAGTGTGTTGTTCACCCAGCTGTCAGGTCTTCTGTGTTTCGGGCTTCCAACGGACACTATACTTCTGGATACAATTTGTGTTTGATTATGTTCCTGAAAATGACGATGGTAATCTAGCTCTCTGTGCTGCGCATTTACGAGAGACAGCTTCCAGAATCTCCACGAGTTCAACACCGGATTAAAAAAAGAAACTGTTACTAAACATGAAGCAGATCCAAGTTTAAAACCAGCAGTTAAAAGTCAGCAGTTGTTGGGCCACAACCTGTAAGTAGGCTAAGACTTCATCATTTTAAATGTATTTGCATGTATAATTTCCGACGTAGCGTTGTGTTTTATTTTTATTTTTTTTCAAATGCCAGTGCTGGCTTTGTAGGCTTTATGGGCTACTAGTTAGGCTATTTTGTGTCTACGACAAACGCGTACAAACATTATGGACCTGAATTTTGTATAAGTACTAATGTTTTAAATGTATTTTTCATGTATATATGCTTTATGACTTTATTTTCGATTTAATCAAGAACGTAAACCTGCAAACGCTGTTTGTGTTAAACATTAGTTAGCCAGTCAGTTGCTATCATTGCCAGTCAGATGCTATTGTGTAAAACAAACGTGTATAAAGTTAAAAAATGAAGCAAATTATCATTCAGAAACCTTTATTAAGAGCCGTGTGTGGTGAGGTTCTGCTTGACTCGATTCATCGCGGCTTTCTCGGTCTGATTCTGCCTCACTGATACTGCAGTCTCCACATCATTATTTATGTGTATCCACCGTCTATGTTATCCACTTTTGGCATGCCCGCCCATTTCGCCCGTAAAGGTCATGGGCATTAATCTTCCGGACAACGTGAGCGACAGTTTAGCCAATCACAACACACCGGCCCAAACGAACCAATCTGAGCCCGCTACGTGGTTCTGAGGGAGTGTTTTCATAGACTCAGGAAGTCAATCGCTAGTTCAGGTTACAGAGGAGAGCGCGGCTGATAATAAAGGCGAAATTTATGAAAAATAAGACTTAAAAAAAAAAAAAACACAGATACATGTTATATTGCACCCCATAAACAGAATCATGCAAAGAAAAAGAGCAGTAAACCCACCCTTTAAAGGTGCTGTATGCCATTTTTAGCGGCCTCTAGCGGTGATGTTTCAGAATGCAACAAGAGCGCTCGTGTGCGTGATCGATCTCAAGAGCGAGCATTCATTGCCGGCCACACAGAGACTTTTAACGCAAAGTTGAAAGAATCACACAACATGCTGGAAACTAATGTTAACTCCCACTGCAGGTACAATAATAGCCTACTTTTATCAGCTTGACATTGAGCTAATGCTCTGTGCTCGTCCATGATAATGTTACAGAAACTGCATTTAGCCGACATGTGATGTAGCATAAGCCATTTCTCTAACTGTATTCATGTATCTTTCACAATCAGCAATGTCAACACAGGTGAATGTATAATATGATAACGGAAACGGTTAGTGAACTAGACTGAACAGTTTCAGCGTATCAGTAAGATCGTAGGAAATGACATTACTGTACTGAACGTTTCTGGAAATGTGTTTTATAAACAATATGATAGTAGTGGGATGATGACGTTAGTCAGTAGATCTAGTAAATCATATAAGTTACATCCTAAAGCACCTTTTTGTTATCCTGCAACATTTTTTTTGTATTCATGTCATTTTTCATGTAGTTTACCTTGCTATTTCACTGGAGTTTACTATGTTGATCCGCGTTTTCGTCCGGAGTCAATCAGATTCAAGTTTTGCCTGACGACTGACGAGCTAGAGCAGAGAATACTTTTTTTTTTTTTTATGTGTGAAGTTTGTGTTGGAGTCTGTGTTGTGCTGGAGGCAGGACGTTTTGGGGGTTATCAGACTCCATGTCGTCAGCTGAAGTGCCGTTGGTCGCATAGACTGTATATGAGGATAGAGAGGCTCGGGAGCGCACATGCACGTCACATCTGATGGATTTCGCAGGGAATCCGACCAGGAGACCTCACTTATAAATATGAATATGAATATTGGCCTTCAGAGGTAATAGCAAAACTCGAAAAGTGGATCATTGCAATCTGTGATTACAACCCCTTCAAACAACGGCAATAAAAATGGTATTCATTTTATAAAAAAGTTACATATGGAACCTTTAAAAATAGTCCTTTATACATCACTAAATTTCACAGCACTAACAAAACTTATTTTCTACCAACCACATAATTATTCCAACCGACCAACTAAATATAGACAACAGTAACGCTTCTGACAAAAAAAAAAAAACGCAAACCACACCCGGTCCTCTGTTGTTTGTGGTATTCTTTGAGGACAGTATAACAACCTCTGTCACTGAATTTATCAGCAGGACAGTCTTTAAAATAACTGTGTACTCAGCAGGAGTTGAAAGGACCGATGTTATCTGCCTCAATTCAGTGCTTACTTTGTTTATGTGAATTTTAAGATGTTATGCACATCTTGCCATTTCATTCACTGTTTTTTAAGTGATATGTGGATGGAAAAAATAGCTAATGAAGTATCTACTTGTTGTTCCTCAATATTTGAGCAGGGCTCTAGAGTGCAGACCAATTTGGTCGCACATGCAACCAAAATTTGTAAGGGTGCAACCAAAATTTTTCCTAGGTCGCACCAGTGCACCTAACGTCATGATCGCATCCACTGACTCTCCCCAAACGAGTCTTTTGTTCTTCCTTGTACGTATGGTAAATGTTCCGTGCTGCGTGATACGAAATAAAATTGCGACCTGAACACCACAGAATCAGTAACGGCAATCAGCAGCAGAAGAAACAGACGACGAAGAAACTTTTAAAAATGTTGGCTACATTTTAGGGCTAGGTAAAATATATTCTCATATTCAAAAACTAATTCTCATTTTACAAACCCGTTGGGCTATGCTGTTTCAGTTGATGAATGAATGGAACATTGTAGCGCGCATCTCATCCAATAAATCGCAATAATCTTTGTGCTTTGTTACTATTGATATGAAACAAAGTCTCAGATTTCAAATTAGGTAAATTTTCTTACGAAATTCAAAAACATAAATAGTGTATTGACGCTGTGGCGTGAGATCGCTCTGGCTCAGCTCAAGAGAAGCAGCAGCGCGGAGCGCACGTGAGCTTCTCTTCCGCCTTAATAATACCAGTTACAGCACGAAATAAACATGAACAAGCATCTGAAAGTGTGTTAAAAGATAGAGTACAACTTATCGAAATCCATATCTTTCATATGGAATCGCTCAATCTGTGACTCAACCGTGGAAAGACGTCAGTGAACAATAAAAAGCATGTAAACAATGAAAAGCGTGTAAACAATGTAATGTAACATCACATTTACCTCAGAAAAAAAATCCAGTGACCATAAACTCGTTAGCCAGCTAGAAAAATTAACTCTAGAGCAGCATTTTGCCAAATACATGCACCATATTACATATTCATTATAATTTTTAATGTTTTTCAATATTTAATGCATGTTGTTTGAAAAAATCTGGCAAGTTTTTATGCAACCACCATTTAAATGTTTATATTTCATATAACATTATTATTATAAAAATAAATAAGTGTAATTTAAGTGTTTGTGTACAAATCAGGTGATTTTTCCCTTCAATATTATAGTAGGCTAATGAAGCATAGTGGGCTAACTGACTCCCAGTTTACAGCATTAGTTGAGATTTGTATTCCTTGAGAAAATTTGCCATGTATTGTACCTGATTTCCAAAATAATCAATATTGAATCGAATTGTGAAATTGGTGTCAATACCCTGCCCTAACTTGAACAATGTAAAAACAGCACTTTAATTTTTTATTTTTTTTGAAAGATTTATATTTTTATATACAGTATAATTGTGCTTAAAAAAATAAATAAATAAATAAATAAATAAATAAAAATACATCTTATTCTTTTTTAAAAGCATTTACATAATATATATAATATATGTAGCGTGATAAAAAGATGACCTTGAAATTGTGGTGTTAAAGGTGACACGAGACGAGAAAAAAATTAAATGCACCTAAATTTTGTGCTGGTGCACCTAAATGAAAAAGTTTGGAAAAGTTAGTCTGGAGCCCTGTTGAGAATTAACTTTTTTCTGCCACTGAAAGTCTGCCATTTTGAAAAAAAAAAAAAAACAAACAAAACAAAACAAAAAAAGCCTCACATGTCTTCCACGGTGATGTCTTTGAGGATCTGGCAGTAGTCGACGTTCCATACGGCCTGATCATCCCACACCTTTGACGCCAACAGGATGGCACCCAAAACGATCCTTTTCCAGTTAGCAGGACAGATATCAATCTCTGCATAAGTTAATAATCTCTCCAGATACACCTGAGAAAAGAAATGAGAGGAAGTGCTTCATTAAGTTTTATTCCAGACAGAGACATTCCCATAATTAAGTTAAACATTAATAAGAGTTGATTAATAGGCATTATCCAAAATCAAAGTAAAGCAGCTTGGCAATTCAGTTAAACCAATGTTTGTTTTTAGATTCTGGTGTCTGACCCTTGCGTTTCTGTTTTTGGAGCAAGGTTATAACAGCCTCACTACAAATATGCAATTACTGCAAGACTGACACACGGGTCAGGGAGCACGTATGCCGAAAGACGAACAAACACCAAACGCAAACACCTGATGCCTCACTGGTAACAAGCTGCAAACCGAATACGGTTATACTATGACACTAACATTTACCATGTAAATATAATGATTATGAAGAACTTCAGTTATGTCTCAGGCCCCATCATTGCACAGAGAAAGCATTCAGAATTTAAAATGACCTGCCTCTAGCAAATGACTAAACCCTAATTTATACTTCTGCGTAGGCTGTGTGTAGCACCCTGACGTGCACCTCTCCAAAAATTTAACAATGCGTCAATTCCATGCGTACCGTAAGTGCTGTGATTTGTCTGCTGGAATCCCTCCCTCGGATTTCACATGCTCCCTCTGAATGTGTAATTGCACGTCGAACGTGGAAAACGACGCAGAAGTATAAATGAAAACCAATGCGTAGTCTATATAGTACTAGGGGTGTAACGGTACACAAAAATCATGGTTCGGTGAGTACCTACCTCGGATTTTAAAGTCACGGTTTGATACGTTTTTCGCTACAGCAGAAAGAAAGAAATGCCAGAGAAATTTCCTATTTGTTTAAAGAAAAATATTTTAAAATAAGTGTGAGTTTTCCTAGATCTTGAAACTTTCAGGTTTATAAATGGGGGTCATCTTTGAAGGATGAACAAATAATGTTTTGGTAATCAAATTAAAAATAACATTTAAATATATATTTATTTATATAATATTTGAATTTTGAAGTGCTGGAAAAAGATGTGTGAAGTACTTGCAAGCATTTCACCATTCTAGCCAAACTGGTTCCAGTTAGTGTTACTATATTAAATCCATGGTGAATGTTGCTGGTCTGTGGACGTAAAGTATTCCTAGTTCATTCACGGCACAATGTTTATCCTGGTTTCCACGACAGCGCTGTTTGATCTAATAGAGATCTACGGTTAATAACGGAGAAATGTGAATGCATCTCACTAGATCTCGCAGCGATGTTATTACCTCAGTGGCGAATTCAGATGTTTTCTTTACCGGATCTCTTAGCGCGGTGTGGTAACAGTGTTGCTTGATCGAGATCAGCTCACGCTGCACAGATGTTGCTGGTCCGAACTGATAAACAATCCGTGAAGCACATAATGAGTAGCACAGTTTCGTTCTGCTTTCATTACGCTTGCCATTTGATGTTGCGCAACGTTGTGTTGGCCGCGCCAGCACGAATTTTGCCGGCAGGAAAAATGGTCCAAGCAACCGTTCGGTTTGTATGCGATCCAAACCGGAAGCCTCGAACCGAAACGGTTCAATACGAATACATGTACCATTACACCCCTATATAGTGTAGAGGATCCGCTGTAGGTCTGGCGCAGAAGTAGAAATCAGCCTTTGGCTGCATTTTACTCCTAGTTCTAGATCATAGTGCTGATTTTGGCACTATATGTCATGGCATATTCTTACATAGAGTACAAAACTACACTGGTAATAAGGAGAGGGATTAAGCTGGTTTAGACCCTGCTTATTTGACCATTGCCAATTTGTTTGTTTACTAGTGATTCTGACACCGGTAAACTATGGAGCACCACAAGGATCTGTGTCTAGGCCCCCTGCTGTTATAATTATACATGCTGCCCCCCTGAAATATTAAGAAACATGTTTTTTTTTCTCCACCACCAATGTAGATTTTTCCTTGACATGGTCATGGTCATGCTCATTGAGGCTCAAAGAGATTTTAAACGGGTGATAAACTGAGAAATCAAATTTTCCTTGAGCTTTTGACATCTAAGAGGTCATCATATTATAAGAATATCCTGTACGTTTCAGAACTGAAAACGTCCTTGTTAGTCCAATAAAAGCTTTTATTGACACCAGCCTCAGTAAACGACTCGATTTTTCAAAGAGGGTAACTATGACGTCAAAGAGGGTAAAACACCAGCCCCGCAGAAGAAGATCAACGCCTACTTCAACACGGCTGGTTTAGCCCCGCCCACCGATTCGCGCATTCACACATAGCTAAATAACATAGATGCCTACCTCGTGACGACAAACCGGATCGAGCTACCGAGAAATACAGAATATTGTGCAGTGCCTGGTTGTGGAAGAAGACAGTGGCTGCATAAGCTTCCTGTGGATTCCAATAGGACTGTATGGATTAGGGATGCAGCGATTTAAAACGTCACGGTTAATTAATCGTGAAGACTATGCTACACCAGAGTGTTCCGCACAGGCAACTAACAAAAAAAGAAAACAAAGTTACACCAGCGGTGCACCAGCTTAAAGTGCTCATCTGTCATTATGGCAGAGGGACTAAGCAGCGACGAAAACCACAGAAAAAACGCCTCAAGTCAGCAGTGTGGGATCATTTTGTGTACACGAAGAATAACAAGGGTGCAATTAAAGAAGATGGATCGCCTGTCTGCAAAACTTGCCAGTAAAAAGTTTCCGTTTAATATTTTTGTCAATTACATTTTTTCACAGACAAAAATGAGACGATAACTAAAAACCATGTTTTGAATGACAAAAACTATGAAGAAAATCTATTGACATTTTCGTCAACGAATAGAAACTAGACACAAATGTTAGAGACGATACTAGGGAGCGATGCAGTCAGAACTGTCCTGCTGTGTGTGTAACAACCCATAACATGTTACAAAAAAACTCAAATGTAAACGTCTGGGAGAATGAGTAGAGCAGACATAAGCCATGTTTCCATCTACTTGTAAATCGAAGTATCTGAAGTTCGATTAAAGAACACATGCGAATAAAGCTGGTGAAAGTGTGTTTCCATCAAACGGCTTTAAAGTGAATAAAAACCTGTACGTAATAGACGTCACATGCCGTTTTGCGATCAAATTGGTATATCGAATTGATTTGAGACATTTTAAGGTGTTTCCATTCATTTTCGCACTGAATCGAACAACATTCAAGCAAACTTTTGCGAACAAAGTTTTGTTAGACAAAACGATCATGCCATCTACCAACAAATGATCAAGTATTTCACAAGTTGAAGCCTTATAATGCTTATGTGCCAGTTGATAGCGACATATGTATGGGATATTGTATGCGAGGCGGTTGTTGAAGGGGTTGTATTCGCTATAACAACCGCCTCGCTATATATTATCCTGCTTATTACATATAAATCAACCAAATAAATAAATAAATCAATAATTTGACACAAACTATTGACTTAAAAACGAGTTTATTGATTTAAAAACGAGTATTGCTTCTGCTAAAGATAGTCTGTTCCGTCTCTGAGCTGCGTCCATGGCAACGGTGTGTTATAGCAGCGCCGCAGTCTGTTAACCAGAAATAACAGACCACATTATACATTAGAACTCAACCAAGCCACGTAAAAACAAGCACAAACTAACCTAAGTAAAAAACGACGCTATAAACATTGCTATGATGATGCTGATGCACGTAAATGCCCGACGACAGCGGAGGTGAATGTGGTGTGGGAACGACAGCGCTCCATCAGTTCTGGGAGATCGTGGTTCATAACCCTTTGGTTGAAGCATTTTTTTTTTTTTGCTTTGTCCACTTACATCTGTCTTTGTTGACATCCGCCATGTGTGCGCAAACAGACTGGCCGAAAAAACTCGTCTTCTGACGTGTTGCAACCATAAAAGGTCATAAAACTTAATCGCAATTCATTATTTATTCGGCAAATAACGTTTCCATCAGCTTTTATCGGCATTAGCCGTATATCGATCAAGAGAAAATCCGATGAGACCGATCGTATTTCATTTGCATTTTTTTTTTATCGTATTTCGAATATTCATGAAAATTTCATCTAATTTTACTGTTTCCATAAGGCATTTTTCATTCGATATCAGCTTAATTCGGATAAAAACGTGTCGAATGGAAACATGGTTATAGTCTATAGATCTGAATAAGAGTGACGATGCAAAAAAGAGCTGTGTTCAGTACAAGTTTTCTGTGGGCACACACCAGACCCGAAGCGTGCAGCCATGCTCATAGATACAGCGCGTGGGTACTGAACTGAGCTCTCTTTCGTGTATGAATAGACAAATACACAAAACATTATGTCTAAATGTCCAGTTTGGACAGAATTATGTAAACTATGTCGGTTATGTCTTAAACAGTTGTGAGTTTATTGGATATGCATCAGTGCAATTGGATTCGCATGTCATTGGACTTGATTCGATGTCTTAAAGTGACAGTGCAAGCCTAATGCGGTCTGTGTCCAATAATATTGATTATTGTTGGTAATTTTATAATTTTGTACTATGTTCGTGTAAGGATGGGCATCATTAATCGACGATCGATTATTGATCATAAGAATTTCGTAAATAACGTTAATTTGTTATTGATTATCATTAAACTAATGCTGTTGCGTTGCATAGTGTGAGTGGAAAGTGAACGTGTTCCCGGGCTGGTCATGTTCAGCGCGGAGGTACCTGTGCCTCCCGGCGGCAACGTCAGACCCCTCATCAGAGCGGTGTTTTAGCGGCTGGACTGAAGCATTTGTTTACACTCGACAGCGTCCGCACGGAGGGAGGTGCGCGCGCAGTCTGCAGAGACTCAGCGCGCTGAAGTGCCAGCGCGAAAGTGTAAACAAGGCTTGACGGTCACCATGCAGGTTGCGGTTACGTCTGACCCAGATCATGTCATCAGACATGCTTATCTTTCTCAGACAAAAATCAGTAGACTGGAGCAGAAGCTGTATGTGAGTTACTTTTATGAAGCTTTAAGTAGCCTAGCCGTACGGCTGATGCTCTCTCACCCTTTCTCGACTCCAGTGCCTTGATTGAGTTACATTTTGACAAAACCTGCTGTCAGATACTAAAAGTTATTATGTTTTGATTAAGTTATTATTATTCTTATTCTTGTGAGAAAGGGAAGGCTCAGCGAATGCCAACTCGCAGCTGCAGGTTCAGTTGTGTTGGTTAAGTAACGTTTTAACTGAGCACCGCAGGCAAATCTTCAAATTCAGACTAACCGAACGCCCAGTTTAACTGCCACAAGTTGATCATCTTGTAATAAAGATCTAATCGAAGAGAAAAACCACGGCTGTATTTTTGTATTTTCATTACATTTTTAATTTATAAAAAGTTAAATAAATAATAAATTTGAATTTAAAAATATGAATGATTAATCAATAGTCGAATCGTTAATTCTTCCGACGGTCGAACTATAGAAAATTTAATACGATGCCATCCCTAATGTAAATTAAGCAGCAATGAATAACACATTAAAATCTAGTGTTGAGTGTTAATGTGATATTATAGGCTACATCAGTAGTGTATTGTGAAATTAATTGATGCATAATAATCGTGATAATCGTTAAACCGTGATTATTTCTCAGACAATAATCGATACTTACAAAATCTGTAATCGATTGCATCCCTAGTAAGGATAAATTTTATTTTAATGACGTTCCAGCTGATGAGGTAAAACATCGTCCGTCTGTTCGCTTCATTTCACTGAGGATTGTTTTATAAACAAAGCTGGATTTGCAGACCGATTAAGAGTAAAGAACGATACTGTGCCGTCTATATTGGATCTGACAGGAATTGTGCAACACACGGACTCTGGGTCGAACATGCATGGGCGAATCATTCCGATGCCATTTTACAACATTGGACGTTTTCAAACACATTTCCCCCAAGTGCATCAACGGGTAAGTTGAGACTCATTATAATATGCAAAACTGTTATCCACTCACAGCAGTGGGCGTTTACTTCCAAGTCTTCAGTACAACACGCCCATATATTTGAGCTAGGCTCAAAACAAGTGTAGAAAATAGCCTATTACTTATTCATTTTGATGTTTTTGAATGCAAAAACCAAGCAAACGTCATTAATGTCATACGTCCCAGGTGCTGCTATGTTATTTGGGGCCATTATTAGCATGTAGCTAAGCTAAAAGATCTGACTACTTTAAAAAAAGAACAGCTATTCTTTACATCACATGCTTAGAGGTATTTGTTACGTGTCTGCAGGATGTTACAAGTCAAAGTCTACTGCTATGTTTAAGGGCCGAAGTATGAGCACTAGCAAAAGAGATGGTTGCCTTATTTACCACCAATAATCTTCCTTTGTGCACTTCTAAAAAAAAGCTATAAACATTGCTTATTGAGTGGTTGAATTGTTAGTCTGTGTTCTGTTGACCTAACGTATGACAGTATGCTGTAGCCATGGGCGTCTTTAGCATTCAGAAACACAGGCTGACTGATGTCAGCAAACAAAGAGCGTCCTTATTAAATGAAAAGCGCATGATGTATGCATTTAGAAAAGAGACGATAGAAGCACTAACGCTCACATACACACTCAATGGGGGACAACAATGTCAAATAAGATTATTATGCCCACAGTGGGAAAGATCTCTAACAGAGAAGCCAATTTTGTTCAGCAGAAAGTGTCAGACAGAAATCACACCGTTTAATTGGTTGCACTGCATTGCGAGGCTCCAGCTTCACCCGTGGGCAACTGTGTGCACAATATGTGCTTAGAAAACATGTTTGTGTATATTCATTCATAATCATCAACAACAGTCAGACTCACTCAGCACCTTCCAGAAAAAAACACTAACCTCAGGTAGAGCTATTAAAACATAATTGAGTTTTATTCAGTTGAGTCATAAACATAAGAGTTAAACAGTACATTTAATTAATTAACATTAATTACAATAAAGATGTCCTGGTAAGCATTATTTATATAATATTATAGTGTATTTTTATATTTTAAATTAGCTTCAATTTTAAAGTTTTAGTATTTTTTTTCCTTATTAATTTAAATGTAGCTGTAGTTTATTTTTATTTCAGTTTTAGTCATTTTTACCTTCAAATGGTCTTTGTTTCCTGTTTACACTTCTGGGCTTCAGGGTCTATGCGGACCCCAACAATTGATTAATTGTACAAAAAAATAATATATATTTTTTTGTTTACTTATAATCTATTCATTAATGCTGTGTTTTTGGAGATATATAAGAGTACTTTTATATCCATATACCACACAATTTCCTCAACTAAACCATTAGCTTGCATATGGAATATTTTTTTTATGATACACATTGCATTATGCTCTAGTACTAGGCCTTCATTTCTGTGTAAAAAAATTCTGATTTATGCCAGATTTTTTTTTGATACATGAAGAAAATATATCTAATATATCTATATATATATATATATATATATATATATATACATATATACATATATACATATATACATATATATATATATATATATATATACATATATATACATATACATATACATATACATATACATATACATATACATATACATATACATATACATATACATATACATATACATATACATATACATATACATATACATATACATATACATATACATATACATATACATACATATACATATATATATATATATATATATATACATACATATATATATATATATATATATATATATATATATATATATATATATATATATATATTAGATATATTAGGGCTGTGCAAAAGTTAATTGTGATTAATCGCATCCACAAATAAAAGTTTATTTATCCAAAATATAAATGTGCTTACATAATATATTCGTATGAGCTGTATATAATTATTCTGTATATATAAATACCTATGCATGCATGTATATATATTTTTATGTATAAGAATTATTTGCGCTTAAATTCTGTATATATATATATATATATATATATACACTCACTGGCCACTTTATTAGGTACACCTGTTCAACTGCTCGTTAACACTTAATTTCTAAGCAGCCAATCACATGGCGGCAACTCAGTGCATTTAGGCATGTAGACATGGTCAAGACAATCTCCTGCAGTTCAAACCGAGCATCAGTATGGGGAAGAAAGGTGATTTGAGTGACTTGAACGTGGCATGATTGTTGGTGCCAGAAGGGCTGGTCTGAGTATTTCAGAAACTGCTAATCTACTGGGATTTTCACGCACAACCATCTCTAGGGTTTACAGAGAATGGTCCGGAAAATGAAAAAACATCCAGTGAGCGGCAGTTCTGTGGGCGGAAATGCCTTGTTGATGCCAGAGGTCAGAGGAGAATGGCCAGACTGGTTCGAGCTGATAGAAGGGCAACAGTGACTCAAATAACCACCCGTTACAACCAAGGTGGGCAGAAGAGCATCTCTGAACGCACAGTACGTCAGAACTTTGAGGCAGATGGGCTACAGCAGCAGAAGAGCCACACCAGGTGCCACTCCTTTCAGCTAAGAACAGGAAACTGAGGCTACAATTTGCACAAGCTTCATTGAAATTGGACAATAGAAGATTGGAAAAGCGTTGCCTGGTCTGATGAGTCTCGATTTCTGCTGCGACATTCGGATGGTAGGGTCAGAATTTGGCGTCTACAACATGAAAGCATGGATCCATCCTGCCTTGTATCAACGGTTCAGGCTGGTGGTGGTGGTGTCATGGTGTGGGGAATATTTTCTTGGCACTCTTTGAGCCCCTTGGTACCAATTGAGCATCGTTCCAACGCCACAGCCTACCTGAGTATTGTTGCTGACCATGTCCATCCCTTTATGACCACAATGTACCCAACTTCTGATGGCTACTTTCAGCAGGATAATGCGCCATGTCATAAAGCTGGAATCATCTCAGACTGGTTTCTTGAACATGACAATGAGTTCGCTGTACTCAAATGGCCTCCACAGTCACCAGATCTCAATCCAATAGAGCATCTTTGGGAAGTGGTGGAGCGGGAGATTCGCATCATGGATGTGCAGCCGACAAATCTGCGGCAACTGTGTGATGCCATCATGTCAATATGGACCAAACTCCCTGAGGAATGCTTCCAGCACCTTGTTGAATCTATGCCACGAAGAATTGAGGCAGTTCTGAAGGCAAAAGGGGGTCCAACCCGTTACTAGCATGGGGTACCTAATAAGTGGCACAGGTAAGTGTATATATATATATATATATATATATATATATATATATATACACATAATCTATTATATAAATATTCATATAATATAAATATATAATCTATAATATATAAATATAAAATAATTATCCACAGTGCACCCACATATATAATGTATAAACAAACTTTTATTTTGGATCCGATTAATCGAGATTAATCGAACTTACAGCCCTAATATATATATATATTTATTTATTTATTTATTTATTTATTTATTTATTTATTTATTTATTTATTTATTTATTTATTTATTTATTTATTTATTTATTTATTTATTCTGTTGCCATGGTTGACTTCTAATTTCAATTTTATCTCAGCTTAATTTCTTTAATTGGATGGTGTATAGTGTCATACAGCATGCCATTGAGATCAATGTATGCAGTGACTCAGTTCCCTTTCAATAACTGAAGCAACAGCCAATCAGATTCCACCAGCATCTCTGCACCTGTTGGTCACTGCAGGTCAAGGAACAATCTACATTTAGCAACAAAGTCAATTCACAGATACCGAGTCTATCTCAGACGCAAATCTCAAACTCAAATATAATAGCTACGCTGTATTATTAGTCTAAGACTTTTGACTAAAAGGCCAGTTTTTTTGCCCCCTGGCTTATCTACTGTAGGAAGGAGATATCAAACTGATGAGGAAAAAGTGATTAACCACAGTTCGCTTGTTAATGAGACATTTAGGGGCAAGCGCATCTGCAATAATTGGTACTACAATAATAATGACAATACTCTACAAGAAAAGAGTCAGATACCGAAATTAGCACAGGGACATTTGAAGAGTTCAGATGCAAAAGCCTCTAAGTGTCACTTGAAATTTTCTTCTAGAATGATCATTTGTATCAAGCTTGTATATATACGTTCAGTAATTTCACTTGAATGACAATTAATAGGTAATCTTCATTGCCATTTAAGTGAAATTAGTGAAATTTAATATACAGGCTTGATAAAAAAACATCATTCTAGAAGAAAATTTTATTCCATTTTCCCTCATCCATCTAGAAGTAACACACTGATTAAACTGCATCTTAAATCAGATTGCAGCTTATAAATTTAAGAACATGCTTGCCATTTCTGTATATATCATAAACACAACAGATGGTCTATAAACAGTCGATGGGAACCAACTGAACCAGAGCATAGATTATAACCCTATTAAACACACTACAGCCTCTATACTTCACCCTAAGCCCATCTCAACCATTCACAGCCTCTTGCATGTCTAGAACCGCTTTAATGACACCTCATAAAAGTCTTTGGTTGGGGAAAGTGAGAAGGGATAAGCCTTCAAAAGAAGGATTTCATCATCGGAGGAGAGACAGCTGGTGGGCTTAGCACCATCTAATAAAGCAGTAAATATGACAACTATTTTCACCTGAGTGATGGTAAATCCCCTTCACTTACGGTAAACCCTATTTTAACTTGTGCTACCAGCCAATCCAAAAACGACAAAGGGGAACTTTCATTGGTCCAGTATTAAGTCACATGACCTGACTCACCAGAGTAACAACAGCACACTCAGCTGTGAGCTGGGCGGCACTGGAAGAGCGTGCGGACGAATCGGTAGATCTGTTTCTGTTCCGGGTCGTGCTTCTCATAGTCTGACGGCACCTACGATTTCTGTGGGAAGACAGCTTTTCAGGACATGCTGTGCAGGATGTAATTAAACAGCTTATAGACGAGCTGCACTTACTGTAAGTGGATGAAGTTTCTCATCAAAAATGTCTAACAGCATTCGCCCCTCCACATTTCTGTAAGGAGAACCGTTCATGAAATTAGATTAGGGAAGAATTGCCCTTATTGTCTAAGATTTATTCATACCATGCATTAAAGAACTAGAAAGGAAAGTCTGTCATGATACATTTTCAATGTTTCCAAAACCATTTCAAACCATGTCAAAGTTACATTTCAACAGCTCTGTCACTTTAAAGTTTGAAGGTTATTAAGCTTTAATGGTTTATATGGCATGAAGGATTTGAGAAAAAGATAGGCACAAAGTCAGAGTTACACATAAAGAAACAGACTATTGTTAGGTATAGATAAATAGACGAAAGGACGGACTGACAGATAGATAGACAGACAGACAGAGAGACATACAGACAGACAGATAGATACGGTAGATAGGTAGACAAGAATCAATACGGTAGATAGATAGACAGACAGACAGATAGGTAGACAGACAGCTAGACAGCTAGACAGATAGATAGATAGATAGATAGATAGATAGATAGATAGATAGATAAATCAGATAGATAGATAGATAGATAGATAGATAGATAGATAGATAGATAGATATAATAGATAGATAGATAGATAGATAGATAGATAGATAGATAGATAGATAGATGATAGATAGATAAGATATGATACGGTAAATAGATAGACAGACAGATATGGTAGACAGACAGACAGACAGACAGACAGATAGACGGATGGACGGACAGACAGATAGATAGACAGATAGATAGACAGAGTGACAGACAGAGAGACATACAGACAGACAGATAGAATAGACAGATACAATCGATACCACAGACAGACAGACAGACAGACAGACAGACAGACAGATAGATATAGATAGATAGACAGATACGATCGAGATACGGTAGATAGATAGACAGACAGATATAGGTAGACAACAGACAGACAGACAGATAGAACGGATGGACGGACAGACAGATAAATAGACAGATAGATAGACAGACAGAGTGACAGACAGAGAGACATACAGACAGACAGATAGATACAGTAGATAGATAGACAAATCAATTCGATACCGCAGACAGACAGACAGACAGACAGACAGACAGACAGACAGACAGATAGATAGATAGATAGATAGATAGATAGATAGATAGATAGATAGATAGATAGATAGATAGATAGATAGATAGATAGATAGATAGATAGATAGATAGATAGATAGATAGATAATGGGTAGATAGATAGGTAGATAGACACGGTAGATAGACACGATAGATAGAACACGGTAAATAGACAGACAGACAGACAGAAAGACAGATAGACAGACAGACAATTAAATAAATAGACAGACAGACAGACAGACAGACAGAGAGACATACAGACAAACAGATAAATACGGTAAATAGATAGACAGATCGAATCGATACGGTAGATAGATAGACAGACAGATACGGTAGATAGACAGACAGACAGACAGGACAGACAGACAGACAGACAGATAGGTACGGTAGACAGACAGACAGACGGACGGACAGACAGACTCACGGACAGTCAGGCAGACAGATATAGTTTTTTTAAATTCAGCTAACTTTAAAAAATACGGTAAACGGTACTTTAAAAAAGTACGGTAGACAGACAGACAGATAGGTATGGTAGACAGACAGACAGATATGTACGGTAGACAGACAGACGGATACAGTAGACGGACGGACGGACAGACAGATACAATCGATACGGTAGATAGACAGACAGACGGACAGACAGACGGACGGACAGATAGATCGTTTTTTTTTAATTCAGCTAACTTTAAAAAATACGGTAAACGGTACTTTAAAAAAGTACGGTAGACAGACAAACAGACAGACAGACGGACGGATAGATCTTTCTTTTTTTTTTTTCTTTTTTTTTTAATTCAGCTAACTTTAAAAAATATCCAGTCTTTTGTATGATATTACAAAACTGGAGTTAGGCAACATAAAGACTGGTTTTAATCACAATGTTATAAAATCGGTCCATTGAAAAAGACACAATAGACACACACACTCACACACACACTTTCAGAAGGGAGGGTAATCAATCTTTCCCACAGTGCATTGAACACATGTGGTTGAGAGTATTTGGATCTGAGTCCAAACCCATTTACGAACCTCCAGCCTGTCTTTGTGAAGCGTGACATACACACTGCTGGACTTCACCACACAAAAGCAGTTTTCCTGCAGTGTCATTCATACTGTCGTGTGTAGTCACTCAAACGCACACATCTTTCCCTGAGCTCTCATTGTAACAGCAACTGATCTGATGAGAGGAATGAAAATCATACCTGTTCTTTATATGGTAGTATATTGCGAGGAGACACTGCAAACAGAAGAAACAATAAAGAGAAGTTGACATAATGTATTAATCAACAACATGATGCAACATTAAATCCAATCTAAATGAGACTTGCAGCATTTCTGTGAAGCTGTATAGAGTTATCAGAGAATTGTGCAAAGTTTGATCGTACTATCTATCTATCTTGCAAAGTTTGATTCTACACATTAAAATGTATCATTGATTTTAGATTTTTATTTTATTACTTATTGAATATTATAATATGTTATTATTAGCCAGAAATGACTTATTTGTTAATTATTGATCAGAACTTTAATGGTGCATATCTAAACCTATTTAATCCATAAAGTGATATTCAATGTGATCAGGCAGGCATATTATCTTGAATCAAAAACTGGTTTGAATCAATCGGTTCAAATAGAATCGATTGGGTCAAACCGTTCTTGTCTGTCAGTCATTTAATGCATGTCTATGGTCACCACCTCAAACAGCACGCACTGAGAAGTCCAAATTAAACATGATGTAATGACTCATGAATGTAAGTACACATTGATGGCCTAAGACACGAAACGAGCGTTTTGTGTGAGAAAACAAACAGTATTTATATCGTTTTTACCTCTTGTAATTACAGCCACGTCCAAGTACTCTGAGGGCGAGGGCGCTTCGGTCTACGCAAGTGCTGGAAGTGATCTCTCGTGCATGTATGTCACTTAGTGATGCACCGATGTGAAAATTTGTGGCTGATGCGATAACCGATATTAATATTGCTGTTATTGCCGATACCAATATTTACCAATGTCGATATCTCTGTATAGAAAACACATAACGAGGATTAGGGCTGCACGAAATTGGTAAAAAAATTACATTTTGTGATATTTTATTTTTCTGTGATATATATTGTGATAAAAACAATTTCACCAGATTACTTGAATATCTCTATTTGGAAAGAATGAATCATTCTAGAATGACTGGGCTGGGTGGTTTTATCATGGAGTAAATCTAATATTGAATAATATTAAGTATATATTTAATATATTATAATATTAAATTAAACTAATATTAATAGAATGTTAATAAATGTACACTTTATTAAATGGAACCTTATTGTAAAGTGTTTCCGATTTATGTCTCTTGAGTTCAGTGAAGGACAGATCAGTTGTTTTAACCATTCATTAAAGTGAATCGGTTCAAATGAGTCATTAGTTCGCGAATTCGGATGTGTCATTAACGGAGCACGGCACACGTTGTGTGATTATCCAGGCAGTTTAGGACATCGATCAGAGATTTGTCTTTAAGCCTATTTTTTATAGTTCTCGACACAGAAAAGATTTCGTCACCAGGTAGATTTTTTTTGGTTTATGGAAAGTGTGGTTTATGTCATCTGAGCTGATGTGTGGAAAGCTTTTCATAGAAGATAAAGAAATGCTATTTTAGCACAATTCACAACCAGTAGTTCAGAAAAAAAAACCTTTTACCATTGTGTATTCTCAAAGATATTCACTCAACTCAATTCATAAACATGCGCGAGTGAGGGAGAGAGAGACCGTTTGAAGACGACAGCGCGCGACCAGTGCTTTCACTCTCTCTCGTTCCCTCAGTTAAACAAGCGAAGTAGTCACTCATCTACATCACTTACCGGTCAAATATGGCTTTGGCGGGACAAAAATACGCATGAGGCTGACAGAAAACAGTGCGGCAGTTCCAGTCGGCGCTTGACGTTTTAAACGGACTTGCGCACGCTCGTGTAAAAACAAACATCCCAGCCCCCACACTCAAATCTACACGCACGTCAAATACACAGGAATGATCATCGGCCTGTTCACATCAGCCCTATTTTGACATCAGAACGATACCGATGTATAAAAAAATTACCAAATCGGCCGATGTTATATCGGCGGCCGATATATCGTGCACCACTAACGTCACTCATTGTTTACACAGTTACAGAGATTTCAGAAGTGTTATCCTTCACTGTGAAGATCTAAACACATTTAGATATACAGGGATCGTAATGGAAGACAATTTCGACACATCAACAGACAACGTCAAATTTTTTTCACAACCATATTTAGATCACTTCCGGTGCACTTGCGCAGACCGAAGCGCCCGTGCCGTCAGATCACTTGGACGTGGCTGTGATTACAAGACGCAAAAACGATATAAATACTGTTTGATTTTTCAAACCGCTGGTTTCGTGTCTTAAGCCATCAATGTGTCCTTACATTTACGAGTCATTAAATCATGTTTAATTTGGACTTCTCTGTGCATGCTCTTTGAGGTGGTGACCATAGACCTCCATTACATGACAGACAGACAAGAACGGTTTGACCTAAAAATATCAAAATTGAAAATACTGCGGAAACAAAGACACCTACATCTTGGACGCCCTTGAGGTAAGCTAAAACATACAAAAAAATAATTTCAAAGGGAACTATCCCTTTAAGATCGGATGGGAAGTGGACAATGCTAAATACAGGTGTAAATGGGGTTTAAAACTTTATGAACTTGTCCACTTCAAACCACTTCCCGAGGTAGTCGAAAAAAGCAAACCGGATTGCTTTCGCAGTGTAGACGCTCATGGTCGAATGTGTTCGAAGAGCCACAAAAGACTCTCCGCCGACTGACCTAATGTGTAAAGATAATGGGAAGTGCGTCAAATCCAGGAGCGTTCATGTTTAAATTTCACCCATTAGATCAAAATATCCGAAAAAGGCCATAGATTTACCCTCCCATAGAAGAAATCAGGACAGAAGTGGTTGAAAGTGGACAAAACGCAAGGATTAAAACACCAGGTCCCTCATCTACTTGTGATCCGAATCAACCAAAAACAGATGTAGACGGGCGTTAGACCGATAGACCAATCATGCACAGCTCAATAACTGTTACACAAAGGATTCAAGTACCATTTGATGGTGTATTTGAGGTTGGGTTGGCTGACGGTGCTGTCATCCAGGAAGATCGTCGAACAGGAGCTGTACTTGCGTCTCATTGGACCAGACGGATGTTGCTGAAAGACAAGGCAAAACATCAGTTATTCTCAAACGCGCACACTTTCAGCCACCTGCCGCCCCACAGAAACCATTATCCTCTCATTTATACCTGAGTGGTTCTCACTTTATGTGTGCTAAGTGTGGGTAAGACTCCCAATCCAGTACAATGCAAACATAGTAATGTATTATGCAACTTACTAGAACATGTTTAGCAAGATATCAAACTGATAAGTAACATTAATAATGCAAATAAATCATTAAAATGTCAAAAACAGATACATTATCACAGGGAAATGAATAGAGCAATGAGCAAATATTTACCTTTGACTCCGCAATGTGTGTTAACTTGCAAAGCAAGTAAAAGACATTAAAATAGGAACAAAGCATAAGCTAGTCATAGCAAATTTAGTGTGAAGAGCATGCGGTAATGAAATGAATATAATCAAGCCATGCTTATTAAATCCTTTATATAGAATTAAAGCATTGAACAGCGAATAAATAGAGACAGCGAATAGCCCAGAGACTTATGCAATATCGGTTTGTGCATTCTCATGTGGTGGTTGACTGTTGGATTCGATTAGTTATGCGAGTGTTGAGACAATTCATTGCAGACACACACAAGCATTATGAGAATCGCACAACCAGAAGACACACAACCACTGATGTCATCGCATCTGCTGCTGCTACTTACATGGTTGACGTACAGACTTTTCCGTTTTTCCCGAACTGTAAAGAGAAACGCATAATTACCAACACTCGCACAACAGTCGATATAGTTATTTAGAGAAAGACAAAAAGACAAGGGCCACAATTACTGTGATGTCAGTAACATTAAGAGGGAAGAATCTGAGGTCTTGGTCTGTATTTCATTATGAACAGTTCGGGGGCAGAGAAATGAAAGAGAAAAAGCGTTTTTGACATGGACTATGGCAGTCCATATCAAAAAATCCTGGAATGTTTTTGATGAAAACTATTTTTTCAATATAATGGACTTCAATGGGAACCAAACAGTTCAAGGTCCAAATAAGTTTCAGTGCAGCTTCAAAGGGCTTTAAACGACAACAGACGATGAATAAGGGTCTTATCAAGCGAAACGATCGGTCACTTAAAAAAATAAATAAAAAAGTTTGTTTTATCAGCTCAAATGCTCGCCTTGCTCTGTTCTGTGATGAGCGTTCGTTACTCCTGTTCAAACAAACTCGTTCATCAAAATGAACAAATCTTTTTTTCAAGTCATGATTTGAAGGGTCCTAGATGAGACCCTTATTCATCGTCTGGTGTCGTTTAAAGCCCTTTGAAGCTGCACTGAAACTCTCATTTGGACCTTGAACTGTTTGGTTCCCATTGAAGTCCATTATATGGAGAAAATCCTGGAATGTTTTCATCAAAAACCTTAATTTCTTTTCGGCTGAAGAAAGAAAGACGTGGACATCTTGGATGACACGGGGTGAGTAAATTATCAGCAAAAGGTTTTTTTAAAAGTGAACTAGTCCTTCAAGACAAAACTGACTGTGTTTACGAGAATATTTTGACATATTTTTTGTGTGTATTTGTCCATATCAAGTGCAAAAAGAGAACTCTGTTCAGTCTCCCGTAGTATTCAGGACAATGTCAGCAAACATTACAGCGACTTTAACCTTCAGTAAAAAATTCCAGAAAAATGATCTCGGGTAATACTAATCCCATGCGAATAAACCCGTTTTAATTAATGTATGTAAATATTTTGTCATTTTGTGTTTAAAAGTAGTTTTCCATGGTTTTTCCAAGTATGGAGACGCTTGAAGAAGCATTCAGTTGCATTCTAGATGCTGGGACGAGTCTGTGGCAAAAGTCTTTTCTACATACCATTCAGATCAGAAAGAAGATCGAAAGCACTTGTAATGCTTCCTTTTACAGTACAGTACTTACTTGTACTTACAGTGTACTTACCTAGAAAGTAGGGCTAATATAAGGTAAGTGCGTGGTTTAGGTGTATAATCGGTAACGTTATCGATTATAACGTAAGACTATAGCAAAAAATGACAGACATTAGCGTCAGTCAGTGTTGGGAGTTCACTTTCTACATGAACTAGTTCAGCGTTCAGTTCACACATTTTAAAATTAACTAGTTCAGTTCATAGTTCATACTTCAAAAAATGAACTGGTTAATTAATAGTTCTATATAGTTATAGTTTTTTTTTTCCATATGCTGTGAGCTTTTTCATCATTATTATTGCCAACCACAGACAACAAATATTTTATCGACGGGCAGTTTGCACAGAAACATACGATTTTTCCCATCCTCACCGACCTTGTCATAAAACCCGTTTAAATGATCATACGACGCCTCCTCGCTCACTGCTTTGTCGACGGCGGCCGCAGCGCGACACTGGTGTCTTGTGTTGCCAGATTGGGTGTTTTTTCGTTACATATTGAAGCCTGTTTACGGTGAGTTTAAGCCGGGTTTTCGCCTGGAAGGCTCTTTAGAAATCTGGCACCCTTTTGTACGAAGTTAAACTGAGAGAGCGTGCGTTCACAGACACCAGAATGAACCAAGCGTGCCGCACAAGCCCTCAAAAGTGAGGCCAAACGTCTCGATCGCCCCCCTGTGACCGGTCCTAGTATAGCTCATAACCCCCGCCTCCCCATGTTATTCAATGAGACGCGAGACCAACTAAACAAATAAATTACACTTCACATATCCTTTTTCCAAAGATAGTTTCTGTCATTTACTGTAGTTTCTATCACGTTGATGTAATTTCAAGTGTTGGTTTATAAAATAAGTTTGTTTTTAGTTAGTTATGTGATGATAAAAACGGTGCTCTGACGTCATGATTGACAGCTGTGATTGACAGGTTCTCTGTGCGAGGTAGTCACTGAAGCACCAGCTGACTTTTTTCATAATGTTGAATATGTGGATAGTAGTTGTATTTACCTTATTTTAACGAGGTACTGCAATCAGCAGACATCATAGGAGAAGAACGAAGCAGACAGAGGCCATTTAATGAAAGTGCGGGGCATGTGCTTGTGTTTGATTCAGCGCGAATGAGGGCGCGGCCTTGATTTCGCGGCTTTACTTCCTGCTCACGACTGCGCATGACTGGTCACGAAACACACAAGTGCGCAGACTCAGGTCCCAAGATGTCAGCGTCATCTCGAGACACAGGCAGCTTCAGTTCTCTCTGATGGAAAAGAGCGAAGGGCGTCGTCCATCTTCTTTACAGTCTATGGAATGAACGCGTTCACTGTAACGTTGATCAGGCAGTAATACAGTGCGTTCAGTTTACGTTCGCCCAAAATATAAACGCGTTCATGAACTATCGTTCACTTAACGTGTTCAGGCACAACACAAGCACAGCTTCATTCATTGAGAGAAAAGGTATGACGTCACATGTGCGCCTTTTCAGTTTGTAGTCTTTGTAATTATGTATTTTCACAGTCTTATACCTCAACAGTTTTACATCAAACTGCGACTTTTAAAATGTATCTTTTCAATAAAAAAAACAAAATAAATGGAAGCTTGTTTCCACCACTGAATAATAATTAAAAAAAAATAATAATAATAATAATTGTGACTTTTTATCTCACAATTCCGAGATATAAAGTCGCAATTCTGAGAAATAAAGTCGCAATTGTGAGGAAAAAAAAACAACATAATTGAGACTTTTTCTCTCACAATTTACATTTCTTTTATTTCTTTTTTATTTCAGAAATGTGAAATATAAACTCACAATCGCGAGTTATCAGGCCATTTTTTTTTCCTCCTCAGAAGTTTATATCTCACAATTGTGACTTTACAAGATGTAATTTTGCCTTCATATCACGCATTTCTGACTTTATATCACGCAACTGGGACTTTATATCAATCAATTCTGACTTTTTATCTCACAATTCTGACTTAATAACACGCAATTGCGACTTTATATCACACAATTCTGACTTTATATCTCGCAATTCTGAGAAATAAAGACACAATTACGAAACTCACAATTGTGAGAAAAAAAAATTGCAATTCACTTTTTTTATTTTTCATTCTGTGGTGGTAACAAGCTTCCCGAGGGCAACAAGATCAAAATATTTGTTGTCTATCGCCATTGACTACCATTAATTTTTTTCCAAAATAAGGTCACATGGTCGTCCACCAGAAGGGGAGGGACTTAGGCTCTCTATCCAATGCGAATTGGCCATTAATATTACAGACATCCTGTGGTAAAATTACATTACCCCATCTACCCTAGTAAAATGAATCCCGTCCGAATAGAGTTTATAACTAATGACTATACTCAGATTAGCAATTTGACAATATTTTCATCTATATAGTGAATATTTATCTAAACTACAGCACTAGAGGTCTACAGAGGACAGCATAGCATACACAAATCTACACAAACAGCTGCGCAGCCAGACAAACAGGACAGAATTAACAACACTGTCAACATGCAGAACCCCTTAAATGGCACTGAATTGAGTGTAACTTAATGTGTTTAATGCTGCTGTGATTTTTAAAAAATGACATTAATCTGAAAAGCCGTTGCCCCATTAAGCAGCTTTAATGGAGTTAGCTACTTTGTGTTAGCTTGTAGCTAACTACAAGGGTATAGCTTCACTGCGGTTCCACTGAGTAGCCTGTTGCTTATGAAAAGTAGCTTCCTGAACATAAAAAGCAGCTTACAGGATGAAATCAAACTACAGACATCTGAATCTATAAAGCTTTAGCACAACACAGCAGCAGACTTAACAAACACGCTGAGATCAAACATACCTTTCTTGTTGGGTAAAAGAACTGAAAAACAAGAAGGTTTCTAAATTAAATCTGAGCGTGAATAACAAGGCTGGCATTTATTTGTCCTTAACTTCACAGTTCATATGCCACTATTTGTGTTTCGTCACTGTAAACAAGAGGCGTCTGATAGACCAGAGTCACAAAACATCTCGCTAACAATTCCCTGAGAAACAAGGAGAATATCATAACATTAGCCTGGGTAGACATATCACCTACTGGGAAGAGATGACAGTTAATAAAGCATTAACACCAAGGGGTCTCATGTTAAATCAAACTATTATTGTTTAGTCTGACTAAGTTAGGGGCATCTACGTGCTTCGCTTGGATTCGACTGAAGCAATCCTGACAATGGATTTGTTTTAATTAACGTTCCCTCCAGCATCCAGTCTTAAGGGGAGACTGTCCCAATCATGCGAGTCTCTCTCACCGTCTGTTTGAGACTTGCTGAGAAAGATGGTGCTGGCGCGCGGTGGTCCGAAGGATTGTACTCCATGTTGAGCTCTGAGGAGAGAAAAACACAAAGACCATTTGTTATTCAAAAGTGAGTTACTATTTGAGTATAACTAGAATAAGCAAAACCAGGAAACATTTAGTCAGGAAAGCCACAGTATTTATTTATATACACACAGCCTTGGAAAATAGCGATATATAAAATAATTAGATGTAGCAAAATACTGACTGTTCAGAACAGTGTAATTTATATACTATTACAGTATTTATTAATATTTTAGAGTTAGCTTTTATTGATTTATTTTATTTTCAGTTTTAGTTCATGTTTTAGTTACTATATTTTTGTAAATATCTTTTAATTTCATTTTAAATTTAAGTCATTTTAGTACTTTATTTCACTTTCCGCATTCGTATTTAACATTCGTTATACTTATACACCATAATTATACAGCTTTTTTTATTAACCAAGATTATTTTGTAATAGTTTTATTTAATAAAAATAAAACACGTGTTTAAGAATGGAATACTAGCATACTCTGCTAGTAAACTGCATATTTTGGCAATTGACTTAAAAAGATAGTAGCAATGTCTAGTAATATGTATGTTTTTACTCTGCTATGCCATTATACCAACACCAGGGGGCAAATTTATGATCATGGGTACCATGGACCATGTGCACTATTTCTGAATGAGGGACTTAACCCCTTAATCATTTTATTTAATTTTACGGTATCAATATATTGCATTATAATACTATATTTATTATTATAGTTATGTTATAGTAATGTTTATAACATTTTTTGTAAAATATATTTTATTTTATTGCATTGTTGCCTGCCATCAATTCTAGTCATCATCAAGACACAGACTTTTATATTTATTTATTTTTTCCAGTATTTAATTTTGTTTTATTTAATTATATAATATATGTAAACATTTATTTTTATTTTTGTTATATAAGAAATGTTCTTTCTGCACAGATTCCCACCCTGACTTTCAGACGGATGCACGTGCACACACACACGCACGCACGCACGCACACACACGTCATCAGAGGAAACTAGCGTTGTGGCACACCCCAACCAGGAAACAAGGAACCCAGAGTTCATAGCCTCTAAAACCACGACAGCCAATACTAAAGACATCATCATCATCATCATCATCATCATCATCATCATCACTTACTGCAGCGTTTGATATTTGCGAAACTGAACATAATCGTGTCAGTGAAATAACTGTTTCAGAGACAGCCACGTGAGCAAGCAGCTGTATTGTGTTAAGTCTTTTGAAGCAGTGTCTTTTTTATGCGGAAGAGCCACTTGAATCTCAAATGAGCCTCGACTGCGAGACGTATGAAGCGCTCTGAGGTGCAGAGGAGAGACTGATTAATAAAAGATGCAGCTTTGTGGGAAAGAAAGGTGTAGAGGAGACCAGAGAACAGTGAATGTCCTGCCGGTTACAGAGAGGTTTATGGGTAGCTGGATACATACACTGTAATATTAATGTGTTTTATTGAAGAAGAAAAAAAGTGGACACTCATGGCATGTGTAACAACAGTTTTCAATGGGATTGAGTCATTTCCTCTTTTTCCCTGACCCACCCTCAGTATATTGTGATGAGGAGGTCTAAACACCCCATGACTTCCTCACACTGAGGAAACAGCTTCTAACACACACTCACCAAGCACACTAGAGCATGTACACATCCGTATGTAGAACATCCTTCAAGCATGTGCATAACTATATGTTAGGGCCCTGTGAAATCAGTTTTATTTTAAGCTTACAGATGCCCTATGTGGTATTTAACATTCTATAAAGGTTCTAGCAACGGCATTAAGGATTTAAAAGATATGAGCCAATAGCTCATAATTATTCTTAATCAATAGGGTAAAATATTGAATTAGGTCAATGAGTGTTTCTGACCTGAATTACAGCTCTAGCCCAGTTAACAGCACCAGCTGTGGCCTGTCTGAGCACGGCTCATTGGACAGCACAGGCTGGCATGAAGCCCTAGAGTCTGCCTGGCATCAGTGCCCACTGCTGTCAACATCTCCCCTGCAGTCACTGACAAATGTGCATGTTCACACTCAAGAAGACCAAAGCCACATGAAGAGGACATCCAGGACTAGACGGATGGCCAGTGGACACTCACTTGTGTATGACAGATTTTTTCCACAATGGCCGAATCATCAGTTACAGAATCAAGCAGTTAATTTGGTTTTCTTGTATAAGAGCTTCCTGAACTCCAGACGACAGAAGAACCTGATGTTCGGTCCAACTATGCCCACACAAGCTTTTTAGAAACAATGTACATCACAGTAAGGGCTGATCAATATAAGCATCAATTAACACTCACCTAAAGGATTGTTAAGAGAACCTGTTCAATTTCTCATTAATGCAACTATCTAATCAACCAATCACATAGCAGTTGCTTCAATGCATTCAGGGGTGTGGTCCTGGTCAAGATAAACTGAATGTCAGAATGGGAAAGAAAGGTAATTTAAGCAATTTTGAGCGTGGCATGGTTGTTGGTGCCAGACGGGCCGGTCTGAGTATTTCACAATCTGCTCAGTTACTGGGATTTTCACGCACAACCATTTCTAGGGTTTACAAAGAATGGTGTGAAAAGGGAAAAACATCCAGTATGCGGCAGTCCTGTGGGTGAAAATGCCTTATTGATGCTAGAGGTCAGAGGAGAATGGGCCGACTGATTCAAGCTGATAGAAGAGCAACTTTGACTGAAATAACCACTCGTTACAACCGAGGTATGCAGCAAAGCAATTGTGAAGCCACAACACGTACAACCTTGAGGTGGATGGGCTACAACAGCAGAAGACCCCAACGGATACCACTCATCTCCACTACAAATAGGAAAAAGAGGCTAAAATTTGCAAGAGCTCACTAAAATTGGAAAGTTGAAGACTGGAAAAATGTTGCCTGGTCTGATGAGTCTCAATTTCTGTTGAGACATTCAGATGGTAGAGTCAGAATTTGGCATAAACAGAATGAGAACATGGATCCATCATGCCTTATTACCACTGTGCAGGCTGGTGGTGGTGTAATGGTGTGGGGGATGTTTTCTTGCCACACTTTAGGCCCCTTAGTGCCAAATAGGCATCGTTTAAATGCCACGGCTCTACCTGAGCATTGTTTCTGACCATGTCCATCCCTTTATGGCCACCATGTCCCCATCCTCTGATGGCTACTTCCAGCAGGATAATGCACCATGTCACAAAGCTGGAATCATTTCAAATTGGTTTCTTGAACATGACAATGAGTTCACTGTACTAAAATGGCCCCCACAGTCACCAGATCTCAACCCAATAGAGCATCTTTGGGATGTGGTGGAAAGGGAGCTTCGTGCCCTGGATGTGTGCATCCCACAAATCTCCATCAACTGCAAGATGCTATCCTATCAATATGGGCCAACATTTCTAAAGAATGCTTTCAGTGCCTTGTTGAATCAATTCCACGTAGAATTAAGGCAGTTCTGAAGGCGAAAGGGGGTCAAACACCGTATTAGTATGGTGTTCCTAATAATCCTTTAGGTGAGTGTATATCACAATTACCACTTTGAGTTGTAAGTTGAGACATGTCAACAAGTTGAGATTTTCTTTCCCTCTCCTTCCCAGGCTCCATGTCAACTTGCTGTGTATCACTATGACAATCCTGCGGACTAAGGCACCTAGATTATGATCCCAGGCATAGCGACTCTCCAGGCCTGCACATACATGAACTCTTACACATATATACAGATATGCAATCACCCGCCCCTCACCCCATCCCTCGCCTTCGCCGCTTTGTACCCCCAAGTCTGACAGGCGGGTCTGTGACCAGTGCCGAGAATGGCTGCAGGACCGGATGGCTGCTTGCCTGTGCTGGGCTACCTCCATCCCCCACTCCCCAACCCTGTTGCAAGTTTTTGTTCATGTTGTAGAATGTACTGATTGTGCTAATGTTGCTCAGGAGTTTTTTTCCTGTTCCAACACCGCACTCCTTACAGGAGCATAGTCTGGGGGTTGCCTTTTTCTCCTCATGTCATGCTGTATTTTCCTTCAATTCCTTGTCTTCTTGTCCTGTCTACCCCCCTTGTAATATTGTGACAGGTTGATGGCCAATTTTGCTGGTACTTATGACCAGTGACAATAAAGGGTTTACTTTACTTACTTACATTCTCGTGTTACGCATCACGTTTGCGCTTCAGCAAGAGGTTTGTCCTCCAGCGTTAAACAGGTTCGGTCTGAGCTTTCGGTTTATGTTCGCTGATCAATGTTTTAGTGCTGTGCGTGTTTGACCAAAAATTGATATCACGGTTTTTTTTCAAAATCATAACAGTTTTTCGGTTCGGTTTTTTTTTTTTTTTTTTTTTTTTTTTTTATGCATAGTCAGGTGTTCAATGCATTTTCTACTGGTTAAGAGAGGAATTACTGCAGTAAATTGACTTAGGATGGTCTATTTTACTGTCATTAGTGAATATTGTAGAATAATTCCACACTAGTAATACAGGTTTGCATGGCCCCAGAAAATTATGCTGTTTACAAATAAGAGCCATTCATGATTCTAATGAAGTGAGGAATCAAAATGCAAAGACAACTGCAGTCAAAATACAGAACTTTTATTTTAAACAACACAATTAGAACAACTTGGAATACTTTTGCTAGTTCAAGTACAAATCCACGAACATTACGTGCATTCAAGTAAATATAAAAGGAAATCTTGTCTTGCATTGCTTTTGAGGTCTATTAAAGAAATTAAAACAAAATTATGCAACTTGCATTAGTTATTCCTTCAAAAGTATTGCTTCGAAACCAGAACAAACATAAAATAAATATAAAGTGCTAACTTACTTGGCACACAGGATTATCCTGTATAATGGAAACAATATTTGGCTTGACTTTTCTTTAGCTTTCCCTGTGTTACATGCTGATGTGGAGGGCGCTAAATCCGCGGCTGAATCCGCGGCTGATTTAATACATTCTTGATATTCCAAGACATGTTTGCGGCTAAGGCGCTGGAGCAATTTGCTTGTGTTGCCGGGTCATTCTCCCCAGCGGAGAATTTTAGCCGGACAGCACTTACATAATGGTTGTTTGTTCGACGTTGGATTTTTGGAAAACAAAAAACCTCCAAACAACAGTCCCGGCTCCTCTTTTTGGCACAAGTTCTTCTTCGGTGTCATCACTGTCATGTTGTACTAATTCTTCAGCATCCATCGCCCATGTAACGTAACAGAGCGCTGCTGTTTGTTTACCCTCGTCGGTGCTCAGTAGTGCAACGGGTAAAGGGTCCGTCTGAAACAGTGTCGCGCACTGCCACTCTATGGTCGCGCAGCGTGAACGGTCGTTCCGAACGTTGTGTAATTAAATACACCGGTATGGCGGTTTATTCAAAATCAAAATCGTGACGAAAATATAAACCGGTTTTCGGTTTGAACCGGTTTACCGCCCAGCACTACAATGTTTATATGTGAATAAAAGCCTAAATTTAATCTGTTCATCTCTTTATAAACTTTTTTAAGCTTCAAAGTGGTAGTTGCGTAGCTGTCAATGGAAGGACAGACAGCTCTCGGATTTCATTAAAAAATATCTTTATTTGTGTTCCCAAAGACCTTTCAGGTTTGGAACAAGATTAGGTGAGTAATTAATGGCATAATTTACATTTGAATGTAAAACCCTAATCCTTTAATAGATATTTAACATGGAAGTTAGAAATGCTCTTTTTCTCCTCCATGCAAGAGGCCACAAAAACCTCTCCTGCGGTCAGCTCTCAGTCTCATCAGCCTTGCCAAGTTCATTCCCGTCACCCAGACAGCTCTACAAATCCCTTATGGGAGGAACTGAGGTTTCATTGCTGATGTGAAGCTCAAGAGATGTGAAGTAACTCAGCACTAGCGCAGAGGTGGAGATTTCACTGGTTCATGTCCATCATACTCTTTCTCCAGGAGCAAAAAACTAATTCATCCACTTTAATAGAAACTGAATAATAAAATAATGATTGTTTGATACAACCCATTTAAAAATGTTTTTGGTCAATGCCTGATTACATTCTGGAAGATTCATTTCAAAGGTTATTGATTCAATATTCTCCAATATCATGCAACAAAGACGCAATGCCTCATAATAAGTGAAATCGGTCCAAAATTGGTCTCAGACAGCAAAAGCATAGCCGAAACAAGTGTGCACACGCTTAAAGGCTCATTCCCAGCAAGAACGAGAACTAATAACCATTAAGTTTTACAGACTAATTAGAGAATAGCCATACCATACAATGATAATAGCATAGCGTAATAATACGATTAGAATCACTTTCAGAGCTCTTTTCAGCTGAACAATAAAACATTGAAATCCACGTTAACTGTCCTGCTGCAGTTGCCTGTGTATGGGCCTCAAGGCTCTGTCTGAGGCAGCTTCATGTCTCCCGTCCCCAGGGACTGATATCAGGATCTAGTGCTGGTGCTGCACTGGGAAGGAGGTCCATGCAGATGTATGAATGACATGAAGTTAATCCAGATTTACTGTGCAGTGCATTACAACACAATGAAACCAAGGCTCAGCTCTACAAATCCCATCTGATCTGTACAAGTCGACTGACTGTCTTTTCTCTCAATTAAAAAAAGAGAAAAAGAGGTCCCTCTTTTTCACCAGGAGGGACATTCTCCTAGCCTGGTAATACCAGACTCTGCTACTTCACTTTGCTTCGTCAGACAGAGTCTGGAATGGCATAATAGAGAAGTGCTTTCTCTCTCGCTAGGTGGCGCTTCTCTGAAGTTTAAAATCATTGGTTACCCGCTAAGCCAATCCAACCACAGACATTATGCATCGAACTCAAATCTATGATCGAACTTCCACTGTAAACAGGGAGCGGCACTTTTGTAAGGGCTGCAAAATGTGTGCCAACCGGGAATGAACAATTCACAAACTAGGTTATTTATATGATTTACTGAGCTGCGGCCGCCCAGCAGCGTCGGTGTGCCCTGCTCTCACGAGTCATGACTGATCGCCGCCCCGCAGCGCCCGCGAGAGTAAGCCCCTGCTCTCGCGAGTCATGACGGGTTAATAGAAAGTTCATTTTACTGACTCCCTGAGTCATTCGAGTCATTTCGTTTATTTAAGTGGCTTTAAATGTTATAATTTTAACAGCCAAATTCCCCGATCACATCCATCTACGCAATGTTGATCATATTCTGAATTAAAAAATCAAAATGCAGTAAAAAATGATTTACAGGGAACATAAATAATCACATTACCTTCCGAGTCTTACGTTCATTTGTCACGTGACATACGCAATGAACAGATCGTTCATGAATCACCTATCTGGGACTAATGCAGCAGGATGTTGAAACGAAATATGGTGGATTGTTGTTATCATTATGACAATAATATGATAATAAGAGCGCACCAGGAGTGTTCACAGCCGAGGAGACCAACGTTCTTGTCATGGCCTTAAAAGACAGAGAACTGACGTTGAATGGGGGTAAGTTATGTCCTTATAGTTATGCATATTATGCATTAGGGCCAAACGGGTCTGATACGTCATTACTACAATTAGCCTGAAAAAAATTGGGTAGCCTAAATGTGTAAGCTTGAAGTGTTAATATTGTTCCTTGTTGTAATGTATGATTTGCAAAAATAAAAACGGCTGCATCTGTGTTGATAAGAGAATCAAAGTGTATGCGCGTTGTGCAAGCTACATAATGGCCAAGCATGCTGGTTGTTGCTGGTATATATTGCAAATAGAGGGTAACAAATTGTCTTTCGCGTAGAGCGGCAGAAGTGCACGCGTCGGTCCTGGCTGTAAACACTTGATGATGCGAGCGAAATACCGGAGTGAACATGGCTGTAAAGACTTTTGCTTCAGTTCCAAAAAACCCGGAAATGTTCTCCATAACAGAGCGAATTGCATCCCGTGGCTTGTTTCCCATTTCTGCGGCTCGTTTCGGTTTTCGATTTCTCTAACCTACAATGTAAAACTCGGCGCTTAGCGTCAACGTCACGGCTCTCAGCCCGCCCTCTGTTTGTTGATTGGCCGGCTGTTTTCAGGCCGGTGGAAAACTGAAGACAGGCTGCTATCTCAGACTCACTACAGGAGCAAAATGAAATAAGTGGAAGTAGGAAGTCTTTTTCTGGCTGTTAAAATTATGATTTTTTTTTGTTCAATTGCTTTATTTTTCAGCTTTAAGAGTAGGGAGATGACAGTGTGTGGCTGTGCATAATATTAGTTCAAATCTCATTTACTTTTTTTTTTCAAAAAGGCAATAAACTCATACATGACTAGAACAGTGTTCTTTTATTTGCAATAAAAAACCTTTTATGCTTTTAGTTGCTTCAGACAAAAAAGAGGGGGGCTATTATGCTTTTTTACATTGTCTTTAGAGTGTATTGTTGCTGTTTGATCATTTAAAAAGTTCTGGCAAGTTCTCAAAGTCCCTCCAACAAGAGTTATTCTCTGTCAGTGTCACTGTTTCTCAACTCTCACATTGTAGTCGTGAGTTTCTTCCGAGAACGAATACATCACAATATTGCTCATTTGAAATAATTCCCACTCAAGACACACAAAATAAAGGGACACGGCCTGGTTAAGTTAGTTAGTAGTGTGTTATGGTAAGGGTGTGACACTTTCGGTTGACCACTCACAACACACTGGTCCGGTTGACCAATCACAACACAACACACTGGTCCATTCGACCAATCAGAGCACACTTTGTTGTTTAAGAAGGAGGGGTTTCATAAAGACAGGAACTAAATAGAGCGTTACTGACAGACTGGGAAGTGAGGAGCTGCAGCAATGGAGAATAAGAAAAAAAACTAAATCAAGACTTTAAAAAAGGGCAAAAAGTTCATTTTTAAAATGTTGCGAGGCAACAATTTTAACTCAACATCAACTCAATATTTGTTTTAAAGGCAATATACAATCAAACGGATTTAAAATGTCGATACACTTCCATAATCAGTAAAACGAGGAAAATATAGTCATAAAAGATCAAGATGATAGCATAATAAATCCTCCAGTTCATCTGGTGTCAGAGGAGAGATTACAGGACCACAGCATGCAAACACAAACACACACAAAATCATACACACACAAAGCCCTCAGTGGAAAGTGCCAAATGGACATCATATGCAACTCCTAAACACTGACCCAGAGCCACATGACAAAAGCCAAAAAAGCCCAGGCGTCACATGAGCTACTCTGAGGAAGTTTTGAAACATGTACTTCCTTTTTCTTGAAGACATAAGTGCTCTTTTTCATTGACGTTCCTCTCTTTCAGTGTCTTTAATGTATTTGGAGATTAGTAACGTTTCTGAGACAATGTTTTCAGTCAATAGTTATGTTTCCATCCAAAGTTGTGCAATTTAACTTACGTGCAAAATTAGAATACTGCATACAACTTTTGTGAATAAATACAGTGCTAGCATCCCACATGTTCAGAGAACAAAATAAATCACTTCCTGTGAAATTGGCGCAAAATATCTGCAATTGGGGAAAGCAACTGTGGCTCTTTTCCGTCATCACAAATGACTTTCACAATCATCTGAGGCGCTTCTGGGAGGCAATTAAAACATATACAATTTTGATAACAGACTTCTGGTTCAGGTGTTTCAGAATGATCAAAACAACGTTCTGAGATTCACATCCACTGCTTAGGCGTTGCGTACATTTTCTTTTTTTTTTTTTGCATCAAGGGATTTATTTGGTAAATGTGTTTCCAATGTTTTCTTATTAGATAAAATAATTTGTATCAGCCTCAACTGAGCGCATACTTTTATGTGCACATTTCTAGAATTTGTGTGAAATGTGCATAACAGTGGATGGAAATACAGCTATAACTCAAATTATTTAAATGTATCAAACTCGTAAAAAAGCACAAACTGTTTAAAGTCTTAGATTTGCGAACAATCCTCACATTAAAAACAGTGTGATGTAGCCATTCAACATTTATCTGATGCAATTAACATATTGAACAGCATATTAGCATACATTTTTTTTTAATTATATTTAGTAGGCCTAAAGTGTACATTTAGACTATTGTTTTAATTTCCATTCATTTAAACAATTACAGGATTCGAATCAAACATTTTGCAACTTTTCATTCAAATAAACATCACTGACACACTACAAAAAATTATATTATTTATTATAAATATTTAAAAAACATTTCTTCCACATATTGGCTTATTTAAAGGGCAATTCCACCTCTGGAAAGATGAATGTGTATTTAAAATGGGTCATTTATGTAGAAGAAATGTGAAATTATTTTTTAATTTGGAGCTTTCTAAACTGAGAAAAGACAGAAAATGTATTTTTGGCTTATGTGAATGAAAAACATCAACTCCCAGAATTCATTTGCTTTCGCTGCCCGAGGAGGCCACGCCGTACCGCTGAACCTCTGCAGTATGTAAACAACAGTCTACTAGTGATTCTCTGTGATGAGTCTGTTCGAAATGTGTTTCGAGATCGCCCAAAATGTCCGCGATTCGGCTTTTGCGTTCTACAGTCGTCATTCATCATGTTTACTGTGTCGACCGGGATGAGTGCCGGCTGTGTGGATAACGGCGTGAGGCCGGTGGCGTGATTACTCGATGAGTCGGCACCTAAGACTGTAGAGTTACTTGGTCTTGTATCTCTACGGAGGAGCAGGAATTTTCTTAGCAATGTTAAAACGCATCAACCGATCACTTGTTTGGCGTTCATGTAAACACAACAGTCAGATTCACCAATCATAAGGAATTGAGTTACGATTGAAACAAAAGCTGTAACTTACATGTAAACAATGAATGGCGACTTCAGAAATTAAAAGCTGAATCCCGGACATCGACGGCCGGACATGTCCAGGAAAAAGAGGACGGTAACCCTTACTACTCAGCTTTCTCCACAGAACAAGAGCCTGCTAGCTTAGCGTCCAAAAAAGATGTGTAATGTTAATCCCAATCCTCCATAACGCATCCGTCAGCGTATTCAGTAGTTTCGTCCACATTTTCAAAACGTTTCTGCCAGTGAAATCAAACGCACTGGCACTGATCTGTGATAGGTCTGGTTCAGCGCAATAGGTCCAACCCCCTATTGGCGGGTTTGAAAGGGTGGGGACTCGGGCTTGTAGTTTTTTACTGAAATCGCCTCTCTACACTTCCGCCAACAATGACGTGAAATGACGATTTTTGCGTCATTGTTGGAGGAAGTGAAAAGGTAAATAGCAGATTTCTCTCGTCTCAGGGGAAAATGATAAAGTGTTGCATGACCATTCAATAGTATAACTGGGTTTCTAACAATGGAAAGCTTAATGCAAATGGGTGGAGTTGCCCTTTAACATGTTAATGTTCATGCTAAATAAATAATAAATCACTACTTACTGTAAAAATATATATATATATATATATATATATATATATATATATAGTACAAAGAAATGTAGAATTAAGATATGTCAGACACATAACCAATAGTTCAAAGCAGAACAACAGCCCCACTGTTAAATGTGTTATTATTTAATATTCTTATAATAATATTATTGCATGCAAATATTTAATATTAACATACATTATTAATTCAGATTGAGACTTTAAAACACAAAATGCACAGTATGCACATTTTTGTAGGGTACAAATGTAGGGTCTTTTTTTTTTTTCAGAAAACCATTCGGTGTCCGTGAGCTGCACTTTAAAGTCTCCAGGGTGAGAGCTTTGAGGAAAGCGTCCGAGAGCATATGCAGCAGAACAGAAGGAGTTCAGGCTTCAGTGAACTCAGTCTGTGCTGCTGATGCTGAGAGACTGAACTCACACAAGACACCCGTCTGCTCCTCTCTCACACACACTGGGAGGACGCAAATCTTGACAATATTAAACGCTAATTCACTAATAGAGCAGTCCAGAGCTGTGACAGCTGGACCGATTCTCTCTCAGATCAACATCAACTCATTTTAATGGGATTGCCAGGCAAGACATCACTATCTACTATTCCCATAGTTTGTACCAGTTCATTTTATGCATGCTATAATAGCATTTATTCATATTTTCAGTTTTCATTTTAATTTTAGTTTAAGTTAAAGGAATTGTCTTGCATGCTTTTGTCTTTTTAATTTTAGTTTTAGAAAATTTTGTGCACTTTCACTTATTTGAGTTCATTTCAACATTGTATTTTTATTTCACTTTATTCCAACAATTTATTTAACAATTTATAATGGATTTAGTTGAAGTTACAACTCTAGGTTGTGCCTTAAATAATGAGGGATTTTAATAAGAGGCGTGCTGATTATGTTTTTAAACAAACTTTGGAACTAATATTCTGCTGGCACAAGATAAAAGGTAATAAATAAATATATAAATAGCCTAGCTGAATGTATTACTCCATAAAATATGATAAGTGGAGTCCACTCTTTCGAATTAGGTCATGTAGAATACTACCTGTTTCAATACAGTTGTTTTTGCACTGCAGAACTTTTCATTACATATATATATTACATTTTTTTTTACATATATAAAAAAAAAATATATATATATATATATATATATATATATATATATATATATATTTTTTTTTTTTTTTTTTTTTTAAGTATGCATTATGTAATGCACAGCATGCCATGCATGAACCAAGTCAACCAGCAACGAGGGTGAATCCACAGAGAGCAAAACAATGTTTGTAAAAATCTAACGCCTTTAGTGAGGGAATATCTACAATGCTATAAAGAAAACGAGCATAATTCAGAATAATCAACAGCAAACAGCATAATCAGAATTAAAAATGATGGAGAAATATAAGATATTACCCATTAATTTATTTATTATATTTTAAGTATACACTACCGGTCAAAAGTTTAAGTATCGGTAAGATTTTTTATGTTTTTAAAAGAAGTTCTTCTGCTCTACCAAGGCTGCAATGTTTTGATAGAAAATACACAAAAAACACAGTAATATTGTGAAATATTATGGCAATTTAAAATGACTTTGTTATGTTAATATATATTAGAATATGTAATTTATCCCTCTGAAAAAAAGCTGAATTTTCAGCATCATTACTCCAGTCTTCAGTGTCACATGATCCTTCACCAAATCACTCTAATATGATGATTTTATGCTCCAAAAACATGTATGATTATTATCCATGTTGAAAACAGTTTTTTACATTTTTATTTCAGGATTCTTTGGATGAATAGAAAGTTCAAAAGAACAGCATTCATTGAATTCAGAATATTTTCTAACATTATAAATGATCTCCACTGGTAAGTTTTGATCAAATGTAACTCATCCTAGATGAATAGAAAGTATTGATTTCTTATCCATTCTCCCCCAAAAATAAAATACAAATTCTTACTGACCCCAAACTTTCTAAAGGGTAGTGTTTAATGTAAACAAAAGCTTTCCATTTCAGATAAAAGCTGTTTTCTTTTTTGAACTTTCTATCTCATCGAAGAACTCCTGGAAAATAAAACTGTAAAAAACTGTTTTCAGACATGGATAATAATCATACATGTTTTTGGAGCATAAAATCATCATATAATAGAGTGATTTGTGAAGGATCATGTCACTAGACTGGAGTAATGATGCTGAAAATTCAGCTTTTTTCAGAGGAATAACTGACATTTTAATATATATTAACATAAAAAGTCATTTTAAATTGTCATTTCACAATATTACTGTGTTTTTCGTGTATTTTTTATCAAAAATTGCAGCCTTGTGACAGAAGAGACTTCTTTTGAAAAACATAAAAAACTGAACCGAACTAATCTTTTGACCGGCCAGTACGTATATTCAAATATTAAAGTATTCAAGAGTATATGGAGACTGACTAGATTACATTCACAGGAGTTCAATGGAAAGGGTGGAGATAACAATATATTTTGGTGCATTTGTTTGTTAAGACTCTCTGATTGGAGGAATTATCAGGCATGTTGTAGTGAGTAGATAGCGCTTTTTCACAAAATCTGCTGTTAAACACCGATTATTTTAAAACTAAGTTGAAATAATGCAGGCGAAAGCTTCAATAACTTCATTGCTCACAGTAAGACTGTCTGTCAATCATCCCGAACTTGAAATGACAGTTTCTTGCTGTCTTTTTCTTCTGGCTGGAAATCAGCCCCTAAAATGATGTGGGCAGTAACTGAAACTAAATGTATCTGAAATGCAGCATAGACAGAATGAAGCCTATCATAACATCAACAAACCAACTCCCTCACCATCACATTTCAAGGTGAAGTGTGTATTTCTACAGCCACTACAGGCACAGGATGAAGACTGCAATCTGTTGATTTGAATGGCCAGATTAGAGCATTGGCACAAATGGTGTGAGTTTTTTTTTATTTATTTTTTATTTGATGAATCATTTAGACTGGTTTTGTGGGGAAAAAAAATAATAACTATGACTATGATAATAATAACACACCTTTGCTAAACACACTAACTTCTGCACATCCGCAACAGTGTTATTATATTTTTATTCATATACTAATATAGTATTACTATCATTTAAAATTTGTTTATATATATATATATATATATATTACCAGTCAAAAGTTTAAGATCGGTAAGATTTTTTATGTTTTTAAAAGAAGACTCTTCTGCTCACCAAGGCTGCAATTTTTCATTAAAAAATACACAAAAAACACAGTAATATTGTGAAATATTATGACAATTTAAAATGACTTTTTATGTTAATATATATTAAAATGTAATTTATTCCTCTGAAAAAAAGCTGAATTTTCAGCATCATTACTCCAGTCTTCAGTGTCACATGATCCTTCACATAATCACTCTAATATGATGATTTTATGCTCCAAAAACATGTATGATTATTATCCATGTTGAAAACAGTTTTTTACATTTTTATTTCAGGATTCTTTAATGAATAGAAAGTTCAAAAGAACAGCTTTTATCTGAAATGGAAAGCTTTTGTTACATTAAACACTACCCTTTAAAAAGTTTGGGGTCAGTAAGAATTTGTATTTTATTTTGGGGGGAAATAAATAAGAAATCAATACTTCTATTCATCAAGGATGAGTTACATTGATCAAAAGTTACAGTAAAGACATTTATAATGTTAGAAAATATTCTAATTAAATAAAAGCTGTTCTTTGAACTTTCTATTCATCAAAGAATCCTGAAATAAAAATGTAAAAAACTGTTTTCAACATGGATAATAATCATACATGTTTTTGGAGCATAAAATCATCATATTAGAGTGATTTGTGAAGGATCATGTGACACTGAAGACTGGAGTAATGATGCTGAAAATTCAGCTTTTTTCAGAGGAATAAATTACATTTTAATATATATTAACATAAAAAGTCATTTTAAACTGTCATAATATTTCACAATATTACTGTGTTTTTTGTGTATTTTCTATAAGAAATTGCAGCCTTGGTGAGCAGAAGAGACTTCTTTTAAAAACATTAAAAATCTTACCGAGCTTAAACTTTTGACCGGTAGTGTGTGTATGTATATGTATGTGCATATATATATATATATATATTAGGGCTGTCAGTTAAAACGCGTGGAGATTAACGGCATTGACGCAAACCCATTTTAACAGCGTTAATTTTTTTGATCGCGCGATTCACAGGTTCTTCTGCCCTAGCAGACTTTGTCCGCTGCTGTTCACATCTACTGCAACCAGGACGCGGCATGCGATTCCTGATCTCCAGGTTCACGTCTCGCGCTCCGTGCTGCCACTACAAAGCGGCTGGCGAGCTAAAACGAGTGATGTGTGTGCATCGTGCCTGATGTTTTGTTGTTCCGGTCTAGCTAGATCCGCCGCGGTTTGGGCCGGAAGGGAGACAACCGAAACGTCATTGCACGGGCGTTCCGTGCCGCAGCACACTCCGCTTCCAGCTTGCGAGCCGGCCAGATGGTGACAAGTTGTGTTTTGAGTGGATGACGGGGCGCCGAGACGGCGAAATCGAATGCCAATGGGGTACTCGAATGTAAAGTCTCACTTTTAAAAGTTGCCAAATCGTCCCATTGACCAGACCAAAGCGATCTGTATGTTTTGTCATTATGAACTGAGCTATCATCATCGCAGCACGTCCAGCCTGAAACACCACTTGATGATGGCCAAAACACACACACACACACACACAAACACAGATGATGCGAATTCTCCACCCCTCGTCATTATCAGGACCTCGTCAGTATTTCTTTCACCCTTTTATTGATGGACAGTGTTACATTGTGTGAGAGAGTTATTTAGGCTATATATGTTAGAGTGAAATTGAACACTATTCCAATGTTATTTTCAATAATAATAATTAAAAAAACATTTGCACTAAACAAGCCAATCCACTTTTCCATGTTGATAAGAGCATTAAAATGAGAAAAAAATGTAACAAAAAGAAATCAAAAGACATTAAGAATAGCAGATAAAAATGTGCGATTAATCGCGGAGTTAACTATGACATTAATGCGACTTAATCGCGATTAAATATTTTAATTGGCGATTTGTACAGCACTACACACACACACACACACACATATATACACACACACACACACACACACACACACACGTACATGTCAGCAATAAGGTCACGAGAGGCTGTGCGAATGGGGACGAATAAGTAACGGCTCAAGGGCGCGTGTTAGGGGCACGTGATGAAAGCGCAGTGCCTGCAGACCCCTTTCAGCCGAACTACTATCCACTCACGATACAGCACGTTGCCTTTAGTATCTTACTGCTTTCATAAAAACGGTTGCCACACAATATTTAAAGTAAAAAACAATGTTAGTGCAACTTTCTTGAAGTAAAATCAGTAAAAAAGCCTACCTTCCGCTGGAAAAAATAGTCCCGAGTGTGAACAGCAACAGACGTTCCAATGTGTAAAAAATGCATGGAAGCTCAAATAAAAGCAACATAGAACCGCAGTGTTGGCGCAGCGATACGAATAGAACCGCTGGGTGAAGAACGGCCGTAGTAGCCCGTGTTTTATCGTGAATAAAGACAAGTAGCTCTTGACTCAATCACAACACCAAGGATTCAACCTAACCGCTTTATAAATATATATATGCATGCACATATATATATATATATACACACATGGTGGTCAGCAACATACACCCTCATATGACAGGAAGTGACATTGGGAGCCAAGACCCAGACTGCTGTTTGCCCACTGCGACGCTGGACTGAAACCTCGAAGCTGCACAAACTGCATCTTTCAGTGTGCGTTTTCTGCTAAGGGAACCAAAACCATCCATAAATCAAATATGATAACAAATATGTTAGTATTGTGTCCCTGCATCTTCAATCAACCCCTCGTGCCCCAAGTCTGATGGGAAAGACGGTTGGATGGTGATGGGGATTTCTGCTTGAGTCATGATCTGGTGCAAATGAGCCATCTGTGGCCTGCCACACGCCCCATGCACACTTCCTGTCGGGAGACTCATCATATTCTTTAGACATAATGTTCAGTGCCTGTGAGAGTGGTTGTTGTGTAGATATGCTTTTCAAAAAGAAACCGTCCATCTTGTACACTCTGATTATTTGGGAACTCTTAAACTGCTAAGGAAGGCAATAGATAGACTGGGGACAAAAATCCAAACATTCCAGCTTTGCAGTATGGCAAGGAAGAGGGATTTTAACAAACACACGATCATTAAACAACGACTTCATCTCTGAAAAAAAAATTGGTCATTTCTTTACCTTATGGCCCGCACACACGGGACTCACACCAGCGCCTGTGCCACATCACCTGCACGCTTTTTCCTGGTGTTCACCCCAAATCGATTTTTGCTTGACGATTAGTGAACAAACGTTTACATGGACACCATGAGGAATTATGTCCCAAACAGCCTCCGAACAAGTAGTCGGCGGTGGGGAGAGTACTGTATTTAACGCAACCTGTCACAAATACCATCTACACAGAGCGTGCAACGTGTCCAAGTAAATCACAGCTCATTGTGTTCAGTTTTATCAATGCAGGGCGAGGAGCCATTTTTACGTCGGGGGATGTCCCCACCTTTCAAAATTCGAAGTTTTGCCCCCCCCACTATTTTCCGATGTAGGTATTTTTGTTTTGATTGCTGTGATCTCTGGAGTCTCCTCAATTCATCCATTCTGCAATTTTTAATAGTATATAATTAAATTTTAAATTGGATTAAATTTCAGCTGCTCTTATACTGTTGCCAGTCGATGATTATCGCGGCATTGCGCACCGCTCTTGGCATGCCACTGAGGTGACGCGATGAATGTACGCATCATGTTTCTTGTACTGTAGTCTATTAACATGTGGTAAGCCCAAAAATTCAGAAATTAATAAAGTGCCTGGCCTTTAGTTACAAGGTAAGTAAAATAAGACTAAACCAAAAATTAAATAACCAAGACTTGGTTGGTATTGTCTCAGGAGATGTTGAGCATTTCTAACTTCAGAATATTTATTACTAGCAAACTGGAAGAGACCTGCTAGCTGGCTACTCAAAATAAACTAGCTATTGATTCCAGCTAATATATTTGTGTTTGATATGTGTGAAAAACTGAAAATATAATTGCTAGACCTACTTTTAGCTACCAAGCACCTTTCCACAAGGGATAGACTGATTTTATTTTTAGTATTTTATAGTTAATGGTAGGGCTGTAGTCAACCAAAAGAATCTTAGAGTCGACTCAAAGGCTTTACCTGTTAACGACTGACAAACTCCATAAAAAGCTAGAATTTTATCAAACATTTTAAACAATTGTCATTGAGCATTTATAAAGAACAGCACAACGAAACAACATCACAAATAAAATAAACTATAATAATAATACAATTTCTTGGTAAAGTAAGTGATTCAGACCTAAAGTGAAGAGCTCTGTCCGGCTCTATAGTAACAGTCACAATCGCGCACCTGACGACACCACACGCTGCAAAAAAAATATAACTTGCCATCTGCCCCCACATAATGAAAATCCTAACAAAAGCCCTTTGCTCACAGGCTTCATATCTCTTCTTTACTTTCAAAGCTATGGGTTAACTTTTGCCCTACGATCAAGGCGTTTTAAAACAACACACAAAAAAACCAAATAGCCTAAAAAACAATCCTAATAGGCTCTAGGACTGCGCATAGGTTAATTTTTGTTTTGTTGCATTATTTAGGCTATTTTCAAATGCGTCAAGTGTACAAATAAAACGAAAACATATTAAGAAAACACAGCATGATATAGCCGCTAAAAGGCTGCTCACGTCCTTTGCGCGCTCAAGTTCCAGATTTCAAATATAAGCGCGCGACTTGCGCGCGCTCATAATGGGAGCAACGCGGTCGCCTCCCTCCACAATCTTGTCGTCTTTGATTTAAAATGCAGCCAGACAAAAGATTTAGATTTCCTGGACATTTTGTTGACTAAAGCCAAAACAAGCAGCGTTCTAACTGAATGAATACAGCATCCCTTACCGAGCGCGAAACAGCAGCGCAGCCAGCCACAGGTGCGGTTCCCGAGTGTATTATGTGTGTGCGTAAACTGTGGCGCAGTTACAAAAATAGCCTAAATTAAAGCATTTTAAAGTTGGGGACAAAACATAGGCTAATTATTTAGAATACAGTAATAAATAACTGCTTATAAAGGAATAAATATCAAGGAGTAAACCATTGAAAAATTCTTTCTATTGGTAAAAAAAAATAAAAAAAATGCAACTGGTCGAACCAATAAGAATGTCAGTTCGACCAAGACGGGCATTCAACCGATTAGTTCGACTAAACGACTAAAGTCTGACAGCCCTAGTTAATGGAAATCAAATCAACAATTTATTTGAGTTAATCAGTACATTACTGATACCCCGGACCCCCTAGCATTTTATGTCCCCCCCCCAGGTTCAGTAATTGCTCCTACGCCCTGGTTTAATGAGATCTAATATACACTCACCGGCCACTTTATTCAGGTACACCTGTCCAACTGCTCGTTAACACTTAATTTCTAAGCAGCCAATCACATGGCGGCAACTCAGTGCATTTAGGCATGTAGACATGGTCAAAACAATCTCCTGCAGTTCAAACCGAACATCAGTATGGGGAAGAAAGGTGATTTGAGTGACTTTGAACGTGGCATGATTGTTGGTGCCAGAAGGGCTGGTCTGAGTATTTCAGAAACTGCTAATCTACTGGGATTTTCACGCACAACCATCTCTAGGGTTTACAGAGAATGGTCCGAAAAAGAAAAAACATCCAGTGAGCGGCAGTTCTGTGGGCGGAAATGCCTTGTTGATGCCAGAGGTCAGAGGAGAATGGCCAGACTGGTTCGAGCTGATAGAAGGGCAACAGTGACTCAAATAACCACCCGTTACAACCAAGGTGGGCAGAAGAGCATCTCTGAACGCACAGTACATCGAACTTTGAGGCAGATGGGCTACAGCAGCAGAAGACCACACCGGGTGCCACTCCTTTCAGCTAAGAACAGGAAACTGAGGCTACAATTTGCACAAGCTCATCGAAATTGGACAATAGAAGATTGGAAAAACGTTGCCTGGTCTGATGAGTCTCGATTTCTGCTGCGACATTCGGATGGTAGGGTCAGAATTTGGCGTCTACAACATGAAAGCATGGATCCATCCTGCCTTGTATCAACGGTTCAGGCTGGTGGTGGTGGTGTCATGGTGCTGGGGAATATTTTCTTGGCACTCTTTGGGCCCCTTGGTACCAATTCGAGCATCGTTGCAACGCCACAGCCTACCTGAGTATTGTTGCTGACCATGTCCATCCCTTTATGACCACAATGTACTCAACTTCTGATGGCTACTTTCAGCAGGATAATGCGCCATGTCATAAAGCTGGAATCATCTCAGACTGGTTTCTCTGAACATGACAATGAGTTCGCTGTACTCAAATGGCCTCCACAGTCACCAGATCTCAATCCAATAGAGCATCTTTGGGATGTGGTGGAACGGGAGATTTGCATCATGGATGTGCAGCCGACAAATCTGCGGCAACTGTGTGATGCTATCATGTCAATATGGACCAAACTCCCTGAGGAATGCTTCCAGCACCTTGTTGAATCTATGCCACGAAGAATTGAGGCAGTTCTGAAGGCAAAAGGGGGTCCAACCCGTTACTAGAATGGGGTACCTAATAAAGTGGCCGGTGAGTGTATGTTGTTAGTGTTGAGAATTTTCACGTGATTAAATAGATGGATCCGACAATTATCCCCATGAACTTTAATGGTCCAGAGGCAACCTTCTGGGTTCTAATCTGTACTAGTTGTAAATATTTTGGTCAATTACTCTTTGAATAAAAATAAAGAGAGCCTGGGAGCATGTGGTTGCGTCGGGATACAAACCTCCTGGCACACATTCCCAGTTTCCCTGCAGACCAAATATACGTCTCTGCGGAACAACAAGAAGGTGTTTCCCAATTATTGGGCGTTTGCAAACTGGTCTGGGCATTTTCCAACCACCCAATCAAAACCGTATAGAGCTGGTAAGTCCCGCCCTTTCAGCTAACCCTGCTGGACCTCTAGGTTGAAATATCATCAATGCAAGTGAATGAGAGAAAAGATTTAGCAAATCAGGCAGAGAGGTTGTAAAACGCCTACTCGGTTATAGAACGCCCCAAATTGAGGCATGCCCCTTGTTGCTCTGCAGAGACCTCCTTCTCCTGCAGACTGGCCAACACCCTCTTCGTCTCCTGTACTGCTTTTTAAAAAGGGTTAAATAAATCAAACGATCTGATTGGGAACGTGCTGACGCACTGCAGCCATTAGTGAGGAAGGAAAGTCAATTGTGTTTCCAACACCAGATTGGAGAGACTGCTTCATTCAAACGGCTCTTCTGCGTCAACTTTAGAGTCTATAATTCACAGAGACTCTCACATACAGTCCATTGAAACATTTATTGGAAATCTAAAGTAATCATCATTATTTTGAAATAGAGATATAAATGTAATGCGGATAACATCCTCATCAAGTAAATACGTGATGCACCCTGACAGCAGGTACACAGATAAGGATGCTGAAACAGCAGTGTGTGTGTGTGTGTGTGTTCGGCAGGGTGGAGAGCAGTAATTAGCCCGTGTTAATACTTTGTTCTGTCTTGTCGTGGCGTCCTCGTCTGTCGCCTGGGCAGCGCAACCATGGAAACCTCAGATAAAGGACAGCGGACTCTTTCTCTATCATCAGCCGCAGCGCTGACTCTATGCACATCTCTATGATCAACCACAGCGCTGCCTCTATGCACATCTATATGAAAACACATATACTGTACTGGGTCACTTTCTGCATCTTGAGTGGTTGGATTTCTGTCTGACTATGATCATCCATTTATGCTTGGCCATTTAAATGTGTTCAATAATCAATATTCTGCACTATTTCAAGGTCATTATCATATGTACACTGTAAAAAATAACCGTAATAATACTGTAAAAATGCTACAGTGCAAAACTGTTCATTGGTAAACAGAAAGTTTCCGTACTATACACGGTAAATAGCTGTGATATAATTTTGCAGTAAAATACCGTTAAATTGACAGTTTTTGAAAGTGAAAAAGAACAAATCATTGTATAATTTACAGTGAAAAAACATAAATTGACATTCCCACAATTCCCTGTGTCACACTTCACATTGTATGTATTTTTGTTGAAATAACTATGGTTCCTCATAGTTTTTTTTCTAATCAGTTAAGTACATTAGGGTTTTATGTTACATTTAATATTGTTAAATTAATGTTTATTGCATTTTTTTTATTTCATGTGTGTTACCATGATGGTGCTTAATGTTTGTGTGAATGACACTGTGCAGCTTCTTTAAATAAGTGTTGCCTTAAATAAGTATTCACTTGTGATGAGCTGTGATTACTCATATAACTCTCATCACTGTTGTGATGATTGTTGGTTGTCAGTGTATTTCAATGGTCTAAAACAGATATCAATACGTCAATGAGTTGGTAAATCAACATTTTATCAGAAAATAAAATACGGTTTATTACTGTAAATTTTAAGTTAAGTCTGTAAAACCAATAACATTCCCACCGTACTTTTAACGGTAAAGTTCTGGCAACCACAGCTGCCATTTTTTACAGTGTAACCAAAACAACTCTTTTAATAAAGGTTCAATAAAAGGGTGCATTACTCATACTGTGTGTGAACTACATGCATCTTGTGTTGAATTTAGAGCTGTCAAAGTTAATACAACAATGCATTAACAGTTAAAACATAACAACGTTAAAGCAGTCTTTATTAAACCTATGAATCAAGCCAGGGTTGCCAGATCTACGGGCTTTCCCTACACCAAACATTATTTGTAGCAAGCCTCTCATCCAATAATCGCAAAAAGCTTTGTGATTTGTTACTTCTGATTAGAAACAATGTCTCAGGTCTTCAGATAGAGTAAACATAAAAATAAGTAATATAGTGTGCTCCTCTCTAGAGTTAAAATTTCTTGCTAACTATTGAGTTTATGGACATTGAATGTCTTTACTGACGTAAATGTGCCGTTACGTGGCATTGTTTACTAGCTGTTTTATTGATTGAGCGATTACATGAGACATGAATCATTTCAGTGAGTTGTTCTATATCTTTCAACATACCTTCTGATGTTCATTCATGATTATTTCATGCTGTAACTAGTAGTAAAGAGGAAAGAAGAAGATCGGTTCACTTGTCATTTGAACTGAGGCGATACAGTGATCTGTAACTCCACATTAAATAGCGCCAAACCCAAATCTATTGCTTGGATTTTGTAGTAGAATGGACTGAACTTAAAAGCTGCCATTGTTGTTATATTCAAAGTAACCTGTTCGGTCTGTATTGTCAGAATCCTCTTTGCTTTGTGACGTATTTTTCAGAGAAAATTCTACTGGTTCGCCTTCGTTTGCACTCGCCTTGATGCGTACATGTCTTCTATTGGATTGCATCCGTGAGGCTGCTATACATTTGCGTTACAGTGCCCCCACTGGTCAAACCCCATTATTGCAGGGCCTTAAAGTGTGTGTGTGTGTGTGTGTGTGTGTGTGGGGGGTACTGCTTTTTTTCTTTGCATGATTCTAATTATGGGGTGCAAGCAATATAGCATGTGTTCGTGTTTATTCTTTTTTAAAAGTATTATTTTTCATAAACTTTACCTTTATTGTAAGCCGCGCTCTCCTCTGTCCTCTGAACGACTGATTGACTTCCTGAGTCTATGAAAACACTCCCTCAGAAACAGGCAGTGGGCTCAGATTGGGTTTGGTTAGGGCCGGTGTGTGGTGATTGGCTAAACTGTCGCTCACGTTGTCTGGAAGGTTGAACGGCCATTACCTTTACGGGCAAAAGCGTGCATAAGCTCCCGGTCCAATCATGTAAATAATGGTGTACGATACTGCAGAATCAGACCAAGAAAGCGTCGATGTATGAGAATCAAGCAGAACCTCACCACACACGGCTCTTACTAAACATTTCTGAATGATAATCTGCTACATTTTTTACTTTATACACGTTTGTTTAAAACAATAGCAACTGACTGGCTACTAATGTTATACTCAAACAGCATTGGCATTAGTTTGACGTTCTTGATAAAAATAAAAATAACGTCATAAAGCATACATGAAAAATAAGTTTAAAACATTAGTACTTATACAAAATTCAGGTCTATAATGTTTGTACGCGTTTGTCGTAGACACAAAATAGCCTAACTAGTAGCCTAGTAGCTATAAAGCCAGTGCTGGCATTTGAAAAAAAAATAAAACACAAGGCTACGTCTAAGAATTCTACATGCAAATACATTTAAAATGATTAAGTCTTAGCCTACTTACAGGTTGTGGCCCAACAACTGCTGCCTCTAATTTTAAAGTCGGAACTGCTTCTTGTTTTAGTTTACAGTTTCTTGTTGAATCTGGCATTGAATTCAATGGAGATTCTGGAAGCTGTCTTTCAGTAAATGCGCAGCACAGAGAGCTAATTTGCGATCGTCATTTTCAGGAACATAATCAAACATAAATTGTATCCATAGTTGACGAAGTACAAGCATCTGTGGGAAGCCTGAACACAGAAGACCTGACAGCTGGGTGAACATAACACACTCGACGAGACGCAGAGAATATGAGTCATGCCCTTTTTTGTATATTCCAGAGGGAGGGTTGATGTAAATGTGTGGGTTAGTGACGATCCATAACCCAGCTGTAGTCCAATCGAGTTGTTTTTGTAGGCATTAAACTTCCTAATTTTTAAAAGACGATATCTCTGCTTACATTGAACTTTCAGCGCTGCAACTTTGCAGATACTGTTCATGCACCAACAGCAACATTACACACTATTTAAAATGAAAAGAGTGAAACCAAATCAACTACCCTCCCCTTTGATCATGTGAGATAAAACAACTATTTGACGACAAAAATATTTTGTTGCTGATCATGACGTTTCAGCCCTATATGAAGAAAAGTGTTTGTTACCTTATGTGCAACTGAGTTGTATACACATTTCAGTTATTTGAGTGTGAAGGATAGATGGATTGAGGGATGGAACAACAATGCTTTTAAATCAAATTGCACTGTCACTGTCATATGAAATGACTAAATCTAATCAGTTCGCCTTAAAAGCATAATTTCCCTCTCTGAAATATCAATACCGATGCACTTGAAAATGTAAGGGTTGATTAAACAGATTCTGCTCCACAAGCTCAACGTTCTCCGCTAAAATTAGCTGAAGATCAAGGGAATTTAGCCGTCAAAGAGATAGAAATCAATACAGTCTCACAGACTTCCATCTAAGCGCTATGAAAAAGGCCCTCATAAATCTGCACAGCTCATATTAGGGAGCTTCCTGAGTGTGATGTAAGCAAGCTGTCCAAACACTGCCCGCGTGTGCCAGTGCAGTGAGGCAGCTGTGAGTGTGTTAATGTGTGGGCAGAAAACAGGCCAGCGGCACCTGCTGAGGGCATTACAGACCAGATCAGAATCTGTGCAGTGCTGGAGTGTTAACAGGTGTCTGATCACAACACAAGCTCAATCAAGATTCACACATATGCTGAGAGTGTGCGTTAATGTGTGTGTGTCAATGAACAAGGCCAATTATGACGGTTTCAGTAACTGTAAGATCATCTTGTAATATAATGAAATACAAAGAGAAAGGCAACCTTTATTTTCAAATAAATCAATCATTAAATTCTAACAAATTACTTGAATACGTGGGTGGGTGGGTGGGTGGATGGATGGATGGATGTATGGATGGATGGGTGGATGATGGATTAAGTCGGTGGATTGGGTGGATGGATGGGTGGATGGATTGTGTGGGTGGGTGGATGGATGGGTGGGCGGATTGGGTGGATGTATGGATGGATGGGTGGATTGGGTGGATGGATAGGTGGATTGGGTGGGTGGATGGGTGGAAGTGTGGATGGATGGATGGATGGGTGGATGGGTGGATAGATGGAAGATGTGGATGGATGGATGGATGGATGGATGGAAGGGTGGATGGGTGGATGGATGGATGAGTGGATGGATGGAAGGGTGGATGGGTGGATGGATTGGGTGGGTGGATGGATGGATGGATGGATTGGGTGGGTGGATGGATGGGTGGATGGATGGGTGGATGGGTGGATGGATGGGTGGATGGATTGGGTGGGTGGATGGATTGGGTGGGTGGATGGATTGGGTGGGTGGATGGATGGATGGATGGATGGATGGATGGATGGATGGATGGATGGATGGATGGATTGATGGATGGGTGGGTGGATTTTATATCCAGGTAATGTGACTGAATATTAGATAACTTGAATAAAGCACATGTCCTAATGACTATACCGTACAGTACACAATGTATCATGCGATCAGGTGTTAAGCAAATGGCAAATGTTGAGCTGATAAGGTTACTATGTTCTTTTAGTGAAGTATCACCTGACCGTAACCATGTGTAATCCGTGAGATCTTGAGTGAATCCTGGAGGCTTTATTTTCAGTAACTTGAGGAATCATTTTCCTACTGCAGTGTATGAGAATGTGTGTGTGAGTGTGTCATGCTGTTAAGGAAGCAGGTCTGACTGTGATGCCATCTGTGCCAGCGCCACCCGGTCTTCCTGACATTTAAACTCGGCAACACAATATGCACACTATACACAATACACACAATACACATTCAAAAGAAGAGCAGCACTAATAGCACATACCTCAACACAATCACAACCAAAACGAAATCAGAATTACAATCACCACAGTCGAAGTAGTCATACAAGTAACTTACTTGTGTTAGGCTGACTTGTTTTTGTGTTAATAATAGAAAAAAACCCAAAAGTTCTATTTTTGCAAACATAAAGGCCCTTTCACAACAAGTGAAATGAATAAGCCTCGGGCTGAAGGAAATGCAAATTCTGTACAGTAGAGAGCGTATACTTCATACAAACTGTTCAGCTGCTATCACAGAAGAACAAGAAGGAACTGCATCACTCTTATTTCAGCAATGAAAACAAAAAGAAAAAAAACAGTGTCATATTTGCTTATTAGTATGTTTGAAAGGTCAGCGGCAAAGACATTGGTTAATAAAGTGAGATTAAATATGTTAAGTATATTTGTATTAACATTTAACTATTGCCTGTTTGCGTAATATTCTGAGTTTCATTTCACTGTTTTTATTCATTTTTGAGGAATACTGAATCTGTATTTGTGCAAGTGAGATGAGTAAATGATACACGTTCACATTTAGTCTAAGAACTACAATATCCATCATGTTTACACAGAGTAGACAACACATCTTCATTTTACTCCTGAGTTCTCTCAATATGAGGACAAGAGAGCTGTCAGTCATTAAAGGTGAAAACTAAGTTGCTTGAGTTACTTACTTGAAAAAGTTCGGTCAGATGTTTGTTGTACATTTAAAAGTTAAGCATTACTTAACTAGCTACTTGAAAAAAGTAATCTGATTACATAGCTTTATTCATTTAATAAATGTATTCTTTTGTTTGTGTGTATTTGTGTATACACACATTGGGTCTCATTCATGAAACATGAGCAGAACAATTTTTTTTGTGTAAATCGTGTGTAAAGTGGTGCTGGCGTAAAGTTTTCGAATTTCATTAATATGTTCGTATTTTCCAAATGTTAGTTGGTGGCAAGAAATCTACACCTGATCCAGCTAGCGCGTAAATGGTGCACTTAACATCCAAATGTTTTGGTCATTAATAAGGCTGCATTTTAATTCACCTTAATTGGGTACATATTTAAACAGCATTTTAGAAAAAAAAAAAATTTATATAGTAATTACATACGGTTTTCTTTTTAGACTACTTCTATTATGAGAGCCAGTAATTTATGGAAGCTTGTTTCTGCCACTGAATAAAAATAAAAAAAATAAATAAATAATTGTGACTTTTCATCATACAATTAGCGTGTTATAAAGTCAGAATTCTGAAAAGTAAAAAAAAGTCGCAATTCTAAATCAAAAAAAGACAAAAGTGCTGACTTTTTATCTCACAATTCAGACTTTTTTTTCCTCACAAATTGCGAGTTTACTTCTCACAATTCTGACTTTATAACACATAATTGCGAGTTTATGTAGAAATTCTGACATCTTTTCTCAAAATTATAAACTATATTATAAAAAGATATAAACTTGCAATTGCGAGTTATCAGGCTAATTCTAAGGCGAAAAAAAACGTCTAACTTTTTCCCCCACAATAGTTTAAATCTCACAATTCTGACTTTATATCATGCATTTCTGACTTTATATCACGCAATTGTGACTTTATATCTAGCAATTCTGACTTTACATCTCGCAATTGTGACTTTATAACACGCTAATTCTGACTTTATATCTTATTAATTCCAACTTTAGGCTATATCACGCAATTCTGACTTTACATCTTCGCAATTCTGACTTTACATCTCGCAATTCTGAGAAATAAAGTCAGGAATTATGAATAAAAGTCGCAATTACCTTCATTCTATGGCGGAAACAAGCTTCCATAAGTAACAGCAGATCTGGTGATCAATGGTGGTCCTTCTACAGTTTGAAAACGACTTTTCCGAAGTGAACTAATTCGTTTTTTGCTGTCAGAGCTTATTGTCGAACCATTTTCTTCTCACTTTTTGGGACTGTTCGATTAACAGATGAAACTCCATTAACTGCATCTGTAATATGCTGCCAAGCTTCCTTTTTTAGGACCTGATATGCCACTATGTAAGCTTGAAAATAAAATTGGCGTTTTGAATGAACTTCTGATAATAAAACTTCAATTTCTGCATCCGAGAAATCTTTCTTTTTCATTCGCATTCATGTTATTATATGCCTATATATAGATGTCAGTCGAATATAATGGGCGGGATTTATGGTAATTGAGATTGAATGTGCACGTCGCATCCCATTTACAACTGGTTGGAATTCACTAACACACACATTTCACTAGCCTGACTTCGTCATACTCATTTTCCTCTAGGAAGATGAGTCTGAAGCGGAAACCCCTCCGTCTGGCTTTGATTATGAGGCGTGTCTTAACCGAACCAGAAAAAAAAACAACTCTGCACTCAATTGGATAGTCGGTAAACCTACAACCAATCAGAGCAACGCAGTAAGTAAGCTACTTTGCATACAGTTGTCAAATACAGAATGTAGCCTAACTTTACTTATTTTAGAAGTTAAATAGCAGAGTGTTGCTTCTTTTACTTACTCCTTCATGAGTGCGACCAAAGGAGAAACCACAACGACCACAGGCTTTTCATTACGTCCCATCTTCTAGCGACCGTCAGAATCAGCTGATAAGTTACACTTTTCCCAAATCATGTGGGACGGCAAAAATATATTTCCGATCGACAAATGCCTTGATTGCAGTTTTCTGTTTGTCTATTAAACACTAATGTTGCTGACGATTTCTTTCACAACAGGCAGAACAGGCGACGGAATGTGTACATCTGCAATTCTCCAGCTGCAGTCATCTTCTTCGAGGGAAGACAATTGCCGCTCTTTGATAACGTGATGATTCCGTCCCTTCAGATCACCTGTCCATCATCGTATGAGCCCGCCCTGGCAATTTGATGCAGGCCCAGATGATTTTTGAACCGATCATTAATTACTCCTACAAATGGATCGGAGTCCAGGCTGACCTTCCGTCACAGAAAAAAATGTTGTGGGACGAGCTTCGGACTGTAGCATCCAGGCTAACATTTCACTATCACATCTGACGTTTACGAACTATTTGTGAATAACAGGAGAAGAGTTTTCAGGAACGTACTCTTTACATGAAAATCACTCTCCATATTTTCTCAGTATATTTACAAATGTTTCATGAATGAGACCCACTCCCATTTATTTAAATACTGTTTACGTTTTTTATGCTTACCAAGGCTGGAGAAGCTTCTATTTGGATAAAAAATACAAGAAAAACTATAATATTGTTAAATATAACTGCAATCTAATTTCAAAATATGAATGTTTTTCTGATCAAAGCTGAATTTTCAGCATCATTTCTCCAGTCTTCAGTGTCTCATGATCCTTCAGAAATCAGTAATAATATTCTGTTCTGCAGCTCAAGAAACATTTCTTATTATTATCAATGTTGAGAACAGTTGTGCTGCTCCATGTTTTTTTTTTTTTTTTTTTTTTTTTGGAAAAAATCAAGAATCTCTCTTTTTATCAGGTTAATGCAGTTACTTAAACATTCCATCATTCATTGACCCCAAACATTTGAACAGAGGTGTATTTATATAAACAGTTTCCAGCATACTTATTTTTGTGCTTCTTATTTTCTCCCTATTTTTTTTTTTTCTTTTACTTCCCAGTTTTGAACCAATTTGTATATATGAAGGGTTCAGATGCAGAAAGCCTCTAAGTGCCATTTGAAATTGCTCTTCTGAGAAATGATCATTTTTATCAAGCTTGTTACTGAACTTAAATATACAAGCTTGATAAAATCATTTTTCAATATATACATACATATATATATACATATATATATACACATACATATATATATATATATATATATATATATATATATATATATATATATACATATATGTATATATATATACATATATGTATATATATATATATATATACATACATATATATATACATACATATATGTATATATACATATATATATATATATATATATATATATATATATACACACATATATATATATATATATATATATATATATATATATATATATATATATATATATATATATATACACACATATATATATATATATATATATATACATACATATATATATATATATATATATATATACATATACATACATATATATATATATATATACATATACATACATATATATATATATACACTCACCGGCCACTTTATTAGGTACCCCATGCTAGTAATGGGTTGGACCCCCTTTTGCCTTCAGAACTGCCTCAATTCTTCGTGGCATAGATTCAACAAGGTGCTGGAAGCATTCCTCAGGGAGTTTGGTCCATATTGACATGATGGCATCACACAGTTGCCGCAGATTTGTCGGCTGCACATCCATGATGCGAATCTCCCGTTCCACCACATCCCAAAGATGCTCTATTGGATTGAGATCTGGTGACTGTGGAGGCCATTTGAGTACAGCGAACTCATTGTCATGTTCAAGAAACCAGTCTGAGATGATTCCAGCTTTATGACATGGCGCATTATCCTGCTGAAAGTAGCCATCAGAAGTTGGGTACATTGTGGTCATAAAGGGATGGACATGGTCAGCAACAATACTCAGGTAGGCTGTGGCGTTGCAACGATGCTCAATTGGTACCAAGGGGCCCAAAGAGTGCCAAGAAAATATTCCCCACACCATGACACCACCACCACCAGCCTGAACCGTTGATACAAGGCAGGATGGATCCATGCTTTCATGTTGTAGACGCCAAATTCTGACCCTACCATCCGAATGTTCGCAGCAGAAATCTGAGACTCATCAGACCAGGCAACGTTTTTCCAATCTTCTATTGTCCAATTTCGATGAGCTTGTGCAAATTGTAGCCTCAGTTTCCTGTTCTTAGCTGAAAGGAGTGGCACCCGGTGTGGTCTTCTGCTGCTGTAGCCCATCTGCCTCAAAGTTCGACGTACTGTGCGTTCAGAGATGCTCTTCTGCCCACCTTGGTTGTAACGGGTGGTTATTTGAGTCACTGTTGCCCTTCTATCAGCTCGAACCAGTCTGGCCATTCTCCTCTGACCTCTGGCATCAACAAGGCATTTCCGCCCACAGAACTGCCGCTCACTGGATGTTTTTTCTTTTCGGACCATTCTCTGTAAACCCTAGAGATGGTTGTGCGTGAAAATCCCAGTAGATTAGCAGTTTCTGAAATACTCAGACCAGCCCTTCTGGCACCAACAATCATGCCACGTTCAAAGTCACTCAAATCACCTTTCTTCCCCATACTGATGCTCGGTTTGAACTGCAGGAGATTGTCTTGACCATGTCTACATGCCTAAATGCACTGAGTTGCCGCCATGTGATTGGCTGCTTAGAAATTAAGTGTTAACGAGCAGTTGGACAGGTGTACCTAATAAAGTGGCCGGTGAGTGTATATATGTGTGTGTGTGTGTGTGTATATATATATATATATATATATATATATATATATATATAATATATGTATTTTTTTATGCTGATCATGATTGAGGTCATCAGAGGTGCTCCAAACATGTTCAGCGGCCACACCCCCTTTATGCATACTAATAAGGGCTTCCCTTTCATGTGCCATCTTCCCACCCAACAACACAGAGCAGCTGCGCTGATGTCATGGGAATAAGCTCTCATAGCTTCCAATAAACACTAATCATCTGAGAATAGATTGTGCTTCTGTGCCTTTTCTGAACATCTTTACGCTAGTAGAATTTAAACAGAATATTAGACTTGAACTAAACAGGCTGAAGAGTTTAGAGTCAATAAACGTATGCAATCAATAAGAGCAAATATTGACGCCAAAAATAAAATGCTCTGAGGGTGAAAAATCTGGGCACATACACTGTCAGCCCAAAGTGCCATGCATAATTACTACAAGCCAAGCTCCGCCCCCTGAGATGCTCGAGGGCTGGGATGAGTTTCCATAGAGCTGTTATGGGAGGAGGGAGACGCCTTACTGTAGCGATGTAAGAGAGAAAGAGGATACTCAAGGGAAGAGAGGCTAGACAGAGAAAATAGCTGAGCTCTGAAGGGGGGTTTGCCCAGCTGGCTGCTGTCTGTGAGCTTTAATGAAAGGACTGTGTGATATTTATGCACGTCCCTGACTCCTACAGCCGCTCAACAATGGCCCTCGTGATTCGCCCGCGGATGCTTTTGAAACAAAACACACACAAACTCTGTTAAAGGAGTCTGTTGACATTTACTCAAGCTCCAAGTTTTAAATAAAACACCAACTTCTGCACTAGATCCTTGTGGTCGACCCACGATATTGATTTTTGTGGATGGCGATGCCAGAGATCTTAGCTTGTGTTCGGTTCTCTTAGTTCTTTTGGTCTATACATTTGGGGTGTGTTCAGCTGTTCACACTTGGCATGTGTGGTTGGATTAAAACAAACCCTGGTGTGATTGCTCTGTTAGCGTAGTTCATTTGAATAAGTGTGAACGCTGACATCTGAACCCTGGTGTGATTGCTCAACAGACGACACGACGCTTCCAAACGAATTCTCAGGTGGTTTGAATAAAATATATGAACGCAACACGGACCAAAGACATGCAAACGACCAACAACATGACTTGATGTTACAAGATAAGACCCTAAGAAGCACAGAATGCTCAGAAAACATTTTTTTTTTCATCACAGTATACAGAGATTTAACACATCAGCCAAACGGTTAAACGTCTTCGTCGGATACTATGATTGAAAAATTAGTATGAAGAATGGCTCATTTTTTTATACATACAGGTTTGAGTAATTAACATTTATATTTTCCACCTAATAAATCATTTTACAGACCAGTGCAAATGTTTACAGTGCAGATCATAAGAGCTGATACACGTTCCTCCTCCACTCAGCTCACGGTCATTTGTCTTCACAAAACCAAGAGAGGTTTGAGAGGATTTATTTGGTTATAGTACATTGGTCTTTTGAAGTCGATACCATTAGCATAATGATTATGCATGCAAACAGCCTGATTCTGATCCAATTCTGATTCATTTGGCCCTTGTGCCTACAGAAATAAATGAATCTCTGCTCTCTAGAGATGTGAAAACATAATAAAAAGACGCAGAAGTTGATGTACTGAAATAAAAAGACGATTCCAACTCAGAAATATAAAAGTGTGAATAGTCGTTACATTAATGTGCCTAGTCTACATACACACCACCAATAAGCTGCATTAATGAACTATATTACTTGTAAATATGTAAGTATTATTTACACAATTTATGTTGCTCTAAATTAAATTACAATTAATGTTTTTGAAGTGTTCTGTCACCGAAGGCTAATTATTTGATCAAAAAAACATAATACTGAAATATTGCTAAGATTTAATATTACTATTTTCTATTATAATGTTTTTTAGGGCTGTCAAACGATTAATCGCGATTAATCGCATCCAAAATAAAAGTTTGTGTTTACATAATATATGTGGGTGCACTGTATGTATATATGTATATATGTATATATATATATATATATATATATATATATAAAATAATATAATACACACATATGCATGTATATATTTAAAAAAATATCTGTATAAAGTATATACATTAAAATAGTTACTTAAATATATACAAGCATGTGTGTGTATTTATTTATATATATATACAGTATATATATATATATATATATATATATATATATATATATATATATATATATACATACACTCACCGGCCACTTTATTAGGTACACCTGTCCAACTGCTTCGTTAACACTTCATTTCTAAGCAGCCAATCACATGGCGGCAACTCAGTGCATTTAGGCATGTAGACATGGTCAAGACAATCTCCTGCAGTTCAATCCGAGCATCAGTATGGGGAGAAAGGTGATTTGAGTGACTTTGAACGTGGCATGATTGTTGGTGCCAGAAGGGCTGGTCTGAGTATTTCAGAAACTGCTAATCTACTGGGATTTTCACACACAACCATCTCTAGGGTTTACAGAGAATAGTCCAAAAAGAAAAAAACATCCAGTGAGCGGCAGTTCTGTGGGCGGAAATGCCTTGTTGATGCCAGAGGTCAGAGGAGAATGGCCAGACTGGTTCGAGCTGATAGAAGGGCAACAGTGACTCGAATAACCACCCGTTACAACCAAGGTGGGCAGAAGAGCATCTCTGAACGCACAGTACGTCGAACTTTGAGGCAGATGGGCTACAGCAGCAGAAGACCACACCGGGTGCCACTCCCTTTCAGCTAAGAACAGGAAACTGAGGCTACGATTTGCACAAGCTCATCGAAATTGGACAATAGAAGACTGGAAAAGCGTTGCCATGAGTCTGATGAGTCTCAATTTCTGCTGCGACACTTCCGGATGGTCAGGGTCAGAATTTGGTGTCTACAACATGAAAGCATGGATCCATCCTGCCTTGTATGAACGGTTCAGGCTGGTGGTGGTGGTGTAATGGTGTGGGGATATTTCTTGGCACTCTTTGGGCCCCTTGGTACGATTAAGCACTCAATTCGCAACGCCACAGCCTACCTGAGTATTGTTGCTGACCATGTCCATCCCTTTATGACCACAATGTGACCCCACTTCCTGACTGGCTGACTTCTCAGCAGGAAATAATGCGTCCATGTGACTAGAGCTGGGAATCATCTCAGACTGGTTTCTTGAACGTGACAATGGGTTTGCTGTACTCGAATGATCTCCACCAGTCACCAGATCTCAATCCGATGAGAGCATCTTCTGGCAATGTGGCTGGAGCGGGAAGATCAGCCATCATCGGATGTGCAGCCGACAAATCTGCGGCAACTGTGTGATGCCATCATGTCAATATGGACCAAACTCCCTGAGGAATGCTTTCCAGCACCTTGTCTCAATCTTATGCCACGAAGAATTGAGGCAGTTCTGAAGGCAAAAGGGGTTTAACCGTTACTAGCATGGGTACCTAATAAAGTGGCCGGTGAGTGTATATATATATATACATATATATATAAAATAATTATACACAGTACACCCACATATATTATGTAAACAAACTTTTATTTTGGATGCGATTAATCGTTTGACAGCCCTAGTTTTTTTTTACGTTTTTTTTTGTTTTTATGTAGTTTATTCCTGCGGTGATAAAGCTGACATTTCAGCATCATTAATCGTCTTCAGTGTCGCATGATCCTTCAGAAATCATTCTAATATGCTGATTTGCTGCTCAAAAGAAAAAAAAAATTGAAAATGGTTTTTGCTGCTTAATATTTTTGTGGATTTTTTTTTTCAGGATTTTGTGATGAATATCCTATGCCTATAATGCTTTACTTTTACATTTGATCAATTTAATGCATGCTAAATAAAAGTATTAATTTCCTTTTTTAAGGAAGAAAAAAAACGTACTGACCCATAACTTTTGAACAGTAGCATATTTACGTTTTATGCTAAATAATTTAATGCAATCTTTAAGTATGGTAAAATCACAACTACACTTTCATAGGTTCTGGATTTTCCTTTCTAAATGGCATGCTGTATTTATAGCACATCACATACAACAAAACAGTTATAACTGATATTATAGTGTCTGTTCTGACCACAGGGTTTCCCACAAAAGATCAAACACTCCATATCAAATTTACAATGTTCGATTATGTGTTAGTATGTCAAAAGTCAAACTCCTGAAGTTTAGCCTGAAGGCGTTGTGAAAAACACATCCACGTGTACAGACTGATGCTAAAGAACACATCCACTGATCTTCCCACGACTGCTTTACAGGAGGATCTCATAAACCCAGCGAGTGAAAATGCAGTGCAATGTTCTGGAAGCGTTCTCTAAGGTCAGGGTCTGTTAGTAAAAACATTTATAATGTTACAAAAGATTTCCATTTCAAAATCTTTTCAACTATCTATTCATTCAGGGTTTTTGCTGTACTGAACATATTTTGGTGGCCGCCAAAATGAATCTTTAGTCCTCCCAGAGATTTATTTAAAAATTGAATCTGACTTTCTTCAATACCGAACCTGTTTCAATTTAGATCATGTTTTTTGCAGCGTTCGGCTTTGTAGCCAATCACAGAAATATCTGTTGAGTGTGTGAATGCAGTGGCCAATCAGATGTGTTTAAGTTAGTCAGATTTTCTAATCCTTTCGTTGTAACTAACAAGATCAATGATTATTCATCATTTCAATATATGTGAGTGCACACAATACAAAGCCACTGGTCATAAAGTGTGTGAGGACTGAATAAAAAATGTGTCACTTATTGGGGCTTCAACAGTTAAATACACATACTTGTGTGTCAAAATAAAATAAGTGTGCAAAACATAAGTTCAATGATTCAGTCAAATATTTACTTGAAAAAGTTCATGATAGTCGCTGTGTTGTAGGTTATGTCATTAAACAGATTTAATAATATATACATTACTGTTAATGTTTGAGGTCAGTATGATTTATTAATTATTAATACTTTTATTTAGGAAAGATGCATTAAATTGATCAAGAGCGACAGTACAGACATTTATAATGTTACCAAAGAATTCTTCTAACAAATGCTATTTCTTTTGCTTTTATAAAGAGTCTCCACAAAAGATAAAAATTAGACAGCAAGATTGTTTTTAACATTCATAGTAATATTTCAAAAGTACAATTTATAACTGTTTTAACTTTTTTTTTTCATGTAAAAAAAGTTTGCAAGCAGCTGCTGAAAATTTAGCTTTGCCAACACAGGAATAAAATACATTAAAAAAAAATATAAAAAAGTCATTTTAAATTGTATAATATTTCACAATATTTTTTTTTTAAATAGACATATGGTCTAATTTGAAACTCAGAATTTGCTAGTAAATTTAACAAATTTACAAATTGCAAAGAAATGGCAAGCAAATTAAACAATACATTTTGTAAAACACTAATTATATTTGCTTTATTTACAACTTCGAAATATTTTATTTTTAATGTTGTTAATTAAATAAATGCAGCCTTGGTGAGAATAAGAGACTTAAGTAAGACTGAAAAAATAATCTAGAAAACAATTTTACCCAAACTTTTTAATGGTAGTGTCTATGTAGTAAAATAAATATTGAATTATTACAATATTTAAATATAATTATCAGTGTGAAAAACACATCTCCATTATTTTTACTATAAAGATCTTTTATTTACTAGGGATGGGCATTTCTCTAAAACATTGCATTCGAATATTCGGGCTCATAAAAATTGAATATTCAAATATTCGATTTATTTAAATTATGTTTAACAAAAAAGACGTTACTTTTAAGTTTTTTTTTTTTTTTTACGTTTTTGTCACCATTTCTGGACAAGCTTACAATTAGGCAATACACAACAAGCTTTCAATCTTTTAGTTGAAAACATTAAACAGTAGGCCTATGAGTAAACAAAATATATATAAAAAAAGCATTATTAAAAGCATGCTCAAGCAGCGCGAGCGGAAAAAAACCCTAATAAAGCAGATTGCGTCAGATATCTTGATATACACACGAGTCGGCAAATGACTGATTATCGTGTTTATATTGTTTCACGTTTATGTTGAGAAAAACAATAATATCTAACGTTACATTCAGGGGCGTCGCCAGCACTTTATGCTCGAGTGAGAAAAGACGCCGCGCTGACAGAAGTTTCAGAGACACAAAGAGAACGGTGTTTCTAACAGCATTTTCTGTTCTTAAACCGGTCTCCCTTAACGAAACTTAAAATAAGTGTGTCTCAAAATCATTTTGCTATTAGATAAGTTAACATCTTTGATCACGCGGGGTCCAGCTGCGCTTACCTGCAGTTGTGATGCAATGATGAACAGCTGTCTTTCCTCACTCGACTGTTTGGATTTCATGTGATTTCTCATGGTGATGATATCATAACTCAGATTAATTAATTAATTTGATCAAAAGTAATTCCGTTTAGTAAGATCCTTTTCAAGTAACGTTAATTCCAAACTTCGCGAGGCAGACGACAACATTATGTGATCAAATACAGACAACTTGTTAACACACTCCACAGCGCCATCCAGTGCATTTAATTGTAACTGCGAGTTAGTTCTTTAGGATTTATCATGGACTCACTGCATTTACGGCCAGCAAAGCAACGTATTCAAAATTCGAATAGTATTTTATTTTTCGAATAATAATTACATATCGAATATTCGAAAATTCGAATATTCGTGCACATCCCTATTATTTACCAAAAACTTAAGCAACTTCTGAACAAATTTTGAGATTCTGAATCTCATAAAATTGCTAAAATATAAAATCAATATTTTATTAGCTGTACCACCCAGTCCCGTGGATGACTTATGAGTGTTTCACAAAACTTCAAACCCACACATTTCTGCAGCTTCTAAAGTAACATGAAACAATCTATAACACAACCACACGGACACGGAAATCCAATGCACTTCCTGTGTGTCGTTTCCTTCAGAGGACAAGCATCACAATGAGTAAATCACCACAGGACTCTTCGAGACGTTAAACAGGAGTCCAGTCCATTCATGAGTGAGAGAGAAAGTGATTAAGAACGATTAGAGAGTGTGTTTTCACGGCTGATTCGTTTTATCTTGATGCACTTTCATTTCTGCTGAGATTGGTCATCAGCTAAAGCAGTCAGTGCAAGTCAGCAGTCCTTCCACATTCACAACATCTCATATTCACTCTCTTATCTAGCTTTAGCAAGCTTTCCTCCACTATTGCAAACATTCACCGATTCAAACCTCAGTAGTAAAAATGCTGACAGAATTATGAATCAGTCCTTTTAAATGGTCAAGTTTCAATATGTTCACTAAGAAATAATCATACATGCGTAGCATTTTATATACTTTAAAACTAGGGGTGCAACGATTCCCTTATGTCACGATTCAATCGCGATACTGAACTCACGATACAATATTATTGCGATACTCCAAGACATCTGGTTAAAGGTTAACAAAAAAAATGTACTGTTGAATAAAATGCTAAATTTGATATTGCATTGGTTTAACACAAATATCACCCCATTGCATTATTATACATTATAATCAACATTATAAAAAAAACTTTCATCCCAGTTCTTCTGTGATATTATGAATATTTGTAACAGAAATAACAATGCTCTGTAGAAAAGACTGTGCATACCTATACAAATGGTTTAAATGTCCAAGTGTGATTTTGTCAAAGGTTTATTAGACACAGGCAAAGCATTGTCATTTAGGAATAAGATTGTGATCTTTTAACGATTAATCGTGCAGCTTTACATGGTAGTGAGGTGTAATGTGTGGTTTATACAGTTATGGTTAACATGATCCAAATGGAAGACCAAATTGGACCCTATAAAAATGAGATTTAAACTCAACTCAAGCTACTGCACTGTAAAAATGAATATGCTTTATCTAATCAAAAAATTTGTGACAACAGATTCCAAGCAATATTATTAATTAAGTGTAACAAATTAGAATTGAGTAATAATTAATCAAATTAATTCATTAAAAGTTAACCATTTAAAATGAGTAAAACAAAAAAATTAAGTCACCATTATGGTGATCAGTGTTTTAAAATGACGGTTTTCTCCTTCAGTGATTCTGCTTGTTAAGATCAGGTGTCTTCAATGTTGGCAATATAAAATAAAGAATTCTTAATTAATATTTGACGTCTGTCTGTTGGTGAGATATTTTTGTTAAATTTTTTGGTGTAAACTTTACTCATTTTAAATGGGTAACTTTTAAGGAATAATTTGATTAATTATTACTCAATTCTAATTTGTTAAATTTAATTAATAATATTGCTTGTAATCTGTTGCCACAATTATATTGATTAGATAAAGCATATTCATTTTTACAGTGTGTCAAATGTACATGTCTAAGTAGGGGTGTAACGATTTCACTCGTTTTTTTAATGCATCGATTACAAATCCTGACGATGCATATGCATCGATCCTGAAACATGTATTTTGAATCGCGAATCGTTTATTTACGTGAATAATCGATTTAAAAGCCTAAGAATCGAATTAATCCCGATTCTATAGCGATTCAGTGGTTTAAAATATATAAACACAACCTTAAAGTGTTCCTGTTACAAGCTGCCTCACGCATTGGCCGTGAGACATCCGCGTTTGATTGGTTTCACGCGCTCACACACCCCTGATTTCTCACGCTGAAGCCCGGTCGGTCAAATGACTGAAAGATGAGTTTATCTTTTTGCCTGTTGAGCAACTCGTGTTGTGATCGGCTAGTTATACCGCAAATTAGTTAAAATCTCCCGGAATCTAGAGCGAGCGTGCATGCGAGACAGAGGTTGAGCTCCAAACTGCGTATCGCGCGTGCACGCACTCGGCAGAGAGGGAAAGCGAGCGAGAGACCAGCTTGCGTGTACGGAGAGTCTTTCCATGTAATAAATGCCCGCCCTTGAATAAAGTGGCCTTTTACTTCACAGCTCAGGACGGGTAATGTCAATGGTATGGCCCATTTCAGTAAAATCTTATCTTAAAGAAAATAACTGCGACGTTTCCACGCAATGAAAGCGTTTTATTCATAGTGACCACGCAATGGCATGGCAGCTTTATCAATGGCTTGAGCGATTTGCCCTTAAAACTATTGCTTTCTCGATAGAGAGCTGGAGAGCTCAATCATGGACTGCTCAAAAATCTGTACATGAGAGCTATGGGACCGAGCGCGAGCAAAATCCAGTGAAAAGATGTTAACGAGTGCTCTGAGAGGATGCAAAATGAAACTGATGAAAAAGTCTCCATTAATTTGTGCATGTTGTCATTTAATGCAATACTTTAAAAGCCTTTTTCAAAAATTGGCTACTTAAGTTTCTACAAATGCTAATTTGTAGGCCATTTAATTTTTTTTTATAATAATATATTTATTAAAATTAAAAACCAACATGAACTAACATTAACAATGGACAAAATCCCCACTATCTGACCCCTGAAGGCCGCTGTGTAATTCAAACCCAGACAAAGACCCATTGGGTGAAGCATTGAAATAATACTATAATGCATATAAAAAATTAAGAATCGAATTAATCGAATTCGCATTGAATTTGAATGTGAATCGCTTCTGAATTTGCACAAATCGTTCTTGAATTCGAATCGAAAACCTCATGAATCGTGAATTCAAATCGATTCGCTGTCTACCCAAAGATTCACAGCCCTATGTCTAAGAGACAAAAAAAATGTAATAATAATTTTTGAAAAGTGTTTAAAATCACAACTAACTGTCTGGTTTCTTTCACTCAAGAGGTAAAATCTGCCTTTGAACAACATTTTTTTGTGATAATTATCGCTATCCTCTGATATAAAACCAATATTGAGAGCAGCCCAACTCAGGAGTACCAGCTAGTGAATGGGAGAACTCCTGGAGTATGTACACACAGTTTCAAGAGAACAAGACTAATGAAGAGAAAAATGTGAGAAGGTGACGAAGACCACAGGAGTAATGTTTCACATGGTGGCTTGTGGAAAGTTTTCTGGATAGACGCTTCGGGGTTTAAAGTCAGCAGTTATAATGTCTGACTTGAAGGGTCACAGGTCTAAACACAAGCCTGAGGCAGTGCACTCGCAAACAAACGCCCTACTGTACTGCGCTCTCCATCATGCCAGAGTCACATTGCATTGCAGGACTGGTGTCTCAACAGAATAGATGTTGTAGGGAAACATGTGGAAAAGTGTAATCCAGGGACGCTTAAATTGTGTAGCTCATGAACCATTCAGGGCGATCAGGGGCCAATGAATTAAATGACCTGTATTAGTACTGATACTTTCATTTCAACATCTAACCACCTCTGCAAAATAACTCATTCATCAAAATGGTCTCAAGTATACAAAGGACTTTCATTTCCCAGAAGTAGTCAATAGGCGCTTTCACACATACAACTTTTTGTAAAGTTCATTTAAATTTAACTTCGGAAGATTTAATGCAATTTTATTTATGTGGAGGCCAGTCATTATCCAAAATGTAATTTGTGTGAAAATCGCAACTTTGTCATAAAATCTTAGCCTGGCAAACCAGACCAACTCACAATTGTCATACCCTCAATCCGGGGGCGGGCTAAAGGTTGTCTTCTCCAATATCCCTCTGCACGCCAGTAGGATAGCGCTAACCAGCCAGAGCGATGATAGCTGTGGCTGAGTGAGTCCCATGCGTTTTCCCCATGGTTTTCCCACCAGCGGAGCAAGTTGATATATTAAACTTTTGCCGTATCCGGTCATCAAAACTCTAGTCTGAACACATCTTCCATCTTTTCAGAATGACTTTCTCTTATGTCTCCTAGAGTCAACTCGAGTCGCGGCCAAAGCCGAATTCGAACGACCGCTGTCCGCCAGCTGCATCTCGTTTGTTTTTAAGTATCAGGGAAATCACTCAATGGAAATCACGGCGCAGAACCATCACAATCTCTGCCGTCATTGTGTTAAGCCCGCCCACCAACTCTATACACGATGCTGATTGGCCTGACCAGAGTTTGGTTTTTCCACTTCGAAAGTCAACGGAGAGTTGCTGAGACCACACTTTGCTGCAAAATAATTGTTGCTGCCGCTAGGGTGCGTCGTAGATTTCTAGGCTAATAAAATCTACCATTTAGTGTAGAATCTACCAATGCTTAGATTCAGTGTAGATAGAAGTAGGGCTGTAGCGGTTGTGGAATTTCCCTTGCGGTAATGTTGAGTGGCTCAATAGCGCGATATGTGGTATTACCGCCATTTATTTATTTAATTTATATGTATATGTTGCTATATAAATAAAGTTTACGATGTGGACAAAAACGAGGACATTTTCAGTAACCAATGTAACCGCAACTAACAGCGTCTACAGTAGCCTATATGCACATTGAAAGACTTTCACTCAGCGGCGCATATTGTTAAGACAACGGAAACGGACTTTGAGCGAAGACATTGAACCGTTCATTCAACAAACACGTTTAAAAAAGCTGATTCATTAAAAGAGATGTAATGAAACAAGATGTTAAATATTTTAACTCAAGGTTCAACTTTTCAAGGCTCAGCTGAGCGGTAATGCGTCACATGGGCAACGCTAAAGCTGATGCTTCACTTATTAGAGACCAATATAGCATTGATTGAATGCGTGACTAACTGATTTTATTTCCCGCGGCTTCCTTGTGCTGTGGGATGCTGACCAGCACTGCTGCTGATGCGCAAGAATGTTAAAATGATGATGCGACAAATATTTCGCTTCCCTTTGGCACGACAAGCTTTTCACGACTTCAAAGACAGACGCAGGTAATTGCACGCGCTCTGCCGATCTCTCTTATTCACTATCTGTGTGAAGCCTGTAGGCTACACATTACTCATGATAACAGTCTTGGTATCATTATGAACTTGTTTAACATTCAATACACATGCATTGAGTTCAAAACAAGAAGGGTATAGCCTTATAAAAATAAAAAATTGCGGATTACGCGGTTGCTGCGGTTACGTGCAATCCTCTGCGGTTGACTTGTCAGAAGCGCGGTACTACAATATTGCGGTTATCGTGACAGCCCTGAGATAGAAAGAGGCAAAAACTACTTTATCATAAAACAATTCTGAATTTATATGGTGGGACATTTCTAACCGTATAGGGGCCTGGTATTTGGCCCACAGGCCGAACTCCCAGCATCGCTGGAGTTAACTGTAATCTTACAGTTAAGAGCATTAATCAAACTGGAATTGTCTGGAACTCTATTTTATGGTTCCATTCAAAATTCAAACAATATCAAGACTAGCAAAGAAACAATCTAGAAGGCCATATGGCAAACAACACATAATCCTGTTAGCTCTTAAAGACGCGTGTCGTAATTTCTCGCTCTGCACACTCCCCTGAGGCTGAGCCATCTATCCTTTAAAGAAGAAATATTCAATGTCTGTTGTTGCACAAAAACATGGTAGAACCGCCCTCAAAATTGCAAGCTCCAATATAATCTGAATTTCAGGGACAAGGTTGTATTGGTAATTGGGAAACAATATTGCACTCAAGGTACTAGAAAACTAAAAAAAAAAAAGAACCCCCGGAAGAAGGATTTGACAAAAATGTTAATTTTGAAGACACTTTACTTGAGTTTTGTTTAAAGCCATTTCTTCCAAGTAAAAGGAATATCCTATCATACTGAATTATATACCAATAACAAAATTTGCTAAATCAATATTGCCTTGATCTTTTGACACACAAATTTGTACTATTAAAACATCCTGCTAGTTTCATGATTTTAAATGTTCTCTTCATCACAAAACATAGCAAGCCCATAAACAGCCTGTTTTGATATTAGGTGACAATGACGTCAAACAGTAGCCTGGGAAATCCCACACAACTTCCAGCAAATTTAGATTTGCTCTGAAAGTTAGCAAAGAGCTCATTCAAGCCCAATTTCCAATCCGTCAAAATCGAGGCACCAATCAGAAAAGTTGGGGCGGGCTTTACATGATGACGACAGTGCTGGGATTTTGAAGCAGATTTTGTAGCCTACATTACAAAGATGGATGCCGCCGTCGAACATCACTCGTTCTAATCAGCTATCAAGTCCGTTTTAAGCGATTTGAACGTTTCCTTTTTGTTAAAAACAACACTCGGAGATGTTTCTCCACCGGCTGCCACTCTGCATAAGTCAACTCCTTCATCGCTCTGATTAGTTCTAGGTCTACCCGCGACGTCCGTTGGTAACGCCCTCTGGAAATAATTTGTCTATGATGCTTTGCCAGACCATAACTGAGAATGGTCTGGTTTTAACCAGGCTAGTCAAACAGGCAAATACATTTCAATATGACTGCCTCACCTCCAGAGCGTAAGCCCCGCCCACTGGCGCCCACTTGCCGACAGTGGATAGAGAGCCTAAGTCCCTCCCCTTCCGGTCAACCACCATGGGACCTTATTTCGGAAAAATATTGTATGGTAGTCAATGGCGAGAGATAACAAATATTTTGATTTCGTTTAAATTGATCCCTGAATTACACATATGATGTTTGTCAATTTAAAAGATACACTTTAAAGTCAAGAAAGTCGCAGTTTGATGTAAAACTGTTGAGATATAAGACTGTGAAAATATGTAATTACAAAGACTACAAACCCCAAAGGCGCACATTTTCTCTTAATGAATGAAGCGAACTTTACTGAGACTGTCAATGTTTCTATAGTCTTCCATTATAATCGTAACGTTACCGTCATGAGTGTGTTGTTCCAGACTGCACACACACACAGCAGCTGATCTCGCTCGTTGTTTCGCCTCCCGGGAGATGTAGTTCATTGAGGTTTTTTCACATAAAACTAAAAGTTACTCTTCTGTTTTATGACGAACTGCGACTATCTTGGCTTTCATAATTATCTTTTAAATTGACAAACATCATATGTGTAATCCAGGACACAGTTCAGACGGAATAAAAAGATAAGTTATCTCTCGCCATTGACTACCATGCATTATTTTTCCGAAATAAGGTCCCATGAAGCGGAAGCAGAGGGGCGGGACTTAGGCTTTCTATTTGAGCAAGTTGTCAAATGCTAATAGAGGCCATTATGATGACTGACGCTGTCTACACTCATACAGTATACAGATGTGATAAGATACGAGTGCACTACTAAGCTAGTCTCCATGATCCATAATGTTTGAACGATACAACAACAGTGTACCGCTAAACATTACGCAACTGTACATATCTGTTGCCATGGCATTTATAGCAGTAAGCGGTAGTGGTGCAACGGATCATCATTTGATCCGTGATTCGTTCGGATCAATGTCTTCGGTTCAGCACACACGTGATCCGCGGATGGATTATGAAAAAAAAATAATAATGTGCGAATCTGCGCATGTTCAGTCAACACAAAGCTTCGTCATGGTGAGCGGAGCGGCTCTGAACGCCCCGCGTCATTTAAATCACCTAAATGGGACCATTTTGGGTTTCCCATCAAATATAACATGAAGGAAAGAGGTTAGTAGATAAAACCGAGTGTGTACGGCACTGTGGCACAAGAAAGCCAGTGGAAACACGTTAAGCATGGCCACGCATTTGAAGCGACATCACCCCGGTGTTTCACTGACAGGAGTGAAAACGGAGGCTGCTCAACAACCGCTTATCACCGCGGCATTTAAGCAGCCCCTAGTTGCACAATCATGAGACATGATGCCATAGTCGGTTGTGCAAAACGAGGGCTTTAAACAAATGCTGAAAGTGCTTGAGCGACGTTACGACATGAACTGTTGTGGATGAACTATCCCGAGCATCCTCTCCTCTGTTGCGCTCACGACAGACGGGTGGACTTCCAGGGGAACGCAGAGCTATGTGACGATAATCGCTCACAATTTAAAAGTGTTAATAAAAAAAAGACAAAACTTATGTTTATTTGTCTTCTCTTTTTTTTTCTTTTTTTTGCTGATCCGATCCGTGAACTCTGATCTGAGAAACGATCTGAATCCGTGAGTTTTTTGATCTGCTGCACCCTGAGTAAGCGGTAACCAGGGCTAACGTGGATATTACATCATAGACAGCCGACAAGTGACATAGGACGGGCACCATTTAAAATTGTGAATTTCTCTGAATTTACAAATTTTTGGAAACATTTAGGATTATGTAAGTAAATAGTTGAAAGAAATATATAACACTATGCAAGTGGTTTTGGGGTATTTTGATAGAAAATTCTTACATATTGTCCCTTTAAGGTTTTATGCAAAGATTTACAAGTAATGCGATAACGTTGTAAAATCATTACATTATCAAGAAGCAGCTTTTCATGAATGAGAGATTGAAAATAGAGCTCCAACACTGGTTTATTCAGTAGGATAAAGCTGATTCACACAGCAGCTGTCTGAGTCACAATGGACAGTGTTAATCACAGTCCAGCTCCTCTTCCATCACAGGAGACTGGCACAGACTGACACCGACCACGGAAGAGAGTATCTTTACCCAACACACACTTATCTCACAGCACACAAGCTTAGCTAACACGGGTGGGCTAGACGAAATACGGGACTTCCTCAATTTGCAGTGTATCGAGTGTGCGATACAAGTATCTGTATGTAAATGCACTTTGTGATGATAGATAGAATTATTTAAAAACAAATAAACATGACATCCTCAGAACTGTGAAAATTCACAGTTGAAAACTTGAAAATATAGAGCCGTTTTACTCAAGATGTCCTCATATAAGCGAGCAAAGATGAGCATAACCGATGTCCATCGCATATGCTGATTGATATATCAACGTTTGTTTTTTTTTTCCTTCTCACGCTGAACATTTAGATATTTAAATAAAATAAAATGGCAACAAGTCCATAGATACCGCTTCAGTTCGCCATTACACTTTCTACAACAAGCGGATGCAATGAGACCTGCTTTCCAGTTTTTTCATGTGACCATTGGCATAAAGCCTATTTAGAAGGGTAAAAATGTGACTAAATTTGTAATTAGTGGTTGAAGATTTTTTTAATTTATTTTGTTATAAATACTCACAGTATATATAAATATATATTTTTTTTATTTTTTTATTTTTTATTTTAGCTAAACAGGGACATTTCAACAGTTAACCGAAATAAAACTATTCCAAACTAGGTTTTGTTACTTGACATAAAATAAACATTAGCTGAAATAAAATCTAAAAAAGCTTAAACTTATTTCAATTCAGAGAGTTGCCAAGGCAAAATTCAATATTTCCATTTAGTCTGACTTGATATACTAAAGTAAACCTGAAATAAAAAAGTATAAAAAAGACAACACACAATTTCTAAAATAAAAACAAATTTATCTTATTAAAACAAATTATGTCACATAAATATAAAAAATATATATAGTATCTTATTAACACAAGAATAAACAAAAGTTAAAAATATGTGTATTCACTATAGAAATTCCCCTTAATAAGTTTATAAGACTTTCCCTGCAATTTCCAGTCATTCATGAGTGTTAGTCAAGAATTAAAGAAAGAAAAAAAAAAGTTCTTGAGATTGTCCTCACAACCAATTTTAAAGTAAAGAAATATTTAGAAGCAGTGCGCTGAATAGGCCCTTTATTAAGCTCCTTTATCAAACAAACAGTTCATGGCACCAGACCTACAGATATGTTAGTTATTGATTTTTCTTGCTGCACAACTATATAAATATGATCATGTGGATCGGTAACTGGATAACTCGATACATGAGCTCTGCCTGCTGTCACATGACACTCTCATCAGCCTCCATCCTCTATTAGATGTTAAATTCACATTAGAACATTTCATGTATCTGGATGCACTCTCCACTTCAACAGATGCCCAGCTGCACCGGCTGCATTAACTGCACATTTCAGATCGACTGCCAGACTCAACCAACAACAAACAGCTGTGATCCAAGACACCTCTGATCATGCACAGAAAACATTCACCTTTAATCCACAATATGAATCAAACGCTTAGAACCATGGACAGAATGATTACCATGTTCAAGTGCCATGACATTTACATGGTTCTTCAAACACTATGGTATTTTATCAACAAGTGTAATGGACGTAGGTCAGTAAGAGCTGTGAGTGCAACATCACTCCCCTGGCCTCAAGAGGTGCGTGAGCATCTTTAGCATCCTTTTTACACCTTCCATGCCAGAGACCCTGGTTCAAATCCTGCTGCCACGGGTCAAGATGCCGGTTACAATTGGCTTTATGCACAGCTGCATTACTTCCTGAAATTCAGCCAGCTCTTTGTTTCCTGTCTGCCATTATTGGATAAACTCTGATTAATCCAGGTGTGTCTGATTATTGTTGCCAGTGACTACTGAAGTCAGGCACACCTGAATTAATCAAGTTTGGCCAATAATGGCAGACAGGAAATACACACACACACACACACGCGCGCGCGCACGTGTGTGTGTGTGTGTGTGTGTGTAGGGATAGCGTAAATGACATAAACTGCACTGTTTTGTGCTTTCCCTATGTCTAGGCTTTATGTACCTGTTTTCTTGTCTTTAAAGTCGATCTGGTTCGGTTTAGAAGATGCTGATAAATGGGCTTTTTTTTTAACAGTGGTTTAACTGAAAAAAAGGTCTTTGTCTTTAAATTAATTCAGTTACAATTAAACATTTTCACAAGGATTAAAAAAATCTGCTAATGCTGTGAGCTATATTGTTAGAGGCTGCACATCACCATAACATTAAAGGTACTGTAAGCCTAAGACTTACAACCCTAAATTCAGAGTGCCATTTATTTTTTAGAGATAATAATCTGCACACAACACATTGCACGAAAACATGTAAAGCTGAACATAAGGCAGTTTTTACATTAACTTGTATTTACTACTAATTACACAGTTGTCATTTTCATGAAAGATATTTTAAACATAAATCAAAGTATAGAAGATAAGGTCATTAACATGTTAAGTAAGAAATGATCACACTAGCAGGCCTGACATAGAGCATTATATTAGTGCAAAGGTTCATATATAAGAGGAAGTTGGTGGAACACTGAGTCACTTGCCGGCTGAGGTGAACAGTAGTGTTAGTGACAAGCTGAAAGCTTTGCTGTTTCTACTGAACGCTCTTTCCGCTGCTTAAAGAGGCTACGTGCGTGCTTCCTGAAAATTTAAACCAACTGAAACGTACACATGTGGCACCCAAAAGACAGACCTGCTTCTCCCTTTCTGCTCGCAAGACTGCCACTCGTGCTGTGCACCAGTGCACACGTGATCCGTGAGATGGAGGTCAGAGCACTCTGTTTTCCAGAGGTAAGAACAGTCAGGTACAATATATTGTTTGAGATAAAGTGTTCTGCTTGCCGACTTTAGTGATAGGCTACTTGCTGACTGATGCGTGTCAGGCCAATGTGAGTGGAAACTGAGATCTTGGTGTTGACTGCACGGCCATTTGTACGCATGGGGCAGACAACGCGGGAATCTTCAAACCCAAAGAAAATATTAAAAATAGGATACCACGGCTGAGAGATGCCAATCACTGTGCACGGACAGCAGGGTCCGATTGTTTGCTCATTTCAAGGAGATTGTTCTGATTCACAGTGAACTGGTAAAATAAAACAGCCATTTGTTCAGTCTACTTTGGGGGAAAAAGTCCATGTAGCCTCTTGTTAAACACTCTGATAGCAGCGGATTACCAGATCATGTTCCTGATCGGCTTTCAGGTAGAGATTCTGCTGTCTTTCGACATACCTTCAGCTGTCTTTTCTGTGAACTGAGGGAGAGATAGTTCGCGTCTACTCACGCGTGGTCGCACTGCCGCTTGAAATGAGGAGCCAGTACATAAGCGATCGGGCCACTGCCACATCAAAAGAAGCGCACCAAACGCCATTTATTGTTTGAATTTCGTAGATTCAAAGAGACAGAATTGGAACGTTATTACGCCTTGGCCTATTATCAAAAGTAGACAAAACACGGAGCTTGTTATTTGGTGTCAATGGTGGTTGGGCTGGACAAAACTGAATTCATTGCGTACTGTTTACATAAGTGATGAGGTCCATTGGAGCTCGGGCTGGGACGGGCCGGGGTGGCCGGGGGCGGGGCTGTGTTCGGTACGGCAACTGACAGCTCGCGATTCGAGATCGTGAGTTCAGTATTGGCGGTTTCTGGAATTCTTCGACTCGGAAAATTCGTTACACCCCTAATATATATATATATATATATACACACACACACACACACACACTACCAGTCAAAAGTTTAGGATCGGTAACGATTTTTTATGTTTTTAAAAAGAAGTCTCTTCTGGCTCACCGAGGCTGCAATTTTTTGATGAAAAAATACACAAAAAACACAGTAATATTGTGAAATATTATGACAATTTAAAATGACTTTTTTAATGTTAATATATATTAAAATGTAATTTATTCCTCTGAAAAAAGCTGAATTTTCAGCATCATTACTCCAGTCTTCAGTGTCACATGATCCTTCACAAATCACTCTAATATGATGATTTTATGCTCCAAAAACATGTATGATTATTATCCATGTTGAAAACAGTTTTTTACATTTTTATTTCAGGATTCTTTGATGAATAGAAAGTTCAAAGAACAGCATTTATTTAATTAGAATCTTTTCTAACATTATAAATGTCTTTACTGTAACTTTTGATCAATGTAACTCATCCTTGACTGAATAGAAGTATTGATTTCTTATTTATTTCCCCCAAAAAATAAAACACAAATTCTTACTGACCCCAAACTTTTTAAAGGGTAGTGTTTAATGTAACAAAAGCTTTCCATTTCAGATAAAAGCTGTTCTTTTGAACTTTCTATTCATCAAAGAATCCTGAAATAAAAATGTAAAAAACAGTGTTTTTCAACATGGATAATAATCATACATGTTTTTGGAGCATAAAATCATCATATTAGAGTGATTTGTGAAGGATCATGTGACACTAGTAAAAATAATATGACAAATAAGTTATGACAACATGTTTTTATATTGCTTTAACTCATCAAACTAGTGATTTTCGCTTTTTGTATAAGTTATAATCTTCAACTCATTTTTAAGTAATTTTACGGTTAATGTCACATCCAAGTTGATTGCACTTAAAAAACTTTCTTTTTTTTTAACTGTGTTGTGCAAAAAAACTATACCGTGCTATTAACATACGATGTGTGATTCAGTAAAGGGCGTTACCATCTGTACAGTGGGGTAATACCATGGTACTTCTATCTCCAGTATACTGCAATGCTACTGACTGTCAACGGCACACACCGCGGAATTTACGTGGTATTAGCCTATTTACCGTAAAGTGGCCAAAAAAGAATCGTACTTTTTAAATATAGAACTCTCATTATGTCTCTTCAGTGAGTTTTTATTCTGGCCAGCACTGATTATTGTTAACAGTCGTAAATCTCGGGTGTTATCAGTGTGTGGATGATTCTGGATGACACCCACCGTCTATGTTCTCTCTGTCGCTGATGTGCTGGAGGTTGCAGCCCGTGTCCTCTCGGCTCAGCTCCGGTTTGGGCCGGTACGGCTCCAGCCTCGAGTGCGCGTTCCTCCGGAGCTTCGGGCTGGACGACACGCAGCATGATGCTGCTGTTCCCATGAGTCCCGGTGTGCGTGCGGATAAACGAACAGATGATGGGCGGAACAGCTGCGGATGACGGGGTGAAACACGGGCTCTGCGGATCTGCTAGATCACTTCCGTGCCAAACGGTCGTGTAAAGACATCAGCGTGTTTCAGTCACGACTGTCCTTATTAAATCAACACATAGTCCACGCGGGCTGCTCGACGGGGTGTTCATATGTGCGTATGCGCCGGTATCCGTAGATTATTCCATTCTCACCCGTCGCAGTAACATTGTATCACACAGCTGTCAGTGTATCGCCGAGCCCACGATCACACACACACACACATACAGAGAGAGAGAGAAACACACGGAACAGCTTCCGGTTCAGCGTCTGACGTCACTCCAAAACGATACATTTTGTATATGGCTATCTGCTTGCTTGCTAAAATTGATTTCTTCAATTTGTGAGATTTGTTATTCCAAGAAGAGCTTCCAGATCTTATTGTTTGTCTAAGGTTAATATGAATGGTAGTCTTTGCAGTAAAGGATATCATCTGCTCTTTGAATGTCCAAACAAGTCCTTAGAATCAACTGTTTACTTCTTGATACTTGTAGCAAAATTTTACTTTCACAAGCAAAGATTTCTTAAAGATTTTTTTAAAAAGTTCTTATGTGAAGATAAATTATTTAATCAAAGCTTGATAAAAAATGATAATAGAAAATGTTTTTTTTTTTTTTGAGAAATATGAGATCGTTCATGTACCATGATGATTATAATCTGTTTTCTGTTTATTTTTATTTATTTATTTTTTCTCTATCTATCTTCTTCCCTCTTTATTCTGTTTGTGCAACAATGAATCTACTTGTTCAAAATATACATTGTTGGAAATGATCCAGATGTTTAAGAGGTGTTTTCACTGTAAAACAATTACTAAATTAAGAAAAAGTAAGAAACTGTTTGCGAAGCGTCAACAAACTTCCATGGGAGCTAAGGAAACAAAGCGTTTCATTCACATTTATTCGACCATAAAAAATAATAATAATAAAAAAACATAAAATGGCTATCTGCTTGTAAGAGATTTTAATGTAGCCTAAACAAGATATTGACATATTTTCTTGGTATATTTGTCTTTTTTATTATTCATTGCATTAAACCAAGTTAATCTGGTTACACATTAGTTAATAGATAAAATCTATCTGTTTGTACCTATAATCCACATATCCACTTAAAACAATAACAACAAAAAAACACACATTTTAATGTACAGTAATAGATGTGGTATTATGTAAAAAAGAGCATAATTTGGGGTGAGAGTGAAGAAACACTCACTTCTGGTCCTGGTGCTGGTGTCTAGAACATAAGCTCTGCCCCTCACTTCCGGTCCTGGCGCTGGTGTAAGAATCGTAAGCTCCACCCCTCACTTCTGGTCCTGGCGCTGGTGTTAGAACAGATTAGACTGAACGGATGACCAGTTTAAGATGGCGGCCGATGCTCGTCCATGCCAATGGGCTTTAGCGGTCTGATAGGCGTCTACCTATATGTGATGTCTATCGTACCGCCACCTTTCAGTGCTCCTAGAACGTGCTTGTATCGAATTCGGTACGCTGCTCATTTAATCCTTTGGCTGCGCTGCCACTTTTCAGAGCGCTATTCACAATGCACACTTCCTAATTCGTCCCATCGAGAGCAGAGACTACATTACCCATACACCCTTGAGTTCTATAAGTGAAAAGCCGGTAAAAAGTGTCGCTTTTGCCGCTGTAAGAAACGTTTACACGGACACAATCGGAATGAAATCAATATCGATTGATGAATCCGAACAAGGTGTTTACATGAAAGATAAATAAAGTAGCCTAATCAGGTTGATGTGTGCGAATATGTCAAGTTTCAAATTGGATCTTTTTCATGTGCAAACTGCTCGAATATACATAGTTTCCATAGATACATAGCTTAAATATTCTCCTCTATTGGTTCTTTATTTGTTTTAAACAGCAGGCATAATATTAATTCGTCTCTGGTCAAACAGGGTTCTAAGTCTTACCGCATTGGCCGTGAGACACACGCAATTCTACCAGTTCACACGCTCACACGCCACATCGGGTATTTCTCACGCTGAAAAGGCAACGTCAACCACGTTGTCCTGCCAGCTTTATATATAACGTCTGAATACGAGCCTTAGGCACACAGTGAAGTTTCCTGCCGCCAGCATGCATCTCTCTGACAGATTGCGTTCGGTTTTTATTCACACATCGCGCCTGAAAATGCGTAGAAAACGCTGAGCGCGCCGCATTCTCCTTTTCCAAAGCGCTAGGGCGGTTGCGCTCCGGTTGATTCTTGTCATGTGACCTACTGTACGCTTATGGTGCGCTTGCGGCATTCTGAAAGTTGAGATGTTTTTATCTCGAATGCGGCGCCTGGAAAAAACAGCGTGTCGCACCTGTCGACTGCTGCTTCCATTAAGAACGCGCAAACCGCGCGCCTCCATTTCAAATAATGAACTTGAGCGCAAAAGACGCGATATGTGAACGGGCAACGTAGACGCGCAAACACACAGAAGTTGACAGAACATTCTCCTTCGGTAACCAACAACATCGCACGAACACACATCGTGATGGAGAAGGGAAGAAAGCTTGTCTAACATTTTTAGCCTAGAACATTTAATATATAGCCCATTGCACATTATTATTATTGATGCAGTCAAAAACTCTACAACTACTTTGCAACCAGGCCAGAAGCTTTGGCTCAGTTTGGCTTGCTTATATTACCTGAATATTTAAGGGAAATGTTCGTGGGTATGGGAAGGAATGCATGTATTCCTTCATTTTATTTTAAATGATTTATTATACTGTATCAATAAGCTTTCTAGTTACATTAAGGCTACATGTATTAAAGCAGAGTGCTCTGAGGAATATTTTATATCCTGTCAAAATACATTAATTATTGCAATTGTTTTGTATTTTTCCAAGATGTCAGGGAAAAAGCAAAAGATATTTGTGTAAACACACACCTTAATATTATAATATGCCCATTTGTTCAGAATGTCCCACCACACAATAAATCATTATACCATTTTCAACTAGACACATTCAAAATGCAAAAAGATTTGCTTTTCCAAACTGTTTGGAGCAATTTGTTATATTTTTGTATTTTTTGTATATTTTTATTAATATAACATTAAAGAGTAGGCTATATTTGATGTGATGAATTGCTTTGTCATTTATGAGATTTACCAATTGTTATAATTTCAATTTGTGCTGGTTAATTATGAACAATGGCTAAAATTAGGGGGTGGGGCTTAATTTGGGCTCCTCCCCTAACCGCATGTGATCTCACTCCAAGCTTTTGCTAAAACTTGAGAACCCTGTTTTTAGAGCATATTAACCCTTTTCACCATGATGATCACACAGTAAAACTGCCCATCCTTGCGGCCAAACCAGACGTCTGTGGATGAGAATCAAAACAAGGACCAATGGTGGGACGTTGCCTTGCTTCACGTTCACTGTCAAATACGCTGTCAGTAATATGAGAATTTTAGAATGACGGGAAACTTAATTTGACACTTTATTCAGCCGCAAACAACTCATTCCGCGCGTCATACGTCTGTTTATTTAAAGGAGCACTCCGTCGAACAATGAACCTTTGGTCTAATAAAACATCTAGTTAATCGTTCTCTGAGTTTTGTTTTCATGATAATCGAATGTAAAGAGTTTTATCTATAAAAAATTGTTTAGCGTATAATGCTAGCACTGGGGGCATTGACTCAGTAAAAAGAAATCGCTAGTTTATACCACTAACAAGGCTCAAATAGCCCACACTAACGCAATAACATAATGAGTGTTTATACATGCAAAATCGAAGCATTGAGAACTTTGTAAGAGTACAGACCGTTTAATGAAAGATACGTTATTAAAGACAGTTTACTTCATGTATACAGACGGGAGCCATCTTAGAATATAGTCTCGATAAGTTCGATCCCGAACGCCGTTCATACAGTTCAGAAGTTCGCTGAACTTCATACAGTTCAGATCACTCAGCACGACGTTCGTGGTTTGACTTATCGAGACTATATTCTAAGATGGCTCCTGTCTGTATACATGAAGTAAACTGTCTTTAATAACGCATTTCTTATTAAACGGTCTGTACACTTACAAAGTTCTCAATGCTTCGTTTTGCATGTATAGACACTCATTATATTACTGTGTTAGTGTGGGGCTATTTTGAGCATTGTTAATGGTATAAACTCAGTGATTTCTTTTACTTAGTCAATGCCCCCAGTGCTAGCATTATACGCTAGCACTGGGGCATCTGACTAAGTAAAGTCAGTTTACTGACTTTACTAAAAACCCAAAAAAGTTTGGGTTTTTCAGAACTTTTTTGTAGAATTTGGATCACTCTGATCCAAAAATCTGGATTAAACTGATTCCCATCAGAAGGGTGGATTCAACGTGAATTTCATGCCCAAAATGTAATGAAAACGTAAAAAAAATTATTGAATAATCTTATATTTGGATCATGCCGTATCTTACAAGATATCCTTTTTATTCATAAGTTTTCATTTTATTTCATCCGTCAGGCTACAGTGATTAGGTAGGCTTTAGAGTACTCAGCCTTTCAGTATAGGCCTACAGCAAAGTAAAAAGTTTGGCCACATAAAATAATCCCCCAAACAGCTGTCAAAATTGACCAAAAACAATACATTTTCTCTTACACTAATTGATAGATGTATATATTCATCACAATCATGCATGCACGTGATGCATGCAATGATTACAGAAATAACCAAAAAATGCAAAGAATGGCAATCACTGATTTTTGAAATCCAAAACAAATCCAAGAAATCCAGAAATAGTGTCTAACATATTGCGTCCCTTGTTGATCGTCCTTTTGCTCGTGACTCTGCAGCAAGCCAAGGCCAGACTCTAGATCCACCTCCTAAAGGCTACATTCAGACAAGCTGGTCTTCTCCACATTAGATGAGGAAGTCTGAAATTTTTGTGGAGTATTTGACATCAAGTTTTTTTTTATTCAATACACCTTGTTATAAATATCTTCAATCTACAGTGTTTGTTACTTGTTTTGTCTACCTGTTGCTCTTTACTACTATTTGGTGATCCTGAAAAGTTCCTATCCAGTATCAGATTGATCCAATCCAGATGTTGCTTTGAAAAACTGGCTCAAAAGTAAGCTGGATTACGTGATCACGGATCACAAAAAAAGGATTACTAAATCCAGATCAGTTTTATTCGGATTTAACCTTTTGATAAACCGAGTCCAGGTGTACAAGTAGGATAGAACAAAGCAGATTGTTAAACCAAGATGAGGTCATGCTAAAAGATAGCAAACAATACCAGGACTCCCAATAGACACTTGCGGTTAGAGGTTTGTTTCATTATTATTTTTCAAAAAAAAAAAAAAACATTAAATGAAAAAAAAGGGCAGAGTATGCAGCCATCACTTCACTCTGATGCAGAAACCTCAATATGCCTGGAGATTGCATACATACTCCTTGCATGAGGTGGTAGTTTACTAGACTGCTCTGGCTTAGGAAAGACCTGGATTCTCAGACTGGCGGGACACAGACTGGTAGCTGTTTTGGGCTGATTGCAGACCACTGGGCAAGGATAGATACTGGTATCTGGCTTGGCCGGATTGCAGATTGCTAGGCTGTGGACTGCTGTGCTGGGACACCGACTGGTAGCTGGCTTGGCCTGACAGCTTGCTACCTGATGCCTCCACAGACTGTGAACTAGCTTGGGCTGTTTGGATTCCAGCCTGGTAACTGGCTTGGCCTGATTGTAGAGCGGCTGGGCTGGGCTTCTGCCAACTGCAGACCACTGGGATGGACACAGACTGGTAACGGGCTTGTGCTGAATGCAGACTGCTGGGCTGGGCTTTTGCTAACTGCAGACCACTGGGCTGGGACATAGACTGGGTAATGGGGTTGTGCAGACTGCAGACCACTGGGCAAGGATAGAGACTGGATATCTGGGCTTGAGCCTGATTGCAGACTACTGAGGCTGGGACACAGACTGGTGGCCAGTGTGTGCTGACTGCAGACTGCTGTGCTGGGACATAGACTGGTAATGGGGTTGTGCAGACTGCAGACCACTGGGCAAGGATAGAGACTGGTATCTGGCTTGGCCTGATCTGCAGACTACTAGGCTGGGACACAGACTGGTAATGGGCTTGAGTTGAATTCAGACCGCTGGGCTGGGCTTTTGCTAAATGCAGACCGCTGGGCTGGGACATAGACTGGTAATGGGGTTGTGCAGACTGCAGACCACTGGGCAAGGATAGAGACTGGTATCTGGCTTGGCCTGATTGCAGACTGCTAGGCTGAGAACCAGACTGGTAATGGGCTTGGCCTGATTGCAGACCACTAGGCTGGGACATAGAGCTGGTAGCTGGCGTGGGCTGACTGTGGACTGCTGTTCTGGGACACTGAATGCAGACCGCTGAGGCTTGGACACAGACTGGTAATGGGCTTGCGCAGACTGCAGACCACTGGGCAAGGCTAGAGACTGGTATCTGGCTTGGCCTGATTGCGAGACTATCAGGCTGGGACACAGACTGGTAATGGGCTTGAGCTGAATTCAGACTGCTGGGCTGGGCTTTTGCTAAATGCAGACCGCTGGGCTGGGACATAGACTGGTAATGGGGTTGTGCAGACTGCAGACCACTGGGCAAGGATAGAGACTGGTATCTGGCTTGGCCTGATTGCAGACTGCTAGGCTGAGAACCAGACTGGTAATGGGCTGGCCTGATTGCAGACCACTAGGCTGGGACATAGACTGGTAGCTGGCATGGGCTGACTGTGGACTGCTGTTCTGGGACACTGAATGCAGACCGCTAGGCTTGAACACAGACTGGTAATGGGCTTGCGCAGACTGCAGACCACTGGGCAAGGCTAGAGACTGGGTATCTGGCTTGGCCTGATTGCAGATGCTACTAGGCTGGACACAGACTGGTAATGGGCTTGAGCTGAATTCAGACTGCTGGGCTGGGCTTCTGCTAAATGCAGACCGCTGGGCTGGGACATAGACTGGTAATGGGGTTGTGCAGACTGCAGACCACTGGGCAAGGATAGAGACTGGTATCTGGCTTGGCCTGATTGCAGACTGCTAGGCTGAGACCAGACTGGTAATGGGCTTGGCCTGATTGCAGACCACTAGGCTGGGACATAGACTGGTAGCTGGCGTGGGCTGACTGCAGACCGCTCAGGCTTGGACACAGACTGGTCAATGGGCTTGCGCAGACTGCAGACCACTGGGCAAGGCTAGAGGCTGGTATCTGGCTTGGCCTGATTCCAGACTGCTAGGCTGGAACCAGACTGGTAACGGGCTTGTACTGACTGCAGACCACTGGGCTGGGACACAGACTGGTAGACGGCGTGGACTGCCTGCGGACTGCTGTGCTGGGACACAGACTGGTAACGGGCTTTTGCTGACTGCAGGAGGCTGGGCAAGGATGCAGACTGGTATCTGGTTTGACCTGATTGCCAACCGCTAGGCTGGGACACAGACTGGTGGCCGGTGTGCACTGACTGCAGACTGCTGTGCTGGGATGCTGACTGCAGACCACTGGTCTGGGACACAGACTGGTACACGGGCTTGTGCTGACTGCACACCACTGGGCTGGGATACAGACTGTTGACCAGCATGGGCAGACTGTGGACTGCTGGGCTGGAATGCTGACTGCAGGCCACTGGACTGGTCTACAGACTGGTAACGGGCTTGTGCTGACTGCATAACACTGGGCTGGGACACAGACTGGTAAAGGGCTTGAGCTGACTGCAGAACACTAGGCTGGGACACAGACTGTTGACCAGCATGGGCAGACTGTGGACCACTGGGCTGGGATGCTGAATGCAGACCACTGGGCTGGTCTACAGACTGGTAGTGGGCTTGTGCTGACTGCACAACACTGGGCTGGGACACAGACTGTGCACTTGTTTGTGCTGACTGCAGAACGCTGGGCTGGGATACTGACTGGTAATGAGCTTGTGCTGACTGCAGATTGCATGGCAAGGATGGAGACAGGCCTGATTGCAGACTGCTTGGCTGGTCCACAGACTGTAAGCTGGTTTGAACCGACACTTGGCTATCTGATGCTTCAACAGACTGTGAGCAGTCTTGTCCTGACTGCAAACTACTGGGCCAGTTCACTGATTGGTAGCCAGTTTGTGTAGGTTTTTGGAAACCAAGCTGGGCACAATCTGGTAGCTGGCTTGTACTGATGGCAGGCCAGACTGTGAGCTGAATTGGGCTGGTCGCTGCATGCTAGACTGGTCCAAACACTGCGAGCTGGCTTGGACTGGATTTGGGATGCCAGACTGGTGCCCATACAATGAGCTAGATTGAGCTTAAATGCAGACTGCTGGGCTGGACCATAGACTGGTAGCGGGCTTGTGCTGACTGTAGACCGCCAAGCCAGTTCAAGGATTGGGAGCCAGTTTGTGTAGGTTTTTGAAAACCAAGCTGGGGCACAAACTGGTAGCTGGCTGGAGCTGATGGCAGGCCAGACTGCGAGCTGGCTTGGGCTGGTTGTTGGATGCCAGACTGGTCCACAGACTGCGAGCTGGTGTGAGCTGAATGCAGACTGCTGGGCTGGGACACAGTCTGGTAGCAGGGTTGTACTTTCTGCAGTCTGCTGGGCCAGTTCACTGATTGGGAGCCGGTTTGTGTAGGTTTTACAAAACCAAGCTGGGGCACAAACTGGTTGCTGGCTTGGCCTGATTGCAAACTGCTGCGCTGGGACACAGGCTGGTACTGGCCTTGAGCTGAACTGCAGACCGCTGAGCCAGTTCACTGATTGGGAGCCAGTTGTAGGTGTAGGTTTTTGGAAACCAAGCTCTGGCACAAACAGGGAGCTGGCTGGTGCTGACAGCAGGCCAGACTGTGAGCTGAATTGGGCTGGTTGTTGGATCCCAGACTGGTCTACAGACTGGTAGCTGGCTTGAGCTGGTTGTTGGATGCCAGACTGGTCCACAGACTGGTAGCAGGGTTGTACTGTCTGCAGACCACTGGGCCAGTTCACTGTTTGGGAGCCTGTTGATGTAGGTTTCACGAAACCAAGCTGGGGCACAAACTGGTAGTTGCCTGGAGCTGATGGCAGGCCAGACTGTGAGCTGAATTGGGCTGGTTGTTGGATGCCAGACTGGTCAACAGACTGGTAGCTGGCTTGGGGTGTTTGTTGGATTCCAGACTGGTAGCTGGCTTGGGCTGGTTGTTGGATGCCAGACTGGTCCACATACTGTGAGCTGGCTTGGGCTGGTTTTTGGATGCCAGACTGGTAGCGGTCTTGGGCTGGGTGGTGGATGCCAGACTGGTCCACAGACTGTGAGCTGGCTTGGGCTGGTTTTTGAATGCCAGACTGGTAGCTGGCTTGGGCTGGATGGTGGATGCCAGACTGGTAGCTGGCTTGGTATGGTTGTTGGATGCCAGACTGGTCCACAGACTGGTAGCTGGCTTGGGCTGGATGGTGGATGCCAAACTGATCCACAGACTGGTAGCTGGCTTGGGGTGTTTGTTGAATTCCAGACTGGTAGCTAGCTTGGGCTGGATGGTGGATGCCAGACTGGTCCACAGACTGGTAGCTGACTTGGGGTGTTTGTTGGATGCCAGACTGGTCCACAGACTGTGAGCTGGCTTGGGCTGGTTGTTGGATGCCAGACTGGTCCACAGACTGTGAGCTGCCTTGGGCTGGTTGTTGGATGCCAGACTGATCCACAGACTGTGAGCTGAACTGGACTGGTTGTTGGATTCCAGATTGGTAGCTGGCTTGGGCTGGTTGTTGGATGCCAGACTGGTCCACAGACTGTGAGCTGGCATGGGCTGGTTGTTGGATTCCCGACTGGTAGCTGGCTTGGGCTGGTTGTTGGATGCCAGACTTGGTCCACAGACTGGGAGCTGCCTTGGGCTGGTTGTTGGAGGTCAGACTGGTCCACAGACTGGGAGCTAAACTGGACTGGTTGTTGGATTCCAGACTGGTAGCTGGCTTTAGCTGGTTGGATGCCAGACTGGTCCACAGACTGTGAGCTGGCTTGGGCTGGTTGTTGGATTCCAGACTGGTAGCTGGCTTGGGCTGGTCGTCTGGATGCCAGACGGGTCCACAGACTGTGAGCTGGCTTGGGCTGGTTGTTGGATGTCAGACTGGTCCACGGACTGTGAGCTGGCTTGGGCTGGTTGTTGGATGCCAAACTGGTCCACAGACTGTAAGCTGCCTTGGGCTGGTTGTTGGATGCCAGACTGGTTCACAGACTGTGCGCTGAACTGGACTGGTTGTTGGATTCCAGACTGGTAGCTGGCTTTAGCTGGTTGGATGCCAGACTGTTCCACAGACTGTGAGCTGGCTTGGGCTGGTTGTTGGATTCCAGACTGGTAGCTGGCTTGGGCTGGTCGTTGGATGCCAGACTGGTCCACAGACTGTGAGCTGGCATGGGCTGGTCGTCTGGATTCCCGACTGGTAGCTGGCTTGGGCTGGTTGTTGGATGCCAGACTGGTCCACAGACTGTGAGCTGAATTGGGATGGTTGTTGGATGCCAGACTGGTCCACAGACTGTGAGCTGCCTTGGGCTGGTTGTTGGATGCCAGACTGGTAGCTGGCTTGGGCTGGTCGTTGGATTCCAGACTGGTCTACAGACTGTGAGCTGGCATGGGCTGGTCGTCTGGATTCCAGACTGATAGTTGGCTTGGGCTGGTCGTCTGGATGCCAGACTGGTCCACAGACTGTGAGCTGGCATGGGCTGGTCGTTGGATTCCCGACTGGTAGCTGGCTTGGGCTGGTTGTTGGATGCCAGACTGGTCCACAGACTGTGAGCTGAACTGGACTGGTTGTTGGATTCCAGACTGGTAGCTGGCTTTAGCTGGTTGGATGCCAGACTGGTCCACAGACTGTGAGCTGGCTTGGATGGTTGTTGGATGCCAGACTGGTAGCTTGCTTGGCCAGGCCATTGGTTGCCAGACTGGTAGCTGGCTTGGGCTGGCCGTTGGATGCCAGACTGGTAGCTGGCTTGGGCTGGCCGTTGGATGCCAGACTGGTCCACAGACTGGTAGCTGGCTTGGGCTGTTTGTTGGATTCCAGACTGGTAGCTGGCTTTAGCTGGTTGTTGGATGCCAGGCTGGTCCACAGACTGTGAGCTGGCTTGGGCTGTTTGTTGGATACCAGACTGGTAGCTGGCTTGGGCTGGTCGTTGGATGCCAGACTGGTCCACAGACTGGTAGCTGGCTGTAGCTGGTTGTTGGATGCCAGTCTGGTTCACAGACTGGTAGCTGGCTTGGGCAGGCCGTTGGATGCCAGACTGGTAGCCAGCTTGGGCTGGCCACTGGATGCCAGACTGGTAGCCGACTTGGGCTGGCCACTGGATGCCAGACTGGTAGCCGACTTGGGCTGGCCACTGGATGCCAGACTGGTAGCCGACTTGGGCTGGCCACTGGATGCCAGACTGGTAGCCGACTTGGGCTGGCCACTGGATGCCAGACTGGTAGCCGACTTGGGCTGGCCACTGGATGCCAGACTGGTAGCTGGCTTGGGCTGGCTGCTGGATGCCAGACTGGTAGCTGGCTTGGGCTGGCCGCTGGATGCCAGACTGGTAGCTGGCTTGGGCTGGCGCGCTGGATGCCAGACTGGTAGCTGGCTTGGGCTGGCCGCTGGATGCAGACTGGTCCACAGACTGCAAGCTGATTTGGACTGGTTGGATTCCAGACTGGTAGCTGGCTTTAGCTGGTTGTTGGATGCCAGACTGGTCCACAGACTGTGAGCTGGCTTGGGCTGGTTGTTGGATGCCAGACTGGTAGCTGGCTTGGGCTGTTTGTTGGATACCAGACTGGTAGCTGGCTTGGGCTGGTCGTTGGATGCCAGACTGGTCCACAGACTGATAGCTGGCTTGGGCTGTTTGTTGGATGCCAGACTGGTCTACAGACTGGTAGCTGGCTTGAGCTGGTTGTTGGATGCCAGACTGGTCCACAGACTGGTAGCTGGCTTTAGCTGGTTGTTGGATGCCAGTCTGGTCCACAGACTGGTAGCTGGCTTGGGCTGTTGGTTGGATGTCGGTCTGATTCACAGACTGGTAGCTGGCTTGGGCTGTTGGTTGGATGCCAGACTGGTCCACAGACTGGTAGCTGGCTTGGGCTGGTTGTTGGATGCCAGACTGGTCCACAGACTGTGAGCTGAATTGGGATGGTTGTTGGACGCCAGACTGGTCCACAGACTGTGAGCTGCCTTGGGCTGGTTGTTGGATGCCAGACTGGTCCACAGACTGTGAGCTGAATTTGACTGGTTGTTGGATTCCAGACTGGTAGCTGGCTTTAGCTGGTTGGATGCCAGGCTGGTCCACAGACTGGTAGCTGGCTTGAGCTGGTTGTTGGATCCCAGACTGGTCTGCAGATTGTGAGCTGGCTTGGGCTGTTTGTTGGATTCCAGACAGGTCCACAGACTGTGAGCTGAATTGGGTTGGTTGATGGATGCTAGACTGGTCTACAGACTGGTAGCTGGCTTGAGCAGATGGCAGGCTAGACTGTGAGCTGGCTTGGGCTGTTTGTTGGATTCCAGACTGGTAGCTGGCTTGAGCTGGTTGTTGGATGCCAGACTGGTCCACAGACTGGTAGCTGGCTTGGGCTGTTTGTTGGATTCCAGGCTGGGAGCTGGCTTGAGCTGGTTGTTGGATGCCAGATTGGTCCACAGACTGGTAGCTGGCTTGGGCTGTTTGTTGGATTCCAGACTGGTAGCTGGCTTGAGCTGGTTGTTGGATGCTAGACTGGTCCACAGACTGGTAGCTGGCTTGGGCTGTTTGTTGGATTCCAGACTGGTAGCTGGCTTGAGCTGGTTGTTGGATGCCAGACTGGTCCACAGACTGGTAGCTGGCTTGGGCTGTTTGTTGGATTCCAGACTGGTAGCTGGCTTGAGCTGGTTGTTGGATGCCAGTACTGGTCAACAGACTGGTAGCTGGCTTGGGCTGTTTGTTGGATTCCAGACTGGTAGCTGGCTTGAGCTGGTTGTTGGATGCCAGACTGATCCACAGACTGGTAGCTGGATTGGGCTGTTTGTTGGATTCCAGACTGGTAGCTGGCTTGAGCTGGTTGTTGGATGCCAGACTGGTCTACAGAATGTGAGCTGGCTTGGGCTGTTTGTTGGATTCCAGACTGGTAGCTGGCTTTAGCTGGTTGTTGGATGCCAGACTGGTAGCTGGCTTGAGCTGGTTGAAGGATTCCAGACTGGTAGCTGGCTTGAGCTGGTTGTTGGATGCTAGACTGGTCAACAGACTGGTAGCTGGCTTGGGCTGTTTGTTGGATTCCAGACTGGTAACTGGCTTGAGCTGGTTGTTGAATGCCAGACTGGTCTATAGACTGGTAGCTGGCTTGAGCTGATGGCAGGCCAGACTGTGAGCTGATTTGGACTAATTGTTGGATGCCAGACTGGTCCACAAACAGTGAGCTCCCTTGGGCTGGTTGATGAATGGCAGACTGGTCTACAGACTGGTAGCTGGCTTTAGCTGGTTGTTGGATTCCAGACTGGTCCACAGACTGAGAGCTGAATTGGGCTGGTAGTTGGATGGAAGACTGGTCCACAGACTGTGAGCTGGCTTGGGCTGTTTGTTGGATTCCAGACTGGTAGTCGACTTCCACTCGTTGACCACTGGACTGAGAGCTGTTTTGCACTATTTGCTGGCTACTAGACACCACAGACTCATTACCAGACTGTACTACAGTTTGATAGTTGAGCTGTTTTGGCTCAGGTAGAGACTCAATGCGCATATTTGTACCCATTGCAGTGGTCACAGAACCAGAAACAAGACTGCCACTACCAGATGAAGGTATCAGAGATCCTTGACGTTGACTTCTAGCATCAGAGTCAGAACCAGGCTTATTTACATTAGTCACTGGTCCAAAACCAGAAGAGCCATTTTGAGGACTATAGCTTACACTGCTATAAACACCCTTAACTTGTGCAGCACTGTAAGTTTTACTCCTTGATCTTTGAGGACTAATGGGATTTGATACATCAGCACCATACAAGCTGGTGGAACTTCGTGGCTTCACATCCTGCACAGGTAAACCAGTCTCATGGTACACAGGATAACCACTCCTGACAAAGCCACCAACTAAAATAAAATAAAAAGAAAGAAAGAATCAAGCAGACATGCTAGTAAACATGAATTATAGAACTTATAAACCTTACCACTTCCAAAATGGTCACAGACACAAAGACGGAGAAGTATCAAAGAACAACTGTAAGTAACTGTAAAACTGAGAGAGGAAAAAAACTTGTTAGATGAATGCCACAAATATACCACAAATATGCCACAAAATATGAAATGCTACAATTTATCATCATACCTTAGGAGTGGGCTAGTGATGCCCTCCATGGCCACGCAAAAATACAACTAATCACCTCAACAACACCAGTAAAAATTCATAAAAACATACTTCAAACACATATTAGTGTTGCCTGACGGAACTCTTTATAGTGCCAGCAACTGCCATTAACCAGTCGTTCCTTGACAATCAGTTGTCATGGGAACATGTAATACTCAATTATTAGGTTCAGGTGTTACAACTCTCATCATGACTGCTGCCATTTCATTAAAGATAGTTGCTTTTTATATTATGATTACACTTTGCTGGTCCTAGACTGGTAACACCTTTATGTTGTGTTAACCAATCAACAGATTTGTTTGGGGTATCTTTAGAAGATGCTAAACTCATTATTATCTGCACTTCTCAAAAATGTTTTTGTCTTTATTAAAACTGTTTGAAAACTAGATCACACTGGTAATTGTATTTCAGATTTGTCATGAATAAATACATGCCTACGTTTTCTTTTTTACCATGCTGTTCCTATCAAATTTCATAAGGTATTTGATTGGCTTAGAATGATAAAAATTGTTCTACTCTTTCCAGTTACACTGATTGCTGTCTATTTAAGTGGTGGTTTAAATGTTGATTTTAATATAGAAAACATGGAATAAAAACTAGAAAGACGTGGAAGCCCAACTGGACAAAAGAACAGTGTTTACTGTTAGCCCAGTTAGTGGATGAACACTAGGCCATCATTAAAGGAAAATTCAGGCTGGTTGTCACAGCACGGAGCAAGTAGCAGATGTCTTCATCTGTAGTCCTAACAATTTTGACCTTTAGACTTCTTGATTTCTGATTTCTGATTTTTTTGTTTACTAGGATTTTTTCTTTAATTTTAAGAGTAAACACCCACATTTCTTAGAATTTTCTCACTAAGAGCTACTCTTTGCATTAAGATTATTTATGAATACGGGCCCAGGACGAGAGCAGAGGGTCAAAAACCGGGTGAGTCAGAGATAGGGAATAGGCTAGGCAAATAAACAACAAAACAGAATTAAATAATCAGACAAGGCTTTAAAGGTTTAGAAGCAACCAAAGCAAGATTTTCAGGCAATAGGACAGTGGTGAAACGGACAGAAGCCAAGCACACTGCAAGAGAACTAAAGAAAAGAGAGAAGCAGAACCAGTGCAGAAAATGGCAAACAGGTGTTTTGAGAGTGAGAGCACTGATTAGGTCAGGATTCAGCTGTGACAGAGGAGGTGGAGGTGGATGAGAAAGGTGAAAGCAGAGCCTGTCTAACGGAGAGCCTTGACACTTCCTATTAGCCCCATTGTGTGTCATCTTGGTTGCAGTTCCATTTAGAATTCCACTGGAGGTGATCGCGGCGAGAGCAGAATGAATGGGAGTCTATGGTGCTAAACGGCTAAATGTGTCTCTTTCACCTGCTTGTCGTTAAATTAATATAGATTTTATTGTTGATTCCGCAAGTTCAATATAGGTTATAGGCCAAAAGTCGAATGAACGAGTACTTTTGTCCTTTTGATTTCTTACAGGTTAGGCCGTTGTTGGCCGGAACACTGCTAGCATTCTGCTATTGTGTGACATCATCACATTTTTGAAAATTTTTAGAACAGATAAGTGAACTTAAAATGCAATTTTCATCTGAGTGTATTATCTTAGCCCTCCCTTTTGAATGCAACTTTCAAAATACTTGACAAAAAATTACATCATGAGAAAAGTGGATTTCTGGGGTAAAACCCCATTGACTCCCATTCATTCGGCACTCGACCGCGAGCGCCCCCGCATGGACAGAGACGTGTTACTGCAGCCAGTACAGAACCCGGAAGTAACCAGCCAGTGCCAATTCTCTTCAATTAGACATTCTCTGGTGAAAGGGAAAGCAGGTAGGAAGTGGAAATGAAAGTGTGATTAAGAAAATAAAGGCTATTAAGGGAATTTAATGAATGCATAAAGACTACAAACAACAAGAGATGGCATAAGGAAGATAGTTAGTTTTGTTACAGTTTGAGGGAGGGGTCCTTCCAGGGAAAAATTGGGTTAATGAGCTTCTTTGTGAGACTGAACGTGCCTAAATCGCTTAGATGTTATAACTGATCAGTAACTGATCATTATTCATAGTTATGGTCAATGTGGGGAAGGTGTACAACCTAAATGTTGTAATTGTGGGGGTGCTTATAGTTAGTTTATAGAAAGTGGTGTAAGTGAGAGTGGGATAGAACGTATCATACGCAGAGGCAGTTAAAAAGGTCCAGAACCAGACAGCAGGGGCTGGCAGTGAGGATAATGAGACATGATGCAAGGCCGGTGAAGGAGAATGAGGGAAATATGATACAAATGGATGTTAGTGACATTTATTGCTGTTGTGATTAATGGTACTGCAGATGTAAAGTCAAAGACAGAAATAATACAGCTGATTGTGATGGCAGCAGTACGCCACTTGGATGTAACAGGGCTGACATGGGAAACAGTGAGAGATGATGTCAAACATTAGTCTAATCAGGAAGTATGGGTTGGTTAATATTTATTATGGTGTTAAAAGGGGGGGTTTACTGCTTTTTTCTTTGCATGATTGTGTTTATGGGGTGCAATATAACATGTATTTTTTTTTTTTTCTTTTTTTAAAAGTCTTATTTTTCATAAATTTCACCTTTATTGTAAGCCGCTTTCTCCTCTGTCATTTGAACGAGTGGTTGACTATGAAACCATGCCCTCAGAAACAGGCAATGAGTTCAGATTGGTTAGTTTGGGCCAGTGTGTTGTAATTGACTATTTATTTTTTTTTTTTATTTAACCTTTATTTTGACAGGTAGGCCGATTGAGAACAAATTCTCATTTACGACGGCGACCTGGCCAAGGTATGGTGAAAAAAAGTGCAAGACAACAATAACTTACACAATTAAATACACAAGACATAAGAGAAGAAAATTTACAAAACACAGTGAAACACAGTAAAACAAAACAGGGTCAAGAAAAGAAAAGGTACATGTAATTCTATTGGATAACCAAATTAAAACACATACCATATTTTTAAGATAAAAAGTATAAATAGATAAAATCATCTCTGACAGTAGTGCAGCTGAAAGAGGTACACTGTACAATGCAGACAAAAAGATGGAAAGATTGAAGACAATTAACAGATACATGTATCAGTCAGATGCTCAGAAAGAAGTTGTTTAAAGGCAACAGGTGATATAAGGGCTTCAAGCTTTAGGGTTTTTTGTAATTCGTTCCAGTCCTTAGCTGCTGCAAACTGGAAGGGTTGTTGGCCGAATGATGTGCGGACTTTCGGGTGAATAAGGCGATAAACCTACTAGATTGAAGACTGCGAGTTGGTAAGCAATTTAAACTAAACAGCTTAAGTACAGCGAGACTTGTAAATAAGTTGGTACCAATGATTTCAACGCCGAGTAGTCAATGACGGCCAGCCAACTAATGCATAGAGCTCGCAATGGTGGGTGTTGTAAGGGGCATTTGTAACAAAGCGTATGAAGCTGTGATAGACCACGTCCAGTTTTTTCAAAAAAGAATTTGATGCGGTTCTGTAGATGACATCACCAAAGTCAAACATCGGAATTATAGTCATTTTTGCCAAAGCAAGTTTGGTACCATAAGTAAAAGAGGTCCTATTGCGGAAAAGAAAACCAATTCTAGATTTCGTTTTAGAACTTAGTTTGTTAATGTGCGGCTTGAAGGAGAGAGAACTGTCTAACAAAACACCTAGGTATTTATATGTATCAACAAATTCTAACTCAGACCTATCCAGCGTGGTGATGTTAGGTAGACAAGCAGGTACTGGCAGAGAACGGTTAAAAAGCATACACTTAGTTTTACCAGAGTTTAACAACAACTGAAGGTTTTGGAAGGAATATTAGATAGTATTGAAACTCTCTTGTAGATTTTTGAGCACAGTATCTAACGAAGGGCCTGATGTATACAAGATGGTATCGATCTGCATAAAGATGGATTTGAGAGTCACCAGCAGCAAGAGCCACATCATTGATGTAGAGAGAAATAGAGTCGAGCCCGAGAATTGAGCCCTGAGGCACCCCCATTGAGACAGGCATGGGACCCGACAACAGACCCTCCGATTTAACACTCTGTTCCCTGTCAGAGAGGTAATTAGAGAACCAGGAAAGGCAGTCATGGGAAAAGCCCAGGCAGTTGAGTCGGCTGATGAGAACACGGTGGCTAACCAAGTCAAAGGCCTTGGATAGGTCAATGTAAACAGCTGCGCAGTATTGCTTTTTATCAATGGCGGCTATGTTGTCAACTAAACTGTGTAGTGCACGTTGTTCGGAGCCCATTACCGTTACGGGCAAAAGTTGCATGTGTTCCTGTCAAATGTAAATAATGGTGTTGATATTGCCGTATTAGTTCTAAGCCAATGAAGAGTCTAAGCAGAACCTCCCCAAACATGGCTTTTACAGAACATTTCTGAATGGTATTTTTTTTTAAATTAATATTATTATTATATTCCATTCTACTATTATTATAAAACAAATTTAGATACAAAGCTACTGCTGCTTGTTAGCTTTTGAAATACAGTTTTCTCCTGATTAAACATTTAATATAACTGAATAAATGTTTGTTTTTTGTTTTTTAAGTTATTGTTTTATCGATATAAAGAACATGGCCTATAATTTTTTATTTAACTTTATACATATTTGTCTTGCACAAAATAGCACCAAACAAACTGGTTCCTAAATACACAAACAGCGTTGGAAATTGTTTATGTTCTTGATTGAAATCGAAAGATTACGTAAATATATACATACATATATACATATATATATATATATATATATATATATATATATATATATATATATATACATATATATATATATATACATATATATATATATGAAAAGATAGATGGGTCAAATTTGGCCCCTGTTAATTGCTTCTATCCAAATTAATAATAATTATAATACATTTTAATTTAACTTCTAAAGCCCAGAGTGCCACTTCTGGCCATTGCATAGAGACACCTAGTGGATGAATATTGAACTCAAGTGTCAGAGTGGTAGTAACAAGATGGCTGACCACATGCTGTTTTGTTGAGCTGTAAACCTATCCAAACAAAATCGTCTTCTCAGCAAACCAGCAGTTGGTAAAATTGTATATTTTTTTCTTAATCTATTTAGTATTAGCTTGCAGAATGCCTAGAAGTACGTTTTATATTATTTTTGGATAAATTAGCGACTCTAAGCTAGTTCAAAAACAATGGGCCAAAAATGACCCTCTGGGTGTATGGGTTAAACAAATGTCGGGTCAAAAATGACCCATTTATTCTTTGAGTGACTTTGATGGAGAATGGTGACTGATTTGGCTAAAGCCTTGAAATAATTTCATTTGTATAATATATTTTACTAAGTTACCTCAGTAGTGCAGGGCCAGAGACTAATAAAGTAGTATATCTTTTCAGGGAGTATGGCCATTCCGGCACTGTGAAAAATGTGCAGTTTCTCTCTGCATCAACAAAAAAATAAATTGTTTCAAAGACTACCACAATGTCTAGTGTGAGTTCCTTTCTCTAGCAGAAAAGACTTTTGGATAAGCAAAGACCCATGGTGTTAGTTTTTTCACTTAGTAATTTTGGCCTTGTGTTCTTGTTTCCATTTGCCAAGTGTTTGTACATTTGAAATCCAGTTCTAACATGCAACAAATTAAGCAACAGAAAAAAAAAAAAAAAAAATTGTTAAATGTAGCTTGTAGTTTGAATTGACAGAATTTGTTATTGTGATCTAAAAAAAATAAATAAATAAATAAAATAATATATATATATATATATGCCCAAAGCCCAATGGGTCAAATTTGGCCTAAATTCAGGGAATAAAGGGTTAAAATTGAAAAAGTGGATATTTTGGCTTATTCTGACTTTATATCTCGCAATTCTGACTTTATAACATGCAATTGTGTAATAAAAAGTCGCAATTATTATTTTCTTTTTTTTATTCAGTGGCGGAAACAAGTATCTATAAATTACTGGCTCTCATAATAGAAGTTAGAAGAAAAAACGTAATTACTATATATATATATTTTTTTTCAAAATGCTGTTTAAATATGTACCCGATTGAGGTGAATTAAAATGCAGCTTTATTAATGAGCAAGACATTCGGATGTTAAGCGCACCATTTACGCGTGGCTGGGAGCAGGTGTAGATTTCTTTTTATTTCCAACTAACATTTGGAAAATACGAACATTTTAATGAATTCGAAAATTTACGCCAGAACTTAGAGCATTTTCGTTCTGCTATGTTTCATGAATGAGAGCCAGTGTGCGGCTGATGCTCATTTGGTTATGATGAACAGCTCGTGCAAGCGTGCGTGCATGTGTGTGGTCATGATGAACATGCACACCTCTGGTTGCAGTTTCGCTTGTCGCCAGAAGGGACGTAGTTCTGCAAAAACTCAGAGACTTGCGTTTTGCACCTTTAAACCATGGAGTAAAAAGTAGTCTAAGGCCATGTCCACACTAATACGTTTTCATTTGAAAACGTATATTTTCTCTCCGTTTTGGCCTTCTGTCCACACTGAGACGCCGTTTTAAGTCAACAAAAACGTATTGTTTGGAAAACGCTCTCCAAAGTGGATACATTTGAAAACGCCGTTTCGCGTTGTAGTGTGGACAGTGAAACCGGAGGTATTTCAAAATGATGACGTAAGTTTAGTCATGTGATCCAATGTACCAATAGATATTCATGTTTATCGGTATTGTGCCTGTTATGTGTTATTCATTTTTACACTATTGCTAAAATATGTTACTTTCTATGTTACTTAATATGTGCTATTCTTCATAGCACAGTACTGCAAAGATGACAGATAATGTACTCATATTTGCTGTTCTGCAGCAAAACAGCAGTTGCGTTTTAGATCAAACATATGGTGACTGAATGCGACCTGGACGCATCCGTGATGGTGAGATATTTTGCTAAATAAAATTATCCTGTTATTGTGCGATAACATTATTATTTATTTTCCCATCTGTATCATCTCAGTGAGCTTTTGTGAAGTTTCACGCATGCGCAGTAAAGTGAATTTAGAAGTTTCTTGTCCACACGGAAAATCGGAAAATGCCTGAAAACGCTAGTGGTCGTAAAAAATAGTCTCACTTGTGCTCTTCTGTCAAAAATGACCGAACCATAGGAAATGAATGGGAAATTGACAAAAAAACAAAAACTTTGAGAATCTTTGTGTGTACAATCTATAAATCGGCCACGATGCAGAAAAAAAGTGCTCAGCATTGAAGGGTGACACTCTAAAACGTCAAGAGTGCAAAACATACACACTACCACCCACACACACATACACACTTTTATACACAAAAACACCAATAAATTGTGATTAAAGAAATCTGTTTTGAATATTTAAAAAAATATTCAAAAAAATATTCAAAAAGAATATTCAAAAAATATTCAAAAAAGAATATTCAAAAAAAAAAATGAGGTCATGATTCAAGCAATTTAAGTGGTAAAACATTTTTTTTTTATTATTTTCTATGGCAAAAATGGACCATAAATATTGCATACATATTAATAAGTAACATCAAATTGGCTCAAAATACAAAATTAAAAAGAAAAAAATATTATTGAACAAAAATAAATTGCATTGGTTTTACTGGGATGGAGAAAGTTTCATTTTTACTCATTTTTACTCACTTTTGACCGGGAAGATAACAAGTGTGACTCCGAAACGAAGAGCACTTGGAGGGCTAGTGGAAACACCATGATTCTACGCTTTTTCTCTATACTGTAACCAGATGGTGCTAATTTTCTTCAAAAATATTTTTTTTCTGAAGGCCTAGACTCTATATTATACTAAAATACTGCATTAATAATTTTTTGAAAAAAATTATATATATTTAGAAAAATATATATATTTTTCCATGGCAAAAATAGACCATAAATATTGCATAAATATTAATAAATTTAATCATATTGTCTCAAAATACTAAATTAAAAAGAATAAATATTATTGAACAAAAATAAATTGCATTGGTTTTACTGGGATGGAGAAAATTTCATTTTAAGGTGTCCGGTCACTTTTGACCGGGAAGATAACAAGTGTGACTCCAAAACAAAGAGCACCTGAGGGTTAAATTAAGAATTATTGAAATAAAGTAATAAAGTGGCTTGTAGTTTTAGCCATTAATTCTCAGGAATATGTTGTATATCACATTGTTGTGAAATTCTATAAGAGGTATAGAGGGTTAACTGATATTATAAGATTTAAAATGTTGTCCTCCTGGCCTGCAGGCAATTTCTGATGACAGTATGGCAGGCCCTAGTCAGTCAAGTGAGCACATTTTCTCATCCTTTGGTGTCATGTAGGTGACGCCATATGACATTTCATTGAAATACTATGCACATGATGGCATCCTTTGGCGTCAATAACATGCAGAATCCAAGGCGTCATACAAATGACTGGCATCCTTTAGCGTCAATATGAGACGCAGACCCTACCCCAGACCTAAACCTACCCATTAACAGTGCGTGTTATATTGACGCTATAGGGTGCCATGTGCGTAGTATTTTGACGAAATGTCACCTATATGACACCAAAGGATGAAGAACGGGCTTTAGGATCTGCAGGAGGGCAGTCACAGTAGAAAATATGTTGTTGTTATATTATTTTATTTTTTTATTTTTTTGCACATAGGTTCTTTGCTTTTTTGTTCATAGTGATTGACTTTGTATGCTGAGATAAGCAAATGTTTAAATAAAACATACTTTGCTGAAGACATGAAGTTTTGGTGGGTGATTGGCATGGGCTACTAGTCAAATACAGTCTGATCATGCATTGCTAGTGGTGATCAGGTAGGCCTTTGTTTATCTTTGTTCATAAGAATGCCCGAATGGCTTTTTAGTGCAAATCATTATGCAAAGTAACTACTTGAGCACTAGCTAAAGCCCAAATTACGCAAAATAACGAATTGAGTTTAAATCATTTGGTGACAGCTTGGTCCCCAAGTTAAAAAAAAAAAAAATCCTATCTGCGCCACTGCCGACATCAATGGAACTGGGTGACCTGTAATATAAATGAAACACTGTTCAATATGTCCTGCCCTGTCTTCCTGTTTCAGTGTAAATGACATCAACACATTGAATAATGCTACCACTCCAAATAAAATGGCTTTTTAATTATAACAAAAAAAAAACATCCAATTAAATTAGGTTAGTGACATTAGTAATGACAATAATAATAATTTAATGAAAAAAAAATAAGCCATGTACTTAATTTATTGCATGATGCTTCCACCTAGTGGACATATCTGTTTTTAAAGCAAAACATACACATCAGATGAATGAATGTTGAACTCATTAATGTTGAACTCTGTTCTATATTAATCCATATGGAACAGAAATGGTTATTTAAATATTTGAATTAATCATCAGCCATGTGTTCCCTGAAGAAAGAGTCCGTTGTAGGCCTATAACTAACTAACGCAGCCTTGGTGAACAGAAGACATTAAAGCATCTTAATTATTAGCCTATTATAATGTTGACTTAGTACAGACTTTTTGTCCGATTCCTGTTATACAACCAGTCATCAGTTTGGTTTGAGAGGTCTTTTCTGCTCAGCAATGCAGCATTAGTTTGGTCAAAATATAGTAAAAACATTAATATTGGGAAATATAATTACTTTATTATTTAAAATAGCTGTTGTCTATTTTTAATGCACTTTAAAATGTAATTTATTCCTGGGATCAAAGAATTTTCAGCATCAATAATCCAGTCTTCATTGTCACATGAACCTTCAGAAATTGTATTTTATTGTGTGTGCATATATATATATATATATATATATATATATATATATATATATATATATATATATACTACACACACATATACACACACACACACACAATAAAATAACTATATATATATATCAACTATTCTCATCATATATATACCATATATTGACACTATATGTATAAGTATATATATACAACGCATAGAGAGATAGATATTGAGCAGATATAGAGAGAGAGAGAGAGATAGAGAGAGAGAGAGGGTTAACTGAAATATATATATATATATATATATGTATATATATGTCATATGTATATATATATATTTTTTTTTTCTAAAGTATAGTGCCTAAAAATGGGAAACAGAAAGAGATTGATAAATGGATGCTAAAAATGAACGTCAATCTTATGTAAATGATAATATATGATTTATGTGTTTTGACTGAAATAATGTCCCTCTCACAGTCCAAGAGCTTTCAGTCCAGTCTTGTTGGCTTGTGCTCATGGCTATGGACCAAGTCATTTAAAATGAACCTTTAATTAGAGTGGATTAATATCAGATAACGTTCCCCTTTCATTAGCAGTAAAACAGTCATTATGATGTATTGACAGACAAAACCCTTCCTTAATAATCATGATATCATGCTAAGACAATGCATTTGACCACGAAAAGCTGATAATTTATCCATTTGGATACCTGTTTTATCACATAATCTATTTTTCTTGCAGTAGAAGTGTCTCCATTTATACTTTTCCATACATTTTATATCTTTACAGGATAAATGATATGATTCAGCTATGATTCAGATATGATTCAACAGTTTCAGACAATTACACTGTTTACAAATGACTAAATAATCCTTTAATCATATGTATGTTTATATTACAGTTGATTAAAGGTATAGTTCACCCAAAAAAAAGAAAATTCTATCATCAATTACTCACCTTCAAGTTTTTCCAAACCGTAAAACTTTCGTTCATCTTAAGAACACAAACGAAAACCTTTTGGATGAAATCTGAGAGATGTATTTCCTTCTCATTGACAGATAGGCACAACTGACACTTTGACGCTTCAAAAGTTCATAAAGATATCGATTAAACTAATTCATAATTGTAGCGGTTGTCCAAATTTTTGGATAAGAGATTCGAACACTTTATATGATGAACAATTTACGGAAGCTTAAGCATGTTGAACCAATGAAGAACCAATGAAGTTCATTTCTAGTGTTACGCATCACGTTTGAGTTCCAGCAAGTGGTTTGTTCTTGTTTGTCAAACAGGTTCTGTTTATGCTTGCTGATATGTGAATAAAAGCCTAAATTCGAATCTGTTCATTATATAAAACGTGTGAATTTCTTCAGACAATTTGGACTAAACTGAACAATTCATATGACTTAGTTTTACGATCTCTTTATGAACTTTTTAAAGCATCAAAGTGGTAGTTGCGTAGCTGTCAATGGAGGGATCTTTATATATAAAGATCTTTATATGTGTTCCGAAGATGAAAGAAAGTCATGTTTGGATCGACATGAGGGTGAGTAATTACTGACAGAATTTTAATTATTGGGTAAACGTTCCCTTTAATTTAAATGAATAGATGAGTATAAGATGTAAATTATACTATTAACAGTATACTGTGTAAAAATAAAACAATAAAATACTAAACAATAGTTAAAATACAAAAAAAAAATCGGACTTAAAAAAATGCTACCAAATGCAAGTAAAATCACAGAACTCTACCGCACTAAGGTGAGCATACTCTAGAGCACACTCTAAAGAACCCTATGCTTCATATATAGAACCCCAATGAATCCTTTTTCTAAGACAAACCAAATGTGGGACAATTACTAAGGTTGTGTGGGACAATGTGGGACATGTTACCAACACTATAACATAACCTAAAGGATTATTAGGAACATCTGTTTAATTTCTCATTAATGCAATTATCTAATCAACCAATCACATGGCAGTTGCTTCAATGTATTTAGGGGTGTGGTCCTGGTCAAGACAATCTCCTGAACTCCAAAATAAATGTCAGAATGGGAAAGAAAGGTGATTTAAGCAATTTTGAGCGTTGCATGGTTGTTGGTGCCAGACGGACCGGTCTTTCACAATCTGCTCAGTTACTGGGATTTTCACAAACAACCATTTCTAGGGTTTACAAAGAATGGTGTGAAAAGGGAAAAACATCCAGTATGCGGCAGTCCTGTGGGCGAAAATGCCTTGTTGATGCTAGAGGTCACAGGAGAATGGGCCGAACTGATTCAAGCTGATAGATGAGCAACTTTGACTGAAATAACCACTCGTTTCAACCGAGGTATGCAGCAAAGCATTTGTGAAGCCACAACACGCTCAACCTTGAGGCGGATGGGCTACAACAGCAGAAGACCCCACCGGGTACCACTCATCTCCACCACAAAGAGGAAAAAGAGGCTAAAATTTGCAAGAGCTCACCAAAATTGGACAGTTGAAGACTGGAAAATTGTTGCCTGCTCTGATGAGTCTCGATTTCTGTTGAGACATTCAGATGGTAGAGTCAGAATTTGGCGTAAACAGAATGAGAACATGATCCATCATGCCTTGTTACCACTGTGCAGGCTGGTGGTGGTGGTGCAATGGTGTGGGGGATGTTTCTTGACACACTTTAGTCGTTTTTGTAGGCAATTAAACTTCCTGATTTTTAAAAGACGATATCTCTGCTTACACTGAACTTTCAGCGCTGCAACTTTGCAGATACGGTTCATGCACCAACAGCAACATTACACACTATTTAAAATGAAAAAAGTGAAATCGCAGTCAACCCCCCCTTTAATGTTGATGGGCACATGCTTAATAAATGAGACCCTAGATCTCAACCCAATAGAGCATCTTTGGGATGTGGTGGAACGGGAGCTTCGTGCCCTGGATGTGCATCCCACAAATCTCCATCAACTGCAAGATGCCTATCAATATGGCCCAACATTTCTAAAGAATGCTTTCAGTGCCTTGTTGAATCAACGCCATGCAGAATAAAAGGCAGTTCTGAAGGTGAAAGGGGGTCAAATACAGTATTAATTTGGTGTTCCTAATAATCCTTTAGGTGAGTGTAAATCCGAGTGAAACGGCTTCTCAAACAAGAAGAAATGTAGGGCGGGACTTGATTTTGTCCGTGGGCAATTGATTGGATGGTTGTGCTTTGCTATTGGTGGATCTTGTGATAGATCAGAGATGATAATAAATGCTGCAATATTCCATTAAAAAAATAAGAATTATCCATTTTGATTTCATAGTGACCTTAATTAGCATTAAATGACAGCAAAGGTAATCAGAATGTAAAAATAGAGGAAATCAGCTGATGCCGTCCAATATCAGTATGTCATTGTGATTCGTGGGCATTTACCATCATCCATCCGTTCCGTCTATTTTCAGCAGCTCAGATTCCTCCTTGAATTCCCATGGAAAGGACAGAAGATGCCTTTTCTCTTCCCATTTAAATCTTGAATGACATTTATTGAAATCAGATTAGCAGGCTTGCATTTCCATATCTAAGTGAATTGCACTGAATAGCATGAAAATGTCATGAAGAGTTACACGTTGCGATAGGCCGCAGCTACTGTTGCAGTGGCATTTGAAACGGCGAGTCTGATTGTGTTCACTGTCTTGTTTGCTTGTCCTAATGCTTCATTGTTCACTGCTTTTGTTTGATAGTTCACTTCTTTGTTCTCCATATTGTGTTTTAGGACAGAGGTCATGAACCCTTCAGCTTAATAAAATGATTGCTTTCTGCTTTTGTTCCAGTATGTCACTGATGATGTGCACCTCAAAAGCCTCTTGTTGTGTACTTTGCGAGGTCTGGAAGTGTTCAGATGTAGTAGTTGTTCTCAGCCACAGAGGGGCAGTATGAGGTTGCGATTCAATCCATCAAACCAGCATGCAGCTTCTGTGGAATTTTGCTATTATGTTGCCAAGAATCGATTTATTGCATTTTTATTTGTCCATACACACAAGAATATTCAGTGATCTGTATTTGTAATTTTTATTGCCTCGAATGTTGCAGATATGAGAAAGAGGGTTCTCGGATGGTTTTCATTTACTTATTGGTATCTGCAAAGAAATGCCTTGGACAACAAAGTCACTGTTACTTACAGTATACACGCTTTTCTTATTCTATATGTTTTCTCTCTCTTCTCTCTCTCTCTCTCTCTCTCTCTCATATATATATATATATATATATATATATATATATATATATATATACATACACATATATATATCACACTATATACAACGTTTAAGATCGGTACAATTTTTTTATGTTTTTAAAAGAAGTCTCTTCTGCTCACCAAGGCTGCAATTTTTTGATAAAAAAACACAAAAAACACAGTAATATTGTGAAATATTATGACAATTTAAAATGACTTTTTTTATGTTAATATACATTAAAATGTAATTTATTCCTCTGGAAAAAGCTGAATTTTCAGCATCATTACTCCAGTCTTCAGTGTCACATGATCCTTCACAAATCACTCTAATATGATGATTTTATGCTCCAAAAACATGTATGATTATTATCCATGTTGAAAACAGTTTTTTTACATTTTTATTTCAGGATTTTTTGATGAATAGAAAGTTCAAAAGAACAGCATTTATTTAATTAGAATCTTTTCTAACATTATAAATGTCTTTACCATAACTTTTCATCAATGTAACTCATCCTTGATGAATAGAAGTATTGATTTCTTATTTATTTCCCCCAAAAATAAAATACAAATTCTTACTGACCCCAAACTTTTTAAAGGTGTTTAATGTAACAAAAGCTTTCCATTTCAGATAAAAGCTGTTCTTTTGAACTTTCTATTCATCAAAAAAAAAAAAAAAATCTTACCGATCTTAAACTTTTGACCAGTATATTGTGACTTTATATATTTAAATTCTGACCTTGTAACATTATATAACCTCAAATCTCAAAAATATGAGAAAAGAAAAGCCAAGATGAAATAGATAGATATAAACTCGCAATTCTAGCTTTTTTCTCAGAATTGTGAGATGTAATCGGGCAAATACCCTTTTTATTCCGTGGCAAGCTTCCAAATCAATCACTTGACCGCTCTTTATTCAGTATCTTTGTTGAAGAATGACACCATAGAAAGTTTTCTTATTCTTACGGGTGGCATTAAACCATATTTTAGATGTGATTATGTGGATTTGAAAGAGATTCACCGCACTCACGGTAAACAAGGTGCCAGACAAAAACAACTTGACAACCCAAAAGATAAATAAATTGTCTGCACACTTGAAAGCAAATTTAATGCCAAGCTTTCGGTCATAAAACCATCCTCAGGGCATACACAAACTCAATGTTACGTTCCATTTGACTGTGTTCAAACACACCAGGACAATCAACAATAATAATCCACACCTGCAGAGGCCAGGTAGGACCAGTTGTAGTCCAATGGTGGGAGTTGTAGTTTTTTAGGTGATCAACCCTAACTCCACAAAGTGAAAAAGTGAAAAACACTACAAGAAACAGACATAGATAAATACAAAATGTATACACAAATATAGGCGCATATACAGTCTCCATGTACTTATATTGTAAGCATGAATGAATATGTGTATATATATATATATATATATATATATATATATATATATATATATATATATATATATATATATATACACATATTCATTCATGCTTACAATATAAGTACATGGAGACTGCAAAAACATCAGTTACCCTCATCAACTGCAGTATTCAAGACTTATAAAAAAGAAACAATAGCAGTACATCTGAGATATGATTATGTGGTACAATTTTCCTCTTCCTTAAATATATCTTCCAAAGAGGAAGGAGGCAAAATTACTTTCACTACTGTTTTACTCAGTCTTTGGATCTGGTATAAAGTATACCAGTAGGTATTATACTTTAGGTATAAAGTACCATATTGAAATCCCATTTTGACAACATTTGCGACGTAAAATAATATCTTTCTAGCATTTTCTAGCAAATGTTTGGTTACACTTTACTTAAAGACGACGTAAGTAACATTGTATTCTCATTTAAGGAATATGAATATTAATATGAATTTAATGAATGAAGAGGAATATGAATTTAATACATGTACTTACTAAAGAGTTAGGGTTTGGTTTAGTTACTGAATCATATTGCATGAATTCAAGCATATGCAGGGCTTCAACATGACATTTTACCTGCATTAAGGCTATGTTTACACGGAAACGATTCTGAAGAGAAAACGCAAAAGTGGCGTTGCATCATCACTTTTTATTCTGCGTTTAGACGAGCGTTTTGTGTGGGAAATCCGCGTGCAGATGGTGACGCAAAAGTGTGTGTAATTCAATGTAGTATGCATTTCAGGCGGCTATTTGTGCATACTACTACAACACCAAGTCCACGCGCCTGCGTACAACCTTCACTGTCAAGCAGACTTCTGCGTTTTTACCGTTTACACGGAAACGCGCGGTGGAGCGTTTTAAGATTTCCCCTCTGGAGGGTGGTTTCACTTTTTTGCGTTTTTAAGCCTCAAAACGCCGTTGCCGTGTAAACGATAGGCACATCCGATAAAATATTTTTACGTTTTCACCCGCGAGCGTTCTCGTGTAAACGGGGAACTGGATATTGAGATCAGCTGATTATAATCTGAATCGTTTGTTGTTCTAATGATGATTTTCTTTTCTAACAAGATTAGACATTTCCTGCTTTACACTTATTTTTTTTTAATGTGATGAGTTCTGTAAGTAAACGTCCTGAACGAATGTCTCATAATTATTCTCGCATTTATTAAATTAGGATGATTGATGGCCAGTTTGGCTTGCTGCAGTATATTACGTAAATTACTTCTGAACTGAACTGGCTGTTTCATTAACTTTTGACCTCCAAAGCACAGATTATAT
>JAQIUQ010004691.1:0-17976 GCA_030378365.1 Hybognathus amarus
CTTACAGGAGCATAGTCTGGGGGTTGCCTTTTTCTCCTCGTGTCATGCTGTATTTTCCTTCAATTCCTTGTCTTCTTGTCCTGTCTACCCCTTGTAATATTGTGACAGGTTGATGGCCAATTCACGAGTGAGGGAAGGATGGAACGGGAGATTGACAGACGGATCGGTGCAGCTTCTGCAGTAATGCGGTCGATGTACCGGTCTGTTGTGGTGAAGAAGGAGCCGTAAGGCAAAGCTCTCGATTTACCGGTCAATCTACGTTCATACTCTCACCTATGGTCATGAGCTTTGGGTCATGACCGAAAAGGACAAGATCCCGGATACTGGTGGCCGAAATGAGCTTTCTCCGCAGGGTGGCTGGGCGATCCCTTAGAGATAGGGTGAGAAGCTCGGTCACTCGGGAGGAGCTCAGAGTAGAGCCGCTGCTCCTCCACATCGAGAGGGGTCAGCTGAGGTGGCTCGGGCATCTGTTCCGGATGCCTCCTGGACGCCTCCCGGGAGGTGTTCAGGGCACGTCCCACTGGGCGGAGGTCCCGGGGAAGACCTAGGACACGCTGGAGAGAGCTATGTCTCCCGGCTGGCCTAGGAACGCCTCGGTGTCCCCCAGAAGAGCTAGAGGAAGTGTCTAGGGAGAGGGAAGTCTGGGCATCTCTGCTTAGACTGCTGCCCCCGTGACCCGGCCCCGGATGAAGCGGAAGAAGAAGAAGTGTTCCCAAAGACCTTTCAGGTTTGGAACAAGATTAGGTGAGTAATTAATGGCATAATTTACATTTGAATGTGAAACCCTAACCCTTTAATAGATATTTAACATGGAAGTTAGAAATGCTCTTTTTCTCCTCCATGCAAGAGGCCACAAAAACCTCTCCTGCTGTCAGCTCTCAGTCTCATCAGCCTTGCCAAGTTCATTCCCGTCACCCAGACAGCTCTACAGATCCCTTATGGGAGGAACTGAGGTTTCATTGCTGATGTGAAGCTCAAGAGATGAGAAGTAACTCAGCACTAGCGCAGAGGTGGAGATTTCACCGGTTCATGTCCATCATACTCTTTCTCCAGGAGCAAAAAACTCATTCATCCACTTTAATAGAAACTGAATGATAAAATAATGATTGTTTGATACAACCCATTTAAAAATGTTTTTGGTCAATGCCTGATTACATTCTGGAAGATTCATTTCAAAGGTTATTGATTCAATATTCTCCAATATCATGCAACAAAGACTCAATGCCTCATAATAAGTGAAATCGGTCCAAAATTGGTCTCAGACAGCAAAAGCATAGCCGAAACAAGTGTGCACACGCTTAAAGGCTCATTCCCAGCAAGAACGAGAACTAATAACTATTAAGTTTTACAGACTAATTAGAGAATAGCCATACCATACAATGATAATAGCATAGCGTAATAATACGATTAGAATCACTTTCAGAGCTCTTTTCAGCTGAACAATAAAACATTGAAATCCACGTTAACTGTCCTGCTGCAGTTGCCTGTGTATGGGCCTCAAGGCTCTGTCTGAGGCAGCTTCATGTCTCCCGTCCCCAGGGACTGATATCAGGATCTAGTGCTGGTGCTGCACTGGGAAGGAGGTCCATGCAGATGTATGAATGACATGAAGTTAATCCAGATTTACTGTGCAGTGCATTACAACACAATGAAACCAAGGCTCAGCTCTACAAATCCCATCTGATCTGTACAAGTCGACTGACTGTCTTTTCTCTCAATTAAAAAAAGAGAAAAAGAGGTCCCTCTTTTCACCAGGAGGGACATTCTCCTAGCCTGGTAATACCAGACTCTGCTACTTCACTTTGCTTCGTAGACAGAGTCTGGAATGGCATAATAGAGAAGTGCTTTCTCTCTCGCTAGGTGGCGCTTCTCTGAAGTTTAAAATCATTGGTTACCCGTAAGCCAATCCAACCACAGACATTATGCATCGAACTCAAATCTATGATCGAACTTCCACTGTAAACAGGGAGCGGCACTTTTGTAAGGGCTGCAAAATGTGTGCCAACCGGGAATGAACAATTCACAAACTAGGTTATTTATATGATTTACTGAGCTGCGGCCGCCCAGCAGCGTCGGTGTGCCCTGCTCTCACGAGTCATGACTGATTGCCGCCCCACAGCGCCGCGAGAGTAAGCCCCTGCTCTCGCGAGTCATGACGGGTTAATAGAAAGTTCATTTTACTGACTCCCTGAGTCATTCGAGTCATTTCGTTTATTTAAGTGGCTTTAAATGTTAATTTTAACAGCCAAATTCCCCGATCACATCCATCTACGCAATGTTGATCATATTCTGAATTAAAAAAATCAAAATGCAGTAAAAAATGATTTACAGGGAACATAAATAATCACATTACCTTCCGAGTCTTACGTTCATTTGTCACGTGACATACGCAATGAACAGATCGTTCATGAATCACCTATCTGGGACTAATGCAGCAGGATGTTGAAACGAAATATGGTGGATTGTTGTTATCATTATGATAATAATATGATAATAAGAGCGCACCAGGAGTGTTCACAGCCGAGGAGACCAACGTTCTTGTCATGGCCTTAAAAGACAGAGAACTGACGTTGAATGGGGGTAAGTTATGTCCTTATAGTTATGCATATTATGCATTAGGGCCAAACGGGTCTGATCCGTCATTACTACAATTAGCCTGAAAAACAATTGGGTAGCCTAAATGTGTAAGCTTGAAGTGTTAATATTTTTCCTTGTTGTAATGTATGATTTGCAAAAATAAAAATGGCTGCATCTGTGTTGATAAGAGAATCAAAGTGTATGCGCGTTGTGCAAGCTACATAATGGCCAGGCATGCTGGTTGTTGCTGGTATATATTGCAAATAGAGGGGTAGCAAAATTGTTTTTCGCGGAGAGCGGCAGAAGTGCACGCGCCAGTCCTGGCTTTAAACACTTCATGATGCGAGCGAAATAGCGGAGTGAACATGGCTGTAAAGACTTTTGCTTCAGTTCAAAAAACCCTCGGAATGTTCTCCATAACAGAGCGAATTGCATCCCGTGGCTTGTTTCCCATTTCTGCGGTCGTTTCGGTTTTCGATTTCTCTAACCTACAATGTAAAACTCGGCGCTTAGCGTCAACGTCACGGCTCTCAGCCCGCCCTCTGTTTGTTGATTGGCCGGCTGTTTTCAGGCCGGTGGAAAACTGAAAGACAGGCTGCTATCTCAGACTCACTACAGGAGCAAAATGAAATTAGTGGAAGTAGGAAGTCTTTTTCTGGCTGTTAAAATTATGATTTTTTTTTGTTCCAATTGCTTTATTTTTCAGCTTTAAGAGTAGGGAGATGACAGTGTGTGGCTGTGCATAATATTAGTTCAAATCTCATTTACTTTTTTTTTTCAAAAAGGCAATAAACTCATACATGACTAGAACAGTGTTCTTTTATTTGCAATAAAAAACCTTTTATGCTTTTAGTTGCTTCAGACAAAAAAGAGGGGGGCTATTATGCTTTTTTACATTGTCTTTAGAGTGTATTGTTGCTGTTTGATCATTAAAAAGTTCTGCAAAGTTCCAAAGTCCCTCCAGCAAGAGTTATTCTCTGTCAGTGTCACTGTTTCTCAACTCTCACATTGTAGTTTTCTTCCGAGAACGAATACATCACAATATTGCTCATTTAAATAATTCCCACTCAAGACACACAAAATAAAGGGACACGGCCTGGTTAAGTTAGTTAGTAGTGTGTTATGGTAAGGGTGTGACACTTCCGGTTGACCACTCACAACACACTGGTCCGGTTGACCAATCACAACACAACACACTGGTCCATCGAACCAATCAGAGCACACTGTGTTGTTTAAAAGGAGGGGTTTCATAAAGACGGGAACTAAATAGAGCGTTACTGACAGACTGGGAAGTGAGGAGCTGCAGCAATGGAGAATAAGAAAAAAAAACTAAATCAAGACTTTAAAAAAGGGCAAAAAGTTCATTTTTAAAATGTTGCGAGGCAACAATTTTAACTCAACATCAACTCAATATTTGTTTTAAAGGCAATATACAATCAAACGGGATTTAAAATGTCGATACACTTCCATAATCAATAAAACGAGGAAAATATAGTCATAAAAGATCAAGATGATAGGATAATAAATCCTCCAGTTCATCTGGTGTCAGCAATGCAAACACAAACACACACAAAATCATACACACACAAAGCCCTCAGTGGAAAGTGCCAAATGGACATCATATGCAACTCCTGAAACACTGACCCAGAGCCACATGACAAAAGCCAAAAAAGCCCAGGCGTCACATGAGCTACTCTGAGGAAGTTTTGAAACATGTACTTCCTTTTTCTTGAAGACATAAGTGTTCTTTTTCATTGACGTTCCTCTCTTTCAGTGTCTTTAATGTATTTGGAGATTAGTAACGTTTCTGAGACAATGTTTTCAGTCAATAGTTATGTTTCCATCCAAAGTTGTGAATTTAACTTACGTGCAAAATTAGAATACTGCATACAACTTTTTGTGAATAAATCAGTGCTAGCATCCCACATGTTCAAGAGAACAAAATAAATCACTTCCTGTGAAATTGGCGCAAAATATCTGCAATTGGGAAAGCAACTGTGGCTCTTTTCCGTCATCACAAATGACTTTCACAATCATCTGAGGCGCTTCTGGGAGGCAATTAAAACATATACAATTTTGATAACAGACTTTGGTTCAGGTGTTTCAGAATGATCAAAAACAACGTTTGAGATTCACATCCTCTGCTTAGGCGTTCACATTTCTTTTTTTTTTTTTTTGCATCAAGGGATTTATTTGGTAAATGTGTTTCCAATGTTTTCTTATTAGATAAAATAATTTGTATCAGCCTCAACTGAGCGCATACTTTTATGTGCACATTTCTAGAATTTGTGTGAAATGTGCATAACAGTGGATGGAAATACAGCTATAACTCAAATTATTTAAATGTATCAAACTCGTGGAAAAAAGCACAAACTGTTTAAAGAGATGCACATACAAGGCACCAAGATAAACATTAAAAATGGGGATCAAAATATATCATAATTTTAACTAATTATCGTCATGTTCTTAGATTTGCGAACAATCCTCACATTAAAAACAGTGTGATGTAGCCATTCAACATTTATCTGATGCAATTAACATATTGAACAGCATATTAGCATACTTTTTATTACATTTAGTAGGCCTAAAGTGTACATTTAGACTATTGTTTTAATTTCCATTCATTTAAACAATTACAGGACTCGATCAAACATTTTGCAACTTTTCATTCAAATAAACATCACTAACACACTACAAAAAATTATATTATTTATTATAAATATTTAAAAAAACATTTCTTCCACATATTGGCTTATTTAACATGTTAATGTTCATGCTAAATAAATAATAAATCACTACTTACTGTAAAAAAAATTATATATATATATATATATATATATATATATATATATATATATATATATATATATATATATATATATATATATATATATATCAGGTTAAGAAATGTAGAATTAAGATATGTCAGACACATAACCAATAGTTCAAAGCAGAACAACAGCCCCACAGCTAAATGTGTTATTATTTAATATTCTTATAATAATATTATTGCATGCAAATATTTAATATTAACATACATTATTAATTCAGATTAGTACTTTAAAACACAAAATGCACAGTATGCACATTTTTGTAGTGTACAAATGTAGGGTCTTTTTTTTTTTTTCAGAAAACCATTCGGTGTCGTGAGCTGCACTTTAAAGTCTCCAGGGTGAGAGCTTTGAGGAAAGCGTCCGAGAGCATATGCAGCAGAACAGAGGAGTTCAGGCTTCAGTGAACTCTGTGCTGCTGATGCTAGAGAGACTGAACTCACACAAGACACCCGTCTGCTCCTCTCTCACACACACTGGGAGGACGCAATTCTTGACAATATTAAACGCTAATTCACTAATAGAGCAGTCCAGAGCTGTGACAGCTGGACCGATTCTCTCTCAGATCAACATCAACTCATTTTAGTGGGATTGCCAGGCAAGCATCACTATTACTATGCCCATCGTTTGTACCAGTTCATTTTATGCATGCTATAATAGTATTTATTCATATTTTCAGTTTTCATTTTAATTTTAGTTTAAGTTAAAGGAATTGTCTTGCATGCTTTTGTCTTTTTAATTTTAGTTTTAGAAAATTTTGTGCACTTTCACTTATTTGAGTTCATTTCAACAATGTATTTTTATTTCACTTTATTCCAACAATTTATTTAACAATTTATAATGGATTTAGTTGAAGTTACAACTCTAGGTTGTGCCTTAAATAATGAGGGATTTTAATAAGAGGCGTGCTATTATGTTTCAGCCTAGCTGAATGTATTACTCCATAAAATATGATAAGTGGAGTCCACTCTTTGAATTAGGTCATGTAGAATACTACTATTCAATACAGTTGTTTTGCATGCAGAATTTTTTATTACATATATATATATATATATATATATATATATATATATATATATATATATATATATATATATATATATATATATATTTTTTTTTTTTTTTTAAGTATTCATTATGTAATGCACAGCATGCCATGCATGAACCAAGTCAACCAGCAACGAGGTGAATCACACAGAAGCAAACAATGTTTGTAAAAATCTAACGCCTTTAGTGAGGGAAATATCTACAATGCCCCAAAGCAAACAGCATAATCAGCATAATCAACAGCAAACAGCATAATCAAATTAAAAATGATGGAGAAATATAAATCTACCCATTAATTAATTTATTATATTTTAAGTATACACTACAGGTAAAAGTTTAAGATCGGCAAGATTTTTTATGTTTTTAAAAGAAGTCTTTTTGCTCACCAAGGCTGCAATGTTTTGATAAAAAATACACAAAAAACACAGTAATATTGTGAAATATTATGACAATTTAAAATGACTTTTTTATGTTAATATATATTAAAATGTAATTTATTCCTCTGAAAAAAAGCTGAATTTTCAGCATCATTACTCCAGTCTTCAGTGTCACATGTATCCTTCACAAATCACTCTAATATGATGATTTTATGCTCCAAAAACATGTATGATTATTATCCATGTCTGAAAACAGTTTTTTACACTTTTATTTCAGGATTCTTTGATGAATAGAACGTTCAAAGAACAGCATTTATTTAATTAGAATCTTTTCTAACATTATAAATGTCTTTACCGTAACTTTTGATCAATGTAACTCATCCTTGATGAATAGAAATATTGATTTCTTATTTATTTCCCCCAAAAATAAAATACAAATTCTTACTGACCCCAAACTTTTTAAAAGGGTAGTGTTTAATGTAACAAAAGCTTTCCATTTCAGATAAATGCTGTTCTTTTGAACTTTCTATTCATCAAAGAATCCTGAAATAAAAATGTAAAAAACTGTTTTCAACATGGATAATAATCATACATGTTTTTGGAGCATAAAATCATCATATTAAGAGTGATTTGTGAAGGATCATGTGACACTGAAGACTGGAGTAATGATGCTGAAAATTCTGCTTTTTTCAGAGGAATAAATTACATTTTAATATATATTTAACATAAAAAGTCATTTTAAATTGTCACAATATTTCACAATATTACTGTGTTTTTTGTGTATTTTTTATCAAAAAATTGCAGCCTTGGTGAGCAGAAGAGACTTCTTTTTAAAAAAACATAAAAAAACTTACCGATCTTAAACTTTTTGACCGGTCAGTGTATATTCAAATATTAAAGTATTTCAAGAGTATATGGAGACTGACTATATTACATTCACAGTGTTCAATGGGAGGGGGTGGAGATAACAATATATTTTGGTGCATTTGTTTGTTAAGACTCTCTGATTGGAGGAATTATCAGCATGTTGTCATGAGTAATGCACTTTTTTCACAAAATCTGCTGTTAAACACGATTATTTTTAAAACTAAGTTGAAATAATGCAGGGCGAAAGCTTCAATAACTTCATTGCTCACAGTAAGACTGTCTGTAAATGATCCCAAACTTGAAATTACAGTTTCTTGCTGTCTTTTTCTTCTGGCTGGAAATCAGCCCCTAAAACGATGTGGGCAGTAACTGAAACTAAATGTATCTGAAATGCAGCATAGACAAAATGAAGCCTATCATAACATCAACAAACCAACTCCCTCACCATCACATTTCAAGGTGAAGTGTGTATTTCTACACCACTACAGGCACAGGATGAAAACTGCAATCTGTTGATTTGAATGGCCAGATTGAGCATTGGCACAAATGGTGTGAGTTTTTATTTTATTTATTTATTTATTTTTATTTGATGAATCATTTAGACTGGTTTTGTGAGGAAAAATAATAATAACTATGACTATGATAATAATAACACACCTTTGCTAAACACACTAACTTCTGCACATCCGCAACAGTGTCATTATATTTTTATTCATATACTAATATAGTATTACTATCATTTAAAATGTGTTTATATATATATATATATATATATATATATATATATATATATATATATATATATATATATATATATGCACTACCAGTCAAAAGTTTAAGATCGGTAAGATTTTTTATGTTTTTAAAAGAAGACTCTTCTGCTCACCAAGGCTGCAATTTTTTGATAAAAAAATACACAAAAAACACAGTAATATTGTGAAATATTATGACAATTTAAAATTACTTTTTTGTTAATATATATTAAAATGTAATTTATTCCTCTGAAAAAAAGCAGAATTTTCAGCATTAGTCTTCAGTGTCACATGATCCTTCACAAATCACTCTAATATGATGATTTTATGCTCCAAAAACATGTATGATTATTATCCATGTTGAAAACAGTTTTTTACATTTTTATTTCAGGATTCTTTGACGAATAGAAAGTTCAAAAGAACAGCATTTATCTGAAATGGAAAGCTTTTGTTACATTAAACACTACCCTTTAAAAAGTTTGGGGTCAGTAAGAATTTGTATTTTATTTTTGGGGGAAATAAATAAGAAATCAATACTTCTATTCATCAAGGATGAGTTACATTGATCAAAAGTTACAGTAAAGACATTTATAATGTTAGAAAATATTCTAATTAAATAAAAGCTGTTCTTTGAACGTTCTATTCATCAAAGAATCCTGAAATAAAAGTGTAAAAAACTGTTTTCAACTTGGATAATAATCATACATGTTTTTGGAGCATAAAATCATCATATTAGAGTGATTTGTGAAGGATCATGTGTCACTGAAGACTGGAGTAATGATGCTGAAAATTCAGCTTTTTTCAGAGGAATAAATTACATTTTAATATATATTAACATAAAAAAGTCATTTTAAATTGTCATACTATTTCACAATATTACTGTGTTTTTTGTGTATTTTTTATAAGAAAATTGCAGCCTTGATGAGCAGAAGAGACTTCTTTAAAAACATTCAAAATCTTATAGATCTGAAACTTTTGACTGGTATGTGTGTATGTATATGTATGTGCATATATATATATATATATATATATATATATATATATATATATATATATATATATATGGGCTGTCAGTTAAACGCGTTATTAACGGCATTAACGCAAACCCATTTTAACGGCGTTAATTTTTTATCGCGCGATTAACGGTCTTTTTGTCCTAGCAAACTTTGTCGTTGTTTCACATACTTTAGCAACAGGACGCGGCATGCGTCCCTGATCCATTTCAGCGTCTCGCGCTCGTTATCCACTCAAAGCCGTCTCGCAAGCCAAAACGAGTGTGTGTGTGCATCGTGCCTGTTGTTTTGTTTCCGGTCTAGCTCAGATCCGCTTGCGTTTTGGTCAAAGAAGCAACGAAACGTCCTCGCACGGTGCAAACCATTGACATGAATGTGTTTCAGAGCGCAGCGCAAGGACGTTTTGTGCCGCACACACTCGTTTCATCTTGCGAGCCGGCCAAATAGTAACGTTATGTTTTGAGTGGATGACGAGCGCGAGACGCCGAAATGGATGCCAATGAGATTCTGAATGTAAAGTTTACTTTTAAAAAGTTGCCAAATTGTCCCATTGACAAGACCAAAGCGATCTGTATGTTTTGTCGTTGTGAACTAAGCTATCATCATCGCAGCACGTCCAGCCTGAAACACCACTTGATGATGGCCAAACACACACACACACACACAAACACAGATGATGCTAATTCTCCACCCCTCGTCATTATCAGGACCTCGTCAGTATTTCCTTCACCCTTTTATTGATGGACAGTGTTACATTGTGTGAGAGATTATTTAGGCTATATATGTTAGAGTGAAATTTAACACTATTCCAATGTTATTTTCAATAATAATAATTAAAAAAAACATTTGCACTAAACAAGCCAATCCACTTTTCCATGTTGATAAGAGCATTGAAATGAGAAAAAAATGTAACAAAAAGAAATCAAAAGACATTAAGAATAGATAAAAATGTGCGATTAATCGAGTTAACTATGACATTAATGCGATTAATCACGATTAAATATTTTAATCGTTTGACAGCACTAATATATATATATAATATATATATATATATATATATGCACATATATATATATATATATATATATATATATATATATATATATATATATATATATATACACACATGGTGGTCGCAACAACATCCTCATATGACAGGAAGTGACATCGGAGCCGAGACCGATTGCTGTTTGCCCACTGTGACCCTGCACTGAACCTGAACTGCACAAACTGCACTTTCAGTGTGCGTCTGCAAGGACCAAAACCATCCATAAATCAAATATGATAACAAATATGTTAGATTGTGTCTGCATCTTCAATCAACCCTTGTGCCCCAAGTCTAATGGGAAAGACGGTTGGATGGTGATGGTATTTCTGCTTGAGTCATTATCTGGTGCAAATGAGCCATCTGTGGCCTGCCACACGCCCCATGCACACTTCCTGTCAGGAGACAACATCATATCCTCTCTTTAGACATAATGTTTCAGTGGTCGCTGAGAGCTGTTGTTGTGTAAACAATAGTGCTTTTCAAAAAAAAAGAAACCGCCCCATACTCTGTGCACACTTGATTATTTGGGAACTCTTAAACTGAAGGAAGGCAATACAATAGACTGGGACAAAAATCCAAACATTCCAGCTTTGCAGATGGCAAGGAAAGAGGGATTTAACAAACAGATGATCATTAAACAATTATTTCATCCCAAAAAAAAGTTCTGTCATTTTTTTTTTACCCTTATGGCCCGTACACACCAGGACGAATATCAGCGCGCGTTATATCAGCGCACGTTTCTTTGTGTTCACCCCAAATCGATTTTTGCTGACGATTAGTGAACAAGCCAATTCATGGACACCATGCAGGAATTACGTTTTTGTCAGACAGCGACGAGAGTCGCTGTGGAGTACTTGCATTTAACGTTACTGTCACAAATACCACTCACACAGAGCGTGACGTGTTCCAAAGTATACGATAGTACATTGTGTTTAATTTGTTCGTTTAATGCAGGGGCGTAGGAGCCATTTTACGTGGGGACATGTCCCTCCACCTTTCAAAATCTAAGTTTTGCCCCCCCACTATTTCCCAATGTAGGATTTTGTTTTGCATTGCCTGCCTATCTCTGGAGTCTCCCGATTAATCCATTCTGCAACTTTTAAATACATAATTAAAATTTTAAAAACGGACGGTATTCTTCAGCTGCTTATGTCGTCAGTCGACCATGATCGCGGCATCGCGCACCGCTCGCGCATGCGCATCTAGGTGACGCGGATAAATGTACGCATCAATATGTTCCTAGGAGATCTGTAGTTGCACGGGATGTGGAAGCGCGCAAAAGTTCCAGAAATTTACAAAAGTGCCCTGGCCTTGAATGACAAGGTAAGGAAAATAAGACTAAACCAAAATTAAATAACCAAGACTTGGTTGGTATTGTTCTCAGGAGATGTTTTGAGCATTTTACTTCAGACACCAGATTATCAGCAAACTGGCAAGAGACCTGCTAGCTGGCTACTCAAAATAAACTAGCTATCTATTCAGTCAGCATATTTGTGTTTGATCTGTGTGAAAAACTTGAAATATAATTGCTAGACCTACTTTTAGCTACCAAGCAACCTTTCCACAAGGGATAGACTGATTTTATTTTTAGCATTTTATAGTTAATGGTAGGGCTGTAGTCAACCAAAGAAATCCTTCAGTCGACCAAAGTCTTGTCCTGCGCAACGATTAGTCAACTAAAAAAAAAAAAGTGATGTTTTGATTAAAGGGGTTTTTTTTTCCTGTCTCACATTTTTGATTTTAAATAGTGTGTAATGTTGCTGTTGGTGCATGAACAGTATCTGCAAAGTTGCAGCGCTGAAAGTTCAGTGTAAGCAGAGATATCGTCTTTTATAAACCAGGAAGTATAATTGCCTACAAAAACGACTGGATTTGGACTACAGCTGGGTTATGGTACGTCACTAACCCACACATTTGCATCAACCACTCCCTCCGGAATATGCAGGAAAGGGCATGCGTCGAGTGAGTTGTGTTCACGCAGATGTCAGGTCTTCTGTGTTTCGGGCTTCCCACGGACACTATACTTCGACAACAATGGATACAATTTGTGTTTGATTATATTCCTGAAAGTGACGATGGTAATCTAGCTCTCTGTGCTGCGCATTTCCGAGAGACAGCTTCCAGAATCTCCACGAGTTCAACCGGATTAACGTAAACAAGAAACTGTTTCTGGAATCATGAAGCAGATCCAGCTTTAAAACCAGCAGTTAAAGCAGTCAGCAGTTGTTGGGCCACACAGTAAGTAGGCTAAGACTTCATCATTAGGGCCCAAGCCCTGAAAGGACGCAGAGCCCTATTGTTTTCCTTCCGATTATTTTATTATTATTTTTTTTTTTTTTTTTTTTTTCTAGCGACTATTCGGGCACTTTTGGGGCCCTTAACATGCTCGAAAACTCTTGAAACTTTGCACACGGGTCAGAACCCGCGGCCATCAGAGCCGGGCTGAAGCTGGTACCCGGGCGTGGCAGGGCGGCTCGTCAGCGCCCCCTGGAATGGGGTCCGAACACCTGGTCCATAACTCAAACACACTTGCATGTAATAATATGAAACTCGGTACACATGTCGATAGCAGAATTTCATCTATACCTCAGCGTTCTTGCTTTTTACCCAGCCCCAACAGGAAGTCGGCTATTGAGGTTTTTTTGTAAAACACACGCAATGAACTTTTAAATACTCCTCCTAGAGCTCTGATCCAAATTCGACGAAACTCGGTCAGCTAGAAGTCAAGACATTGAGGATGAAAGTTTGTGTGGGGATTTTTGATATCTCGAACGGTTTGGCCGTGGCGAGGAAACGAAACTATGGCGAGAAACGTGAAACAGGAAGTGTGTCATAACTTCAGCATACATTAACTGATCTGGATGAAACTTCAGCAGTGCGTTCGCTGTAAGAGGACGATCACATGGATGTGACTATTGTGAGTCAAAGTTATAGCGCCACCAACTGGCAGCAGGAAGTGTGTCACTTTCAAAATGCTTTGAAATCACCCTCTTATTTTTACCCGATTTGCTTCAAACTTCATCTGTATAATGTACATACACGGCAGATGAAGACCTATGAATGGATTCTTGATATCTTTGAAACTGTTGCCGTGGCGACGCATCAAACTTTACCATTCTTTTAGGATGCATTCTTTTAGGGATTCGACATTTGTCCATAAATCAAACACACGTGCATGGATTAATATGAAACTCGGTACACTCATAGATCACATCAGGCCAAACAACTTCGTGCTCTAAGTTTTACGACAGTTCAAACGGAAGTCGGGAATTATGTTTTTTTTTTTAAATAATTGTCCTAGAAAAACATCAAATTACAACCCATGCTGTTACCAATCACCACCAAACTTGGATATGCATGAAGTCAAGACATTGAGGATGCTATATTCCGGACGGATTTTTGATATCTCGAACGGTTTCAGCCGTGGCGGATTTTTTGACTAAAAAAGGACACATAAAGTGTGTTATAACTTGGTTAGTTTTACTGACAGTTACAAAACTTGCCGTGTATATTGTTCTATTCAAGCCAAACAACTTTCTAATTAACAATAATAAGCTCAAACCCACAGAAAGTCAGATATTGTAGTTTGAATATGATCATGCTCTTTCTGAGCCTAGGCCTGTCACACAGTCTGTGTGTGTGTGTGATTGAGTCTTTTGACACAAAGTCTCTGTGTGTGTGTGTGTAGGGGAGGGGGCTTAATAATTTCACTGTGTGTCTGGCCTGCTAAAGTAAATACATTTCTTAAGCCTGGTATTTTTTAAATAAGTTTTTGTTTTTATTTTTTATAAGTAAAGACATATAACCTGTTTAATTGTAGTGCATTGACAATAGTTTTATATAATTAGTGTATTAATTAAATTAACTTGGTCCATAAATCAAAAAGGAAGTGTGTTAAAACTTCTGCATACATTAACTGATCTTGATGAAACTTCAGCAGTGTGTTCGTTGTTAAGAGGCCGATCACATGGATGTGACTATTGTGAGTCAAATATATAGCGCCACCAACTGGCAGCAGAAAGTGTTTTCACTTGCAAAATGCTTTGAAATCACACTCTTACTTTTACCCGATTTGCTTCAAACTTCATCTTGTATAATGTAAACACACGCCAGATGAAGAGCTGTGAAAGCATTATTCAATATCTAAGATAATGTTGCCATAGCAACGCATCAAACTTTAACATTCCTTTTTTTTTGATGATTTTGAGTCTCTTAGCGGCTTTTGGGGCCCTTAATGGGTTTGAAAACTCTCTGAAACTTTGCACACAGGTCAGATCCCACAGCCATCAGAGCCGGGAAGATGGTACCCGGGTGTGGCAAGGGGGCTGAGACAGCGCCCCCTGGAACGGGGTCCAAAAACTTGGTCCATAAATCAAACACGCTTGCATGTAATAATATGAAACTCAAGTACACATGTTCGATCTCATCGTTTCATATATTCATATATTCTCCTCAAGCCGGACAACTTTCTAATTTACACTCATGAGCTAGGACCCACAGAAAGTCAGATATTTTGGTTTGAAAATGTTGAGTGTCTCTCTGAGCCTACACTTCTGTATGGCAAGCCCTTTTAACATTTAAAAGCTAAGTTTGACTATTCGTAATTAACATTGTAGATATCAACAACGTCTTTCTAGTCGTAATTACATTTTGGATAGTTTGTATTATCATTTAAGATATCTGTAACGTAATTGTGACTAGTCGAAACGAACAGATAGAGTATGGCAAGCCGTTTTAACATTTAATCATTTTAACCTACTAGTCTCTATTTTCATGCTACTAGTACTTATTTTTTAGATACTAGTATCTATTCCATTAAGTACTAGTACTTATTCATTAGCTACTAGTGCTTATTCTTTAGATACTAGTGCCTTTTCTTTAGATACTAGTGTTTATTCTTTAGGTACTAGTACCTTTTTAAAGATACTAGTACTTATTCATTAGACACTAGTCCTTATTTATTAGATACTAGTACTTATTCATTAGATGCTAGTCCTTATTCATTACATACCAATGCTTATTAATTAGTTACTAGTACTTATTCATTAGATGCTAGTACCTATTAAATAGATACTAGTACTTATTCATTAGACACTAGTACTTATTTCAATGGTGACTAGTAACTATTCTTTTGTTACTAGTCACATTTTTTCCAGTGACTTCTATGGTGATCTGTCATTCAGATATCAACTATTCAGTTCTGACTAGTATGTTAGTATGTATTCCAATTGTGGAATACATACTAGTATGTATTCCAAAGCAGGGGTTACGTTTTTTACACGTCGTGCAGAATAACCCTAAAGGCACCAAGGTGGCGCTGCCACCGGCTTTATATATATATATATATATATATATATATATATATATATAAATATAGCTGCGAGCAGCGATGGAGGGCCAAAGCCGGCGGTCAGCGCCATCCCGGTGCCTTTAGGCACCGGGGTTGGGTGCCACCGGCTTGGCCCGCAATCGCTGCTCGCAGCTATATTTTTAAATGTATTTGCATGTATAATTACCGACGGAGCGTTTTTTTTTATTTTTATTTTTTCCAAATGCCAGCGCTTGCTTTGTAGGCTTTATGGGCTAGCTGCTACTAGTTAGGCTATTTTGTGTCTACGGCAAACGCGGTACAAACATAATGGACCTGAATTTTGTATAAGTACTAATGTTGTAAATGTATTTTTCATGTATATATGCTTTATGACTTTATTTTCGATTTGATAAGAACGTAAACCTGCAAACGCTGTTTGAGTATAACATTAGTTAGCGCAGTCAGTTGCTATCGTTGCCAGTCAGATGCTATTGTGTAAAACAAACGTGTATAAAGTTAAAAAATGAAGCAAATTATCATTCAGAAACCTTTATTATGAGCCGTGTGTGGTGAGGTTCTGCTTGACTCTCTTCATCGCGCTTTCTCGGTCTGATTCTGCCTCACTGATACTGCAGTCTCCACATCATTATTTACGTGTATCCACCGTCTATGTTATCCACATTTGGCATGCCCGCCCGTTCGCCCGTAAAGGTAATGGGCGGTCGATCTTCCGGACAACGTGAGCGACAGTTTAGCCAATCATAACACACCGGCCCAAACGAACCAATCTGAGCTCACAACGTCATTCTGAGGGAGTGTTTTCATAGACTCAGGAAGTCATCCGCTCGATGCAGGGGACAGAGGAAGAGCGCGGCTGACAATAAAGGTGAAATTTATGAAAAATAAGACTTTTAAAAAAAGTAAAACCACGGATACATGTTATATTGCACCCCATAAACACAATCATGCAAAGAAAAAGAGCAGTAAACCCGCCCTTTAAACATTTTTTAAACAATTGTCATTGAGCATTTATAAAACAACAACGAAAAGACATCACAAATAAAAAAAACTATAATAATAATACAATTCTTGGTAAAGTAAGTGATTTTTTAACTGCAAAAAGTGAAGAGCTCTGTCCGGTCTATAGTAAAGTCACAATCGCGCACCTGACCACACCACACGCTGCAAAAAATATAACTGCTATCTGCCACATAATGAAAAATCCTAACAAAAGCTCTCGATTTATACAGGCTTCATATTTCTTCTTTACTTTCAAAGCTATGGGTTAACTTTCGTCCTGACGATCAAGGCGTTTTAAAACAACACACAAAAAAACCAAATAGCCTAAAAAACAATCCTAATAGGCTCTAGGACCGCGTATAGGTTAATTTTCGTTTTGTTGCATTATTTAGGCTATTTTCAAATGCGTCAAGTGTACAAATAAAACGAAAACATATTAAGAAAACACAGCATGATATAGCCGTTAAAAGGCTGCTCACGTCTTTTGCGCGCTCAAGTTCGATTTCAAATATAAGCGCGCGACTTGCGCGCTCATAATGGAGCAACGCGGTCGCCTCCCTCCACAATCTTGTCGTCTTTGATTTAAAATGCAGCCAGACAAAAGATTTAGATTTCCTGGACATTTTGTCGACTAAAGCCAAAACAAGCAGCGTTCTAACTGAATGAATACAGCATCCCTTACCGAGCGCGAAACAGCAGCGCAGCCAGCCACAGGTGCGGTTCCCGAGTGTATTATGTGTGTGCCTAAACTGTGGCGCAGTTACAAAAATAGCCTAAATTAAAGCATTTTAAAGTTGGGGACAAAACATAGGCTAATTATTTAGAATACAGTAATAAATAACTGCTTATAAAGGAATAAATATCAAGGAGTAAACCATTGAAAAATTCTTTCTATTGGTAAAAAAAAAAAAATGCAACTGGTTCGAACCAATAAGAATGTCAGTCGACCAAGACGGCATTGAACCGATTAGTCGACTAAACGACTAAAGTTGACAGCCCTAGTTAATGGAAATCAAATCAACAATTTATTTGAGTTAATCAGTACATTACTGATACCCCGGACCCCCTAGCATTTTATGCCCCCCCCAGGTTCAGTAATTGCTCCTACGCCCCTGGTTTAATGAGATCTAATA
>JAQIUQ010004692.1:0-17222 GCA_030378365.1 Hybognathus amarus
TCCTGTTCCAACACCACTCCTTACAGGAGCGTAGTCTGGGGGGTTGCCCTTTTCTCTCCTCTATGTCATGCTGTATTTTCCCTCCCACTCCCTGTGGTCTTGCTCCCTGTCTCACCCCCCTTGTAATATTGTGACAGGTTGATGGCCAATTTTGCTGGTACTTATGACCAGTGACAATAAAGGGTCACTTTATTACTCACTTACATTTCTCGTGTTACGTCATCACGTCTGCTGCCCTCAGCAAGAGGCTTTGTCTCTCCAGCGTTAAACAGGTTCCGTGCCCAGCTTCGGTCAATGTTCGTGATCAACTAGTTCAGGAGCTGTGCCTGTAATTGACCAAAATTGATATCACGGTTTTTTTTCAAAATCGATAACAGTTTTTCGGTCGGTAGTTTTTTTTTTTTTTTTTTTTTTTTTTTTATGCATAGCCAGGGGGGTTCAAATGCATCTCCTACTGGTTAATAGAGAGGAATGACTGGCAAGTAATCCAACTGTAGGACTGGGCCATTTTTACTGTCATTAGTGAATATTGTAGAATAATTCCACACTAGTAATACAGGTTTGCATGGCCCAGAAAATTATGCTGTTTACAAATAAGAGCCATTCATGATTCTAATGAAGTGAGGAATCGAAAATGCAAAGACAACTGCAGTCAAAATACAGAACTTCTATTTTAAACAACACAGATGAGAACAACTTGGAATACTTCTGCTAGTCCCAAGTACAATTCTTACGAACATTACGCTGACCATTCAAGAAAATATAAAGAAATCTTTCTTGCATCGCTTTGAGGTCCATCAAAGTAAATTAAAACAAAATTATGCAACTTGCATCAGTTATTCCTTCAAAAGTATTGCTTCGAAACCAGAACAAACATAAAATAAATATAAAGTGCTAACTTACTTGGCACACAGGATTATCCTGTATAATGGAAACAATATTTGGTCTTGACTTTTCTTTAGCTTTCCCTGTGTTACATGCTGATGTGGAGGGGCGCACGAATCCGCGGCTGAATCCGGCTGCATCTAATACATCCTTGATATTCCAAGACATGTTTGCGGCTGAAGGCGCTGGAGCAATTTGCTTGTGTTGCCGGGTCATTCTCCCCAGCGAGATTTAGCCGGACAGCACTTACATAATGGTTGTTTCTTCGACGTTGGATTTTTGAAAACAAAAACCTCCAAACAACAGTCCCGGCTTCTTTTTGGCACAAGTTCTTCTTCGGTGTCATCGCTGTCATGTTGTACTAATTCTTCAGCATCCATCGCCCATGTAACGTAACAGAGCGCTGCTGTTTGTTTACCCTCGTCGGTGCTCAGTAGTGCAACGGGTAAAGGGTCCGTCTGAAAACAGTGTTCGCGCACTGCCACTCTGATGGTCGCGCAGCGTAACGGGTCGTTCCGAAACGTTGTGTAATTAATAGCACCGGTATGGCGGTTTATTCAAAATCAAAATCGTGATCGAAAATATAAACCGGTTTTCAGGTTCTGAACCGGTTTACCGCCCAGCACTACAATGTTTATATGTGAATAAAAGCCTAAATTTAATCTGTTCATCTCTTTATAAACTTTTTTAAGCTTCAAAGTGGTAGTTGCGTGCGTAGCTGTCAATGGAAGGACAGACAGCTCTCGGATTTCATTAAAAAATATCTTTATTTGTGTTCCCAAAGACCTTTCAGGTTTGGAACAAGATTAGGTGAGTAATTAATGGCATAATTTACATTTGAATGTAAAACCCTAATCCTTTAATAGATATTTAACATGGAAGTTAGAAATGCTCTTTTTCTCCTCCATGCAAGAGGCCACAAAAACCTCTCCTGCGGTCAGCTCTCAGTCTCATCAGCCTTGCCAAGTTCATTCCCGTCACCCAGACAGCTCTACAAATCCCTTATGGGAGGAACTGAGGTTTCATTGCTGATGTGAAGCTCAAGAGATGTGAAGTAACTCAGCACTAGCGCAGAGGTGGAGATTTCACTGGTTCATGTCCATCATACTCTTTCTCCAGGAGCAAAAAACTAATTCATCCACTTTAATAGAAACTGAATAATAAAATAATGATTGTTTGATACAACCCATTTAAAAATGTTTTTGGTCAATGCCTGATTACATTCTGGAAGATTCATTTCAAAGGTTATTGATTCAATATTCTCCAATATCATGCAACAAAGAACGCAATGCCTCATAATAAGTGAAATCGGTCCAAAATTGGTCTCAGACAGCAAAAGCATAGCCGAAACAAGTGTGCACACGCTTAAAGGCTCATTCCCAGCAAGAACGAGAACTAGATAACCATTAAGTTTTACAGACTAATTAGAGAATAGCCATACCATACAACTGATAATAGCATAGCGTAATAATACGATTAGAATCACTTTCAGAGCTCTTTTCAGCTGAACAATAAAACATTGAAATCCACGTTAACTGTCCTGCTGCAGTTGCCTGTGTATGGGCCTCAAGGCTCTGTCTGAGGCAGCTTCATGTCTCCCGTCCCCAGGGACTGATATCAGGATCTAGTGCTGGTGCTGCACTGGGAAGGAGGTCCATGCAGATGTATGAATGACATGAAGTTAATCCAGATTTACTGTGCAGTGCATTACAACACAATGAAACCAAGGCTCAGCTCTACAAATCCCATCTGATCTGTACAAGTCGACTGACTGTCTTTTCTCTCAATTAAAAAAAGAGAAAAAGAGGTCCCTCTTTTCACCAGGAGGGACATTCTCCTAGCCTGGTAATACCAGACTCTGCTACTTCACTTTGCTTCGTAGACAGAGTCTGGAAATGGCATAGATAGAGAAGTGCTTCTCTCTCGCTAGGTGGCGCTTCTCTGAAGTTTAAAATCATTGGTTACCCGCTAAGCCAATCCAACCACAGACATTATGCATCGAACTCAAATCTATGATCGAACTTCCACTGTAAACAGGGAGCGGCACTTTTGTAAGGGCTGCCAAATGTGTGCCAACCGGGAATGAACAATTCACAAACTAGGTTATTTATATGATTTACTGAGCTGCGGCCGCCCGCAGCGTCGGTGTGCCCTGCTCTCACGAGTCATGACTGATTGCCGCCTCCGCCAGCGCCCGCGAGAGTAAGCCCCTGCTCTCGCGAGTCATGACGGGTTAATAGAAAGTTCATTTTACTGACTCCCTGAGTCATTCGAGTCATTTCGTTTATTTAAGTGGCTTTAAATGTTATAATTTTAACAGCCAAATTCCCCGATCACATCCATCTACGCAATGTTGATCATATTCTGAATTAAAAAAATCAAAATGCAGTAAAAAATGATTTACAGGGAACATAAATAATCACATTACCTTCCGAGTCTTACGTTCATTTGTCACGTGACATACGCAATGAACAGATCGTTCATGAATCACCTATCTGGGACTAATGCAGCAGGATGTTGAAACGAAATATGGTGGATTGTTGTTATCATTATGACAATAATATGATAATAAGAGCGCACCAGGAGTGTTCACAGCCGAGGAGACCGAACGTTCTTGTCATGGCCTTAAAAGACAGAGAACTGACGTTGAATGGGGGTAAGTTATGTCCTTATAGTTATGCATATTATGCATTAGGGCCAAACGGGTCTGATCCGTCATTACTACAATTAGCCTGAAAAAAATTGGGTAGCCTAAATGTGTAAGCTTGAAGTGTTAATATTTTTCCTTGTTGTAATGTATGATTTGCAAAAATAAAAACGGCTGCATCTGTGTTGATAGAAGAGAATCAAAGTGTATGCGCGTTGTGCAAGCTACATAATGGCCAAGCATGCTGGTTGTTGCTGGTAATATATTGCAAATAGAGGGAGCAAATTGTCTTTCGCGGAGAGCGGCAGAAGTGCACGCGTCGGTCTCTGGCTGTAAACACTTCATGATGCGAGCGAAATACCGGAGTGAACATGGCTGTAAAGACTTTTGCTTCAGTTCCAAAAAACCTCGGAATGTTCTCCATAACAGAGCGAATTGCATCCCGTGGCTTGTTTCCCATTTCTGCGGCTCGTTTCGGTTTCCGATTTCTCGAACCTACAATGTAAAACTCGGCGCTGTAGCGTCGACGTCACGGCTCTCAGCCCGCCCTCTGTTTGTTGATTGGCCGGCTGTTTTCAGGCCGGTGGAAAACTGAAAGACAGGCTGCTATCTAAGACTCACTACAGGAGCAAAATGAAATTAGTGGAAGTAGGAAGTCTTTTTTCTGGCTGTTAAAATTATGATTTTTTTTTGTCCAATTGCTTTATTTTTCAGCTTTAAGAGTAGGGAGATGACAGTGTGTGGCTGTGCATAATATTAGTTCAAATCTCATTTACTTTTTTTTTTCAAAAAGGCAATAAACTCATACATGACTAGAACAGTGTTCTTTTATTTGCAGATAAAAAACCTTTTATGCTTTTAGTTGCTTCAGACAAAAAAGAGGGGGGCTATTATGCTTTTTTACATTGTCTTTAGAGTGTATTGTTGCTGTTTGATCATTTAAAAAGTTCTGCAAGTTCTCAAAGTCCCTCCAGCAAGAGAGTTATTCTTGTCAGTGTCACTGTTTCTCAACTCTCACATTGTAGTCGTGAGTTTTCTTCCGAGAACGAATACATCACAATATTGCTCATTTAAATAATTCCCACTCAAGACACACACAAATAAAGGGACACGGCCTGGTTAAGTTAGTTAGTAGTGTGTTATGGTAAGGGTGTGACACTTTAGGTTGACCACTCACAAACACACTGGTCCGGTTGACCAATCACAACACAACACACTGGTCCATCGACCAATCAGAGCACACTTTGTTGTTTAAGAAGGAGGGGTTTCATAAAGACAGGAACTAAATAGAGCGTTACTGACAGACTGGGAAGTGAGGAGCTGCAGCAATGGAGAATAAGAAAAAAAAACTAAATCAAGACTTTAAAAAAGGGCAAAAAGTTCATTTTTAAAATGTTGCGAGGCAACAATTTTAACTCAACATCAACTCAATATTTGTGTTTAAAGGCAATATACAATCAAACGGATTTAAAATGTCGATACACTTCCATAATCAATAAAACGAGGAAAATATAGTCATAAAAGATCAAGATGATAGCATAATAAATCCTCCAGTTCATCTGGTGTCAGAGGAGAGATTACAGGACCACAGCATGCAAACACAAACACACACAAAATCATACACACACAAAGCCCTCAGTGGAAAGTGCCAAATGGACATCATATGCAACTCCTGAAACACTGACCCAGAGCCACATGACAAAAGCCAAAAAAGCCCAGGCGTCACATGAGCTACTCGAGGAAGTTTTGAAACATGTACTTCCTTTTTCTTAAGACATAAGTGCTCTTTTTCATTGACGTTTCCTCTCTTTCAGTGTCTTTAATGTATTTGGAGATTAGTAACGTTTCTGAGACAATGTTTTCAGTCAATAGTTATGTTTCCATCCAAAGTTGTGAATTTAACTTACGTGCAAAATTAGAATACTGCATACAACTTTTGTGAATAAATCAGTGCTAGCATCCCACATGTTTCAGAGAACAAAATAAATCACTTCCTGTGAAATTGGCGCAAAATATCTGCAATTGGGGAAAGCAACTGTGGCTCTTTTCCGTCATCACAAATGACTTTCACAATCATCTGAGGCGCTTCTGGGAGGCAATTAAAACATATACAATTTTGATAACAGACTTTTGGTTCAGGTGTTTCAGAATGATCAAAACAACGTTTGAGATTCACATCCACTGCTTCAGGCGTTGCGTACATTTTCTTTTTTTTTTTTGCATCAAGGGATTTATTTGGTAAATGTGTTTCCAATGTTTTCTTATTAGATAAAATAATTTGTATCAGCCTCAACTGAGCGCATACTTTTATGTGCACATTTCTAGAATTTGTGTGAAATGTGCATAACAGTGGGATGGAAATACAGCTATAACTCAAATTATTTAAATGTATCAAACTCGTGAAAAAAGCACAAACTGTTTAAAGTCTTAGATTTGCGAACAATCCTCACATTAAAAACAGTGTGATGTAGCCATTCAACATTTATCTGATGCAATTAACATATTGAACAGCATATTAGCATACATTTTTTTTAATTATATTTAGTAGGCCTAAAGTGTACATTTAGACTATTGTTTTAATTTCCATTCATTTAAACAATTACAGGATTCGAATCAAACATTTTGCAACTTTTCATTCAAATAAACATCACTGACACACTACAAAAAATTATATTATTTATTATAAATATTTAAAAAACATTTCTTCCACATATTGGCTTATTTAAAGGGCAATTCCACCTCTGGGAAAGATGAATGTGTATTAAAATGGGTCATTCATGGAGAAGAAATGTGAAATTATTTTTTAATTTGGAGCTTTCTAACTGAGAAAAGACAGAAAATGTATTTTTGGCTTATGTGAATGAAAAACATCAACTCCCAGAATTCATTTGCTTTCGCTGCCCTGAGGAGGCCACGCCGTACCGCTGAACCTCTGCAGTATGTAAACAACAGTCTACTAGTGATTCTCTGTGATGAGTCTGTCCGAAAATGTGTTTCGAGATCGCCCAAAATGTCCGCGATTTGGCTTTTGCGTTCTGACAGTCGTCATTCATCATGTTTACTGTGTCGACCGGGATGAGTGCCGGCTGTGTGGATAACGGCGTGAGGCCGGTGGCGTGATTACCGATGAGCGGCACCTAAGACGTAAGTTATCGGTCTGTATCTCTCACGGAGGAGCAGGAATTTTCTTAGCAATGTTAAAACGCATCAACCGATCACTTGTTTGGCGTTCATGTAAACACAACAGTCAGATTCACCAATCATAAGGAATTGAGTTAGATTGAAACAAAAGCTGTAACTTACATGTAAACAATGAATGGCGACTTCAGAAATTAAAAGCTGAATCCCGGACATCGACGGCCGGACATGTCCAGGAAAAAGTAGGACGGTAACCCCTACTACTCAGCTTTCTCCACAGAACAAGAGCCTGCTAGCTTAGCGTCCAAAAAAGATGTGTAATGTTAATCCCAATCCTCCATAACGCATCCGTCAGCGTATTCAGTAGTTTCGTCCACATTTTCAAAACGTTTCTGCCAGTGAAATCAAACGCACTGGCACTGATCTGTGATAGGTCTGTTAGCGCAATAGGTCCAACCCCCTATTGGCGGGTTTGAAAGGGTGGGGACTCGGGCTTGTAGTTTTTTACTGAAATCGCCCTCTTACACTTCCGCCAACAATGACGTAAAATGACGATTTTTGCGTCATTGTTGGAGGAAGTGAAAAGGTAAATAGCAGATTTCTCTCGTCTCAGGGGAAAATGATAAAGTGTTGCATGACCATTCAATAGTATAACTGGGTTTCTAACAATGGAAAGCTTAATGCAAATGGGTGGAGTTGCCCTTTAACATGTTAATGTTCATGCTAAATAAATAATAAATCACTACTTACTGTAAAAATATATATATATATATATATATATATATATATATATATAGTACAAAGAAATGTAGAATTAAGATATGTCAGACACATAACCAATAGTTCAAAGCAGAACAACAGCCCCACTGTTAAATGTGTTATTATTTAATATTCTTATAATAATATTATTGCATGCAAATATTTAATATTAACATACATTATTAATTCAGATTGAGTACTTTAAAACACAAAATGCACAGTATGCACATTTTTGTAGGGTACAAATGTAGGGTCTTTTTTTTTTTTCAGAAAACCATTCGGTGTCCGTGAGCTGCACTTTAAAGTTCTCCAGGGTGAGAGCTTTGAGGGAAAGCGTCCGAGAGCATATGCAGCAGAACAGAAGGAGTTCAGGCTTCAGTGAACTCAGTCTGTGCTGCTGATGCTGAGAGACTGAACTCACACAAGACACCCGTCTGCTCCTCTCTCACACACACTGGGGAGGACGCAAATCTTGACAATATTAAACGCTAATTCACTAATAGAGCAGTCCAGAGCTGTGACAGCTGGACCGATTCTACTCTCAGATCAACATCAACTCATTTTAATGGGATTGCCAGGCAAGCATCACTATCTACTATTCCATAGTTTGTACCAGTTCATTTTATGCATGCTATAATAGCATTTATTCATATTTTCAGTTTTCATTTTAATTTTAGTTTAAGTTAAAGGAATTGTCTTGCATGCTTTTGTCTTTTTAATTTTAGTTTTAGAAAATTTTGTGCACTTTCACTTATTTGAGTTCATTTCAACATTGTATTTTTATTTCACTTTATTCCAACAATTTATTTAACAATTTATAATGGATTTAGTTGAAGTTACAACTCTAGGTTGTGCCTTAAATAATGAGGGATTTTAATAAGAGGCGTGCTATTATGTTTTTAAACAAACTTTGGAATAATATTCTGCTGGCACAAGATAAAAGGTAATAAATAAATATATAAATAGCCTAGCTGAATGTATTACTCCATAAAATATGATAAGTGGAGTCCACTTTTTGAATTAGGTCATGTAGAATACTACTGTTCAATACAGTTGTTTTTGCATGCAGAACTTTTCATTACATATATATATTACATTTTTTTTTACATATATAAAAAAAAATATATATATATATATATATATATATATATATATATATATATATTTTTTTTTTTTTTTTTTTTTTTAAGTATGCATTATGTAATGCACAGCATGCCATGCATGAACCAAGTCAACCAGCAACGAGGTGAATCACACAGAAGCAAACAATGTTTGTAGAAATCGTAACAGCCTTTAGTGAGGGAATATCTACACAGTGCCACAAAGAAAACAAGCATAATCAGCAATAATCAACAGCAAACAGCATAATCAATGAATCTAAAAATGATGGAGAAATATAAGATATCTACCCATTAATTTATTTATTATATTTTAAGTATGCACTACCGGTCAAAAGTTTAAGATCGGTAAGATTTTTTATGTTTTTAAAAGAAGTCTCTTCTGCTAAGCACCAAGGCTGCAATGTTTTGATAGAAAAGTACACAAAAAACACAGTAATATTGTGAAAATATTATGGCAATTTAAAAATGACTTTGGTCATGTTAATATATATTAGAATATGTAATTTATCCCTCTGAAAAAAAGCTGAATTTTCAGCATCATTACTCCAGTCTTCAGTGTCACATGATCCTTCACCAAATCACTCTAATATGATGATTTTATGCTCCAAAAACATGTATGATTATTATCCATGTTGAAAACAGTTTTTTACATTTTTATTTCAGGATTCTTTGGATGAATAGAAAGTTCAAAAGAACAGCATTCATTGAATTCAGAATATTTTCTAACATTATAAATGATCTCCACTGGTAAGTTTTGATCAAATGTAACTCATCCTAGATGAATAGAAAGTATTGATTTCTTATCCATTCTCCCCCAAAAATAAAATACAAATTCTTACTGACCCCAAACTTTCTAAAGGGTAGTGTTTAATGTAAACAAAAGCTTTCCATTTCAGATAAAAGCTGTTTTCTTTTTTGAACTTTCTATCTCATCGAAGAACTCCTGGAAAATAAAACTGTAAAAAACTGTTTTCAGACATGGATAATAATCATACATGTTTTTGGAGCATAAAATCATCATATAATAGAGTGATTTGTGAAGGATCATGTCACTAGACTGGAGTAATGATGCTGAAAATTCAGCTTTTTTCAGAGGAATAACTGACATTTTAATATATATTAACATAAAAAGTCATTTTAAATTGTCATTTCACAATATTACTGTGTTTTTCGTGTATTTTTTATCAAAAATTGCAGCCTTGTGACAGAAGAGACTTCTTTTGAAAAACATAAAAAACTGAACCGAACTAATCTTTTGACCGGCCAGTACGTATATTCAAATATTAAAGTATTCAAGAGTATATGGAGACTGACTAGATTACATTCACAGGAGTTCAATGGAAAGGGTGGAGATAACAATATATTTTGGTGCATTTGTTTGTTAAGACTCTCTGATTGGAGGAATTATCAGGCATGTTGTAGTGAGTAGATAGCGCTTTTTCACAAAATCTGCTGTTAAACACCGATTATTTTAAAACTAAGTTGAAATAATGCAGGCGAAAGCTTCAATAACTTCATTGCTCACAGTAAGACTGTCTGTCAATCATCCCGAACTTGAAATGACAGTTTCTTGCTGTCTTTTTCTTCTGGCTGGAAATCAGCCCCTAAAATGATGTGGGCAGTAACTGAAACTAAATGTATCTGAAATGCAGCATAGACAGAATGAAGCCTATCATAACATCAACAAACCAACTCCCTCACCATCACATTTCAAGGTGAAGTGTGTATTTCTACAGCCACTACAGGCACAGGATGAAGACTGCAATCTGTTGATTTGAATGGCCAGATTAGAGCATTGGCACAAATGGTGTGAGTTTTTTTTTATTTATTTTTTATTTGATGAATCATTTAGACTGGTTTTGTGGGGAAAAAAAATAATAACTATGACTATGATAATAATAACACACCTTTGCTAAACACACTAACTTCTGCACATCCGCAACAGTGTTATTATATTTTTATTCATATACTAATATAGTATTACTATCATTTAAAATTTGTTTATATATATATATATATATATATTACCAGTCAAAAGTTTAAGATCGGTAAGATTTTTTATGTTTTTAAAAGAAGACTCTTCTGCTCACTCAAGGCTGCAATTTTTCTATTAAAAAATACACAAAAAACACAGTAATATTGTGAAATATTATGACAATTTAAAATGACTTTTTATGTTAATATATATTAAAATGTAATTTATTCCTCTGAAAAAAGCTGAATTTTCAGCATCATTACTCCAGTCTTCAGTGTCACATGATCCTTCACAAATCACTCTAATATGATGATTTTATGCTCCAAAAACATGTATGATTATTATCCATGTTGAAAACAGTTTTTTACATTTTTATTTCAGGATTCTTTAATGAATAGAAAGTTCAAAAGAACAGCTTTTATCTGAAATGGAAAGCTTTTGTTACATTAAACACTACCCTTTAAAAAGTTTGGGGTCATTAAGAATTTGTATTTTATTTTGGGGGGAAATAAATAAGAAATCAATACTTCTATTCATCAAGGATGAGTTACATTGATCAAAAGTTACAGTAAAGACATTTATAATGTTAGAAAATATTCTAATTAAATAAAAGCTGTTCTTTGAACTTTCTATTCATCAAAGAATCCTGAAATAAAAATGTAAAAAACTGTTTTCAACATGGATAATAATCATACATGTTTTTGGAGCATAAAATCATCATATTAGAGTGATTTGTGAAGGATCATGTGACACTGAAGACTGGAGTAATGATGCTGAAAATTCAGCTTTTTTTCAGAGGAATAAATTACATTTTAATATATATTAACATAAAAAAGTCATTTTAAATTGTCATAATATTTCACAATATTACTGTGTTTTTTGTGTATTTTTTATCAAGAAATTGCAGCCTTGGTGAGCAGAAGAGACTTCTTTTAAAAACATTCAAAATCTTACCGAGCTTAAACTTTTGACCTTGTAGTGTGTGTATGTATATGTATGTGCATATATATATATATATATATTAGGGCTGTCAGTTAAAACGCGTGGAGATTAACGGCATTGACGCAAACCCATTTTAACAGCGTTAATTTTTTTGATCGCGCGATTCACAGGTTCTTCTGCCCTAGCAGACTTTGTCCGCTGCTGTTCACATCTACTGCAACCAGGACGCGGCATGCGATTCCTGATCTCCAGGTTCACGTCTCGCGCTCCGTGCTGCCACTACAAAGCGGCTGGCGAGCTAAAACGAGTGATGTGTGTGCATCGTGCCTGATGTTTTGTTGTTCCGGTCTAGCTAGATCCGCCGCGGTTTGGGCCGGAAGGGAGACAACCGAAACGTCATTGCACGGGCGTTCCGTGCCGCAGCACACTCCGCTTCCAGCTTGCGAGCCGGCCAGATGGTGACAAGTTGTGTTTTGAGTGGATGACGGGGCGCCGAGACGGCGAAATCGAATGCCAATGGGGTACTCGAATGTAAAGTCTCACTTTTAAAAGTTGCCAAATCGTCCCATTGACCAGACTCAAAGCGATCTGTATGTTTTGTCATTACTGAACTGAGCTATCACTCATTCGCAGCACGTCCAGCCTGAAACACCACTCGACGATGGCCAAAACACACACACACACACACACAAACACAGATGATGCGTAATTCTCCACCCCTCGTCATTATCAGGACTCTCGCCAGTATTTCTTTCACCCTTTTATTGATGGACAGTGTGTTACATTGTGTGAGAGAGTATTTAGGCTATATATGTTTGAGTGAAATTGAACACTATTTTCCAAATGCTTATTTTCAATAATAATAATTAAAAAAACATCCGCACTAAACAAGCCAATCCACTTTTCCATGTTGATAAGAGCATTAAAATGAGAAAAAAATGTAACAAAAAGAAATCAAAAGACATTAAGAATAGCAGATAAAAATGTGCGATTAATCGCGGAGTTAACTATGACATTAATGCGACTTAATCGCGATTAAATATTTTAATTGGCGATTTGTACAGCACTACACACACACACACACACACATATATACACACACACACACACACACACACACACACGTACATGTCAGCAATAAGGTCACGAGAGGCTGTGCGAATGGGGACGAATAAGTAACGGCTCAAGGGCGCGTGTTAGGGGCACGTGATGAAAGCGCAGTGCCTGCAGACCCCTTTCAGCCGAACTACTATCCACTCACGATACAGCACGTTGCCTTTAGTATCTTACTGCTTTCATAAAAACGGTTGCCACACAATATTTAAAGTAAAAAACAATGTTAGTGCAACTTTCTTGAAGTAAAATCAGTAAAAAAGCCTACCTTCCGCTGGAAAAAATAGTCCCGAGTGTGAACAGCAACAGACGTTCCAATGTGTAAAAAATGCATGGAAGCTCAAATAAAAGCAACATAGAACCGCAGTGTTGGCGCAGCGATACGAATAGAACCGCTGGGTGAAGAACGGCCGTAGTAGCCCGTGTTTTATCGTGAATAAAGACAAGTAGCTCTTGACTCAATCACAACACCAAGGATTCAACCTAACCGCTTTATAAATATATATATGCATGCACATATATATATATATATACACACATGGTGGTCAGCAACATACACCCTCATATGACAGGAAGTGACATTGGGAGCCAAGACCCAGACTGCTGTTTGCCCACTGCGACGCTGGACTGAAACCTCGAAGCTGCACAAACTGCATCTTTCAGTGTGCGTTTTCTGCTAAGGGAACCAAAACCATCCATAAATCAAATATGATAACAAATATGTTAGTATTGTGTCCCTGCATCTTCAATCAACCCCTCGTGCCCCAAGTCTGATGGGAAAGACGGTTGGATGGTGATGGGGATTTCTGCTTGAGTCATGATCTGGTGCAAATGAGCCATCTGTGGCCTGCCACACGCCCCATGCACACTTCCTGTCGGGAGACTCATCATATTCTTTAGACATAATGTTCAGTGCCTGTGAGAGTGGTTGTTGTGTAGATATGCTTTTCAAAAAGAAACCGTCCATCTTGTACACTCTGATTATTTGGGAACTCTTAAACTGCTAAGGAAGGCAATAGATAGACTGGGGACAAAAATCCAAACATTCCAGCTTTGCAGTATGGCAAGGAAGAGGGATTTTAACAAACACACGATCATTAAACAACGACTTCATCTCTGAAAAAAAAATTGGTCATTTCTTTACCTTATGGCCCGCACACACGGGACTCACACCAGCGCCTGTGCCACATCACCTGCACGCTTTTTCCTGGTGTTCACCCCAAATCGATTTTTGCTTGACGATTAGTGAACAAACGTTTACATGGACACCATGAGGAATTATGTCCCAAACAGCCTCCGAACAAGTAGTCGGCGGTGGGGAGAGTACTGTATTTAACGCAACCTGTCACAAATACCATCTACACAGAGCGTGCAACGTGTCCAAGTAAATCACAGCTCATTGTGTTCAGTTTTATCAATGCAGGGCGAGGAGCCATTTTTACGTCGGGGGATGTCCCCACCTTTCAAAATTCGAAGTTTTGCCCCCCCCACTATTTTCCGATGTAGGTATTTTTGTTTTGATTGCTGTGATCTCTGGAGTCTCCTCAATTCATCCATTCTGCAATTTTTAATAGTATATAATTAAATTTTAAATTGGATTAAATTTCAGCTGCTCTTATACTGTTGCCAGTCGATGATTATCGCGGCATTGCGCACCGCTCTTGGCATGCCACTGAGGTGACGCGATGAATGTACGCATCATGTTTCTTGTACTGTAGTCTATTAACATGTGGTAAGCCCAAAAATTCAGAAATTAATAAAGTGCCTGGCCTTTAGTTACAAGGTAAGTAAAATAAGACTAAACCAAAAATTAAATAACCAAGACTTGGTTGGTATTGTCTCAGGAGATGTTGAGCATTTCTAACTTCAGAATATTTATTACTAGCAAACTGGAAGAGACCTGCTAGCTGGCTACTCAAAATAAACTAGCTATTGATTCCAGCTAATATATTTGTGTTTGATATGTGTGAAAAACTGAAAATATAATTGCTAGACCTACTTTTAGCTACCAAGCACCTTTCCACAAGGGATAGACTGATTTTATTTTTAGTATTTTATAGTTAATGGTAGGGCTGTAGTCAACCAAAAGAATCTTAGAGTCGACTCAAAGGCTTTACCTGTTAACGACTGACAAACTCCATAAAAAGCTAGAATTTTATCAAACATTTTAAACAATTGTCATTGAGCATTTATAAAGAACAGCACAACGAAACAACATCACAAATAAAATAAACTATAATAATAATACAATTTCTTGGTAAAGTAAGTGATTCAGACCTAAAGTGAAGAGCTCTGTCCGGCTCTATAGTAACAGTCACAATCGCGCACCTGACGACACCACACGCTGCAAAAAAAATATAACTTGCCATCTGCCCCCACATAATGAAAATCCTGAACAAAAAGCCTCTTTGCTCACAGGCTTCATATCTCTTCTTTACTTTCAGAAAGCTATGGGTCAAACTCTCGCCCTATCGACCAAGGCGTTCTTTAAAACAACACACAAAAAAACCAAATAGCCTAAAAAACAATCCGAATAGGCTCTAGGACGTCGCGCAGAGGTTAAATTCTCGTTTTTGTTGCATTATTTTAGGCTATTTTCAAATGCGTCTCTAGAGTGTACGAATAAAACGCAAACATATTAAAAGAAACACAGCACTGTATAGCTCTGGCCAAAAAGTAGCGGTCACGCCCTTTTGCGCCCCAAGTTCCAACAGATTTCAAATATAAGAGCGCTGCGACCTTGCGCGCGCGCTATACTGGGAGCAAGCGCGGTCGCCTCCCTTCTCACCACAATCTCTGTCGTCTCCGATCTAAAATGCAGCCAGACAAAAGATCAGAGATTCCCTGGACATTTTGTCGATGCAAAGGCAAACAAAGCAGCGTTCGACTGAATGAATACAGCATCCTCTTACCGAGCGTCGAAAGACAGCAGCGCAGCCAGCCACAGGTGCGGTTCCCAGTGTATCATGTGTGTGCGTAAACTGTGCGCAGTTATAAAAATAGCCTAAATTACAAGCATTTAAAGTTGGGACAAAACATAGGCTAATTATTTAGAATACAGTAATAAATAACTGCTTATAAAGGAATAAATATCAAGGAAGTAAACCATTGAAAAATTCTTTCTATTGGTAAAAAAAAATAAAAAAATGCAACTGGTTGACTCAATAAGAAATGTCAGTTCGACCAATACGGGCATTCTACCGATTAGTCCGACTAAAACGACTAAGTCTGACAGCCCCTAGTTAATGGAAATCAAATCAACAATTTATTTGAGTTAATCAGTACATTACTGATACCCCGGACCCCGCTAGCATTCTATGTCCCCCCCCCCAGGTTCAGTAATTGTCCTACGCCCTGGTTTAATGAGATCTAATATACACTCACCGGCCACTTTATTAGGTACACCTGTCCAACTGCTCGTTAACACTTAATTTCAAGCAGCCAATCACATGGCGGCAACTCAGTGCATTTAGGCATGTAGACATGGTCAAGACAATCTCCTGCAGTTCAAATCCGAGCATCAGTATGGGGAAGAAAGGTGATTTGAGTGACTTTGAACGGTGGCATGATTGTTGGTGCCAGAAGGGCTGGGTCCTGAGTATTTCAGAAACTGCTTAGTCTACTGGGATTTTCACGCACAACCATCTCTAGGGTTTACAGAGAACTGGTCCGAAAAAGAAAAACATCCAGTGAGCGCAGTCTGTGGGCGCAAATGCCTTGTTGATGCCAGAGGTCAGAGGAGAATGGCCAGACTGGTTCGAGCTGATAGAAGGGCAACAGTGACTCAAACAACCACCCGTTACAACCAAGGGTGGGCAGAAGATCATCTCTGAACAGCACAGTACGTCGAACTTTGAGGCAGATGGGCTACAGCAGCAGAAGACCACACCGGTGCTACTCCTTTCAGCTAAGAACAGGAAACTGAGGCTACGATTTGCACAAGCCCATTTCGAAATTGGACAGTAGAAGATTGGAAAAACGTTGCCTGGTCTGATGAGTTTTCGATTTCCGGTGGCGACATTCGGACGGTAGGGTCTAGAATTTGGCGTCAGGGCAACATGAAGCATGGATCCATCCTGCCGTACTAAATTGGTTCAGGGCTGTGCTGGTGGTGGTGTCATGGCGTGGGGAGTACTTCTTGGCACCTTTCGGGCCCCTCGGTGTCAATCGAGCATCCGTTGCAACTGCCACAGCCACCCCTGAGGACGTGGCCGCCTAACGCATGTTCCCATCCCCTTCATGACCACAATGTACCCAACTTCTGATGGCTGCTTCCAGCAGGACAGAATGCGCTGATGCTCATAAGGCTGGATCATTCCTCAGACTGGTTTCTTTGTAACACATGACAATGAGTCCTGGCACTGTACCAAATGGCTCTCCACAGCCACGCTACATATCTCAATCCAGAGAGCATCTTTGCATGTGTGGAACGGGGAGATTGTGCATCATGGCGATGTGCAGCTCGCATACCTGCGGGGACTGTGCTGATGCCATCATGTCAATATGGACCAAAACTCCCTGAGGACATGCTTCCAGCACCTGCTCGAATCCATGCCACGAAGAATTGAGGCAAGTTCTGAAGGGCAAAAGGGGGTCCAACCCGTCACTAGCATGGGGACCCTAATGAAGTGGCCGGTGAGTG
>JAQIUQ010004696.1:0-15660 GCA_030378365.1 Hybognathus amarus
TGAAGGTATATTATAAGGGGCTAATTGAGAAAATTGCTATATTTTATTAGTTTAAAAATAAAATAAAAATATCGGATTAATATCGAGTATTGGCAAAAGCCAAAGCTGCAAGTATTGGTATCGAAAGTGAAAAAGTGGTATCGGGACATCCCTAGTTACTAATGCAATAAAACCCTTTCAGTTTTTTTAAGCTCATTTTTATTATTATTAATGTTAGGCCTATTATTATTAAAAATAGTAATTGTACATTCAGCTGCCACACACAAATCTAATTTAATTGCAATTACAATATTTATACTTTTATTTATTATTATTTATTGCAAAACTATGCAGTTCTTTTCTATGTCTCTATCCATGATATTGATCCACAATAGAAGGATGATTGAATGAGGGATGGATGGATGGATATCTGTCTATACAGATGCACAAACAATATCAAACTATGCAAATAAAATAGTACTGAATTATGTGTGTTACACACAAGTGTTACAACTAACCCCTCTGTCTGTTACAATTAACCCCGTATATGGGGTAGTTGTAACATTTGCACTTCTGTCACTTTCAGTGCAACTGTACGAAAATGGTAGGTCCTAGAAAAAAACTTTAAGTGGTCATTTGTAGCAGAGATGTGTATGTTGCTTGTGTAAAAAAAGTATTAATCTAACCTAATTATTTTTTAATTAATTGAGCCAAAACCAAAATGCGTTAGGTTGTGCCCCGCTCTCCCCTACAGTACTCCAAGAGGCATGAATGACAAGTTTATATAGTCAAATGGCGATAGCTCGTCAGCCACATACCAAATGACAGTGACGTAATGAGAACGTCACAGGGCTTCGCCACACAAATTTAAAAAGTATATTTCTACAGTGTAGATTTCATCGTATGACACAAATAATGACAGATGTTCTGTTACCTTTGTGGTTTTTGTGGACATTGGGCCTGGAAAATCGTGGCCCCAAAACAGAGGTAAAGTTTCTCCGACAAAATGAGTGTTCAATTACAGTATTTTAAGCAGGGTCACAGTGAGCTTTTCTTATCAGCGTCCTGTTCAAAACTCCCTTGTCTTTCTGAATGGCCATTCTTTGATTTGTGGAACAAAATAGAGCATGGGCATTATGTCTTGAAATAGACAGCTATGCAGATTCCGCTCAGGGAAATTCGGATTCATTACATCTAACTTAACATAAAATGAGAGGGGAAATTAGTTTGGAGAGGTCAGTGCTCGGTTAAAATTCTCAGATTGAAGGGTAATACAAAACGTCAGATCCAGTTTTAAGTACTAACGTTGGCAGTGAAGTCATGCAAGGTTATCTACACAGAATGATAGTCCCTTATGTTAATTGTTTTTTTTGTTTTTTTTTTGGTTTGTTTATTTCTTGTCATTATAATCATAACCATTCACATCAGCTGTTTCTTTTGAAACCCCAAAGGAGGTTAAAAGTCTCCAAGATGATTCCCTCAGTAGTTTCTCTTGAAGCTCTCACTCTCTCTGAAAAATGTGTTCAGTTGATGTGAAGTTGCAGAAATTAAGTCACTGACTATTGTGGTGATCCTTCACAAGTCTCAGCTCAAAGAAATAGCTTTCCTCAAAGATTTTCAATAATATCCAGTATCTATTTCTGCCTTTGAGCCATGCACTCAAGCAAAAAAATAAAGATTGTTATAATTACGCTTCACAAAATGTTCAATAATTGTTAACCAGCTCATTTTAACAATTGAATTGTTTAACTTACATTTTTTTAAATGGGAGATAACATAATCCTTTTATGTTAGGACTACATTATTTGTGTTGATAATTAACTAGGCAGTGGATCTGTAGTTCCCAGCTTTATTATGATAGCAAATTTAGAGTTTAAATTATGTAGAATTCAGAAACATGATGAATAATTCATAGAAAGAAGGATTGTTGTGTGCTTTGTTAAACAATCAATACTGTTCAGTTATTAGAATGAGTCTCCCAGGGTCCTACAGTGTAGAATAGAGAATACCTTTTACATTCCTGTTCAGTTCCTGAATTTGAATTTTTAAATAAAACCGAAAAAATTTAAATTGCTTGAATTTAACACTGCAATCTGGCGTTTTACCTCTTTGTCAACAATTGCAGTCATTTGCGGAATTATCGACTTTGCGCAAGTTGTTTTTAGACACCCTGAACACGAGCACTCGTGGATGAAACCAGACGCTATATCACGACCAATTCGTACAAATTTGTACAAAGTGATTAAAAGATGGCTAATTCGTACAGAGTTTGTATGAGCCTCACACAGTACAGAATTTGTGCGATTTGTCTAAACTTACGTGATGGATGGGTTTAGGGCCGGGGTCAGGGGTAGGTCATTTGTAAGAATTCATACGAATTGGGCAACTCTTAAAACATGCACGATTTAGCAAAGATTTTACTAATTCTTACGAGTGAGGTCGTACGAAATTGTTCCGAATTAGCCACCTCATAAAATTCGTATGAATTGCCGTGAGATCGGGTTGGATGAACACAATGCTTGTGGAGAGTGTGAGGCGGTCATTTACCATGCCGATGTGGATACTGGCATTCAGAATCACAGATTATTCTTTTTGGAAGTATGACCAACATAATTTTCACCGGAAAATGTAATTTGAACAAGTAACTAACATCCACTTTTGTTCTGGTTCTGACATTGCCGTAAATCGTGCTGTTTAAATCTAAAAATCGCTTATCATATCACGTAAAAATGGGCAACTTATACTTTGTTCTCAAATTGTACATGTTAACAACGTCAGCATTGCGTGACTACATGTAATATCCTTCCGATATGTATTCTTGTTTTTGCATGGGTCCAGTTGCAGTCTATTTTTTTTACTCTGAAGTTTGAACAAAGTCTTTTGCATTTTAAAATCTGTTGTCACTGGTGATTGTCGTTTGAACCTTTCTGGATCTGCCATCAAATTTATAAGTTTAATTATATCAAGTGCTGTGAGAAAAGGCTATAAATCTTCACCTCCAACATCCTCACACGCAATATAGCTGACTAGCCGAGACTCTTCTTTTTGTGTACAGATGTAACGTAATGACGCAATATAGCCGACTAGCCGAGACTCCTCCTTTATGTGTACAGATGTGACGTAATGACGCAATATAGCCAACTAGCCGAGACTCCTCTTTATGTGTACAGATGTAACGTAATGACGCAATATAGCCGACTAGCCGAGACTCTTCTTTATGTGTACAGATGTGACGTAATGACGCAGTATAGCCGACTAGCTGAGACTCTTCTTTATGTGTACAGATGTGACGTAATGACGCAATATAGCCGACTAGCCGAGACTCTTCTTTATGTGTACAGATGTGACGTAATGACGCAATATAGCCAACTAGCCGAGACTCTTCTTTATGTGTACAGATGTGACGTAATGACGTAATATAGCCGACTAGCCGAGACTCCTCCTTTATGTTTACAGATGTGACGTAATGACGCAGTATAGCCGATCTAGCCGAGACTCCTCCTTTACGTGTACAGATGTGACGTAATGACGCAGTATAGCCGACTAGCCGAGACTTTTCTTTATGTGTATGGATGTGACGTAATGATGCAATATAGCCGACTCAGCCGAGACTCTTCTTTATGTGTACAGATGTGATGTAATGACGCAATATAGCCGACTGAGCGAGACTCTTCATGTGTACATATGTGACGTAATGGCGCAGTATAGCCGACTAGCCGAGACTCTTCTTTGTGTATGGATGTGACGTAATGACTGCAATATAGCCGACTAGACGAGACTCTTCATGTGTACATATGTGACGTAATGACACAATATAGCCGGACTAGCTGGAGACTCTTCTTTTTGTGTACAGATGTGACGTAATGACGCAATATAGCCGACTAGCTGAGACTCTTCTTTATGTGTACAGATGTGACGGTAATGACGCAATATAGCCGACTAGCTGAGACTCTTCTATGTGTACAGATGTGACGTAATGACACAATATAGCCGACTAGCTGAGACTCTTCTTTATGTGTACAGATGTGACGTAATGACGCAATATAGCCGACTAGCTGAGACTCTTCCTTTATGTGTACAGATGTGACGTAGTGACGCAAAGACATGCTCGAATCTCCTGAGGAAATCCACCAGTACCACTGGAGTTAAAAACATTATTACAAGCTTACCGTTTCGAATCGAGCTACAGCAAGCAGATAGTTTTGAACACTGGCTGGTTATGTATTTTCTCAAATATGTATTTTGGATATTTTTTAACCCAAAAAGCTATAGACTGCAGCTTTACAGGAAGTAAATCAAAACTTTTGCTTTGTTAAAGAACACTTTATTTCCAAGAATGCTAATGAAGGCTTTATTTGAACGTTTCAGCGTCACATACACATTATTTGACGTCATTACACGGAGACATAACTGAACAGCTGAATCGGTTTTTGAACCAGTTCATCAAAACAAAAAGATTTGTTCTCACACTCTAAAAAATGCTGGGTTGTTGTCCAAATTTGGACAAACTCAAATGCTGGTTTAAAGATGTATTTAAAAAAATTACTGTTTAAAGTGAAAGTTGACATTTTTAACCCAACATTTGGGTGTGTCCATATTTTACCCACATTTGGGTTAAAACAACCCAGCAGTGCAGAAATTAATCTGACTTCCAATCACTATTAGCGAAAGAGTGGTGAATTAAGCCTTTTTTTTCAAACCAACACAGCTAATAATTTAAGAAACGCCTTGATGGAATCTAAACTGGCTCTTTCCACACTCTCAAAATTAATTTTAAGCATTTCTATCTCTACTATTCTTTCTTTCATGCCTTTCAAGAGAATTGCATCCAGTCTAATATACATTCCTGTGTCATTGAGAATGAATTGTGTCCTTGCAGCTAACCTTTTATGAGCAGCTCCCCATGTTTTACCTCCCTCCCCATCCCATTTCTGCCGCTGTCTTGCCCAGAGTCTCCTCTCCTGCTGCGGGATTGATGTTATATTAATAGCACAGTTCAGGGTCATGTTAATAAAGTCAGAATATTTTAAATAAATAAATAAAAATAAATTCACTCAACTGCACCCCTTTTTATTGAAAAAAATATCTCTCTTGCCTCTTGTTTTTTGACCGTCAGGTCATTCTGTATTATTATTCATTTTTTTTTATCTTTTTTTTCAATACCTCCTCATTTTTTTTGAAACTATTGAGTTTTTGATTATTTTTATGTGTGCACTACATTAGAATCGGTATGCAATGCCTGTGCTTTAACACCCCATCTACAAAGTGAGTGTGTGAACCAAGAGTTTCTTTGATAATGAGTGTTGCAGTGAGCTCACACTGAACTGTTACTTCAGAACAGACGTGTGAATTCAGTGAAAATATGCATGCTTATAGACAATGGTTTTGGGAGTTTTAGTTTACATCTGTTTATCCATACATCTATTAGTATATAGTTGGACAATGAAACTGAAGCACTTGGTTTAGACCACAATAATTTATTGATATGGTATAGGGCCTCCTTTTGTGGCCAATGCAGCATCCATTTGTTTTCAGAATGACAGATACACATCCTACTAAATCAACCTTCAGGCTCTTACAGATGGAATGTTAAATCAGGAAAGATTAGCCACCGGGTGGCACATACATGTGTCCAACCTATATATGAAGAGTTCAGATGCAAAAGCCTCCAAGTGCCATTTGAAATTTTCTTTTAAAATGACCATTTTTATCAAGCTTGTATATTTAAGTTCAGTAATTTCACTTACATGGCAATGAAGATTACCTATTAACTGTCATTTAAGTGAAATTACTGAACTTAAATATACAAGCTTGATAAAAATGGTCATTTTAGAAGAAAATTTCAGTTGGCATTTAGAGGCTTTTGCATCTGAACTCTTCATATATCTTTGAAGTTTGTGTGAAAGACTCAAGTTCCAAGGAAAAACATAAAGGGCTAAAAGAGAATTGTTAATGTTCCCTAAATATTGTTTTGTGTTTATCTAAAGACATTTCACATTGTTCCTTTTATTTTACCCATATAGTAGTTTATAAAAAGCTGCATAAATTCGTTTTTGTACATCGTTCAGAAGAGCATGTGCAGTGCAAAAATGGGGAATAATTTGAGAAGAATTATTAAATGTTTTAAGAATGACCCAAAACAACATTCTTAACCCTTTATGACCTGCCATAGAACAGTTCCACCAGAGTATATCTTTCTATTTTTACATGCTGTGCCGTCATTCTTTTGAGCATTTCCATATGCCATGCATTAAAATAATTCTTACTCTCCCAACTTGAAGGCTATATTTTTAAAAAGTCAATACTAACTAGATAAATATCTCAAAAGTGCAATAAACAAAAAGAAAAAAAGAAAAAAAATTCTACATATTTTATTCAATACAAAAAAATATATAAATGTCAACCTCAAACTTGTCAATGTGAAAAACATGCATAAAACAATTTAAAACTATACAGAGTTGATTTGAACTGTGTACATCAATTAGTTTTTAAGATGCACTCATTCAAAAAAGGGAGTAAAATGCCATGTAAAATATTCAATTACATTTGTGGTCAAACAGATAACATTTTGCTTATGAATATTGATTGAACATTGAATTGGTTAGAATATAAATTAAATAGACCCTGTCAGAACAATTAATAATAAAATAAATATAAAATAAATAAATAAAGGCGATGAGCCAGTGCGTCAGTGTACTTTCATTTTGACATAACGTTACGTGCATGCGCGCTGCTGTGTGTGTGAATGTGCTTGTATTTGCGAGTGTATAGACGAGAAAGAAATGATAGAATGAAGCAAAAATAAAAAGACAATAACGATAAGAAGGAACATATAGCAGAAGGGAGTCAAGTGGGAGTCAAACCTCTGAGTCAAACGATGGTCAAACGCATGACCAAAAGACGCAGCTTTGACGTCACTATATGCGACATACGCTGGGGTCATAGTGCACAGGACGTGATCCGTCCATGGATCAGTCAATGAGCCAGATGGATCTACAGAACATGTGTGCAAAGACGTGCAATGCATTTTTGTGTTTTTTGGAAACGCATATTACAGACTCATTAGAGGGTGAAAACCGCCAACATGAGCATGTTGAGGCTTGATCTGTCATAGTGCACCGAACGTGAATGCGTCGATGCGCCATCGAAAGACGTAACTATCAATCGCAGATCTACAGAACATGTGTGCAAAGACGTGCAATGCATTTTTGTGAATTTTTTTTTTTTGTGAAATGCATTTTACACAATTTGTACAGACTTATTAGAGGGTGAAAACAACGCAACATGAGCATGTTGGAGGCTTGATCTGATCATGTTACATCTCTGGTTTTGTATGCAAAAAAGAATGATTGAGCTAGCCATTTGGTTTCAGTATCTATAGGCTGTTTAACAGACACACGCAAACCGCAGCGCTCCAGTCGGACTTAAAGGGTTAACAGGGCTAGAAACATTCTAAGTGCATCATTGAGCTATGGCTAAGCCACGCCCCCAAACACTATGAGCCAATCACAGTACGCATAGCTAACCCAATACACTCTGCTTCCACATCCATTGAAATGCATTGCAGTTGGTGAGTTGTCATTTGTTTTTATGTTTTTTTGTTGTCATTTTTAAAATTGTCAGACGGTGCTACATGGGGTACATGCAACTCCGACACTAGGTATCCCGAGAGGCTGGGCGACAGTGTGCATTTTTTACCCTTTCCCAAATATATCAGCCGAGATCAGTGTCTGCTCTGGATTAAGTTATGCGGTAGACCACAACAACAACTAAACATGGATAAATTAAACAAGGATGTCTAAATCTGTTCTAAGGTAATGTTAAGTCAACAATGTATTTGAACGTTATCTTCAACATATTTAATGTAACGTTAGGGTAACGTTAGCCTAACTTTAGAAAAGGTAACATTAGCTTCTAGCTGCGTTGTCATGTTACTTAGAGTTATTTTGATTTATTCATGGTACTGAAAGTGTAGTCTCCAAGCTTTCCAACAATGTGTAACACATGGAAATCTGATAATATTTGGATAAGTTGTGGCCATTTGAAGGTAGGCACTCAAAAAAGCTTGAAGGTAAGAAAACTGCCTCTAAAGATTGTGCATTCTCACCGCTCTCTGCTGCTGGGAGTGACAACAGGACTCATTTACATCTCATTTAGATAAGTCATACCCCCTGTAAAGCTTATTTTACTTGGGCTTAGTGATTAACACCAGTCAATTCAAGCAATTGAAGCATTATTCAAAATTAATAGCAGATGCTCACATTACCATCTAAAAACTCATTAAGTAATGGGGGGTTTTGGCAAGTGATATGATGCTAACTATTAACGTTACAATTAAAACGACAGTCCTGAGATAGCTAATAACAAAAGGTAGGTATAGGCAGTGGTGGAGGAAGTACTGAATTTCAGTACTTAAGTAAAAGTACAAATAACCAGATAAATATTTACTTTAGTAAAAGTAGAAGTAACACAATGACAACCATACTTAAGTAAAAAGTAAAAAGTACCTGATTTTAAATGTACTTTAAATATTAAAAGTAAAAGTACTTGCATAACAATTTATTCTAATGATTAATAAAACATTTCATTCTAACTCATTCCACCTAATACCCATATAATGATGTTCAATAATGATGGAAAAAATTTGTTGTCACCATTTCTGAAACAAGCTTGCAATCAATTAGGCAATATATACACATCATGCTTATCCTTACTATATGTTAATAACTATGTTTGGCAGTTAAACGTGATTAATTTATGGTGTAATTCTGAACCTCTTGGCTTGCCATAATCCTAACCAAACGTATATTACACACGGTGCGTTTCCTATGCACGTAAATACAAATTTTCGTGTATAAATTGCACGATAAATGCACTGCGTGCGAGGCGCATTTAGTGTGACCGAGTTGATATATCTATGGCAACCAAACGTCACTGGTGAGACAAACGTGCAACGGACGGACGGTCAGATTACGTTTTGGTAGGGGAAAAACTGGCAGAAAATGTAACGAAAATGTAACAGAAGTTGTAGAAATGTAGTGGAGTAGAAAGTATAATAATTGCTGCAAAATGTAACGAAGTAAAAGTAAAAAGTATGCACTATTTATTCTACTTAAGTAAAGTAAAGATACGTGAAAAATCTACTTAAAGTAAAGTAACAAAGTATTTGTACTTCGTTACATTCCACCACTGGGTATAGGATGGTCTAAACATAGACTAAACATGAGATAACGTGTACGTGTTTTTAGAATGAACAAAAAATGTCAAACTTTGTTTATGGAAACTCACCCCATAAGAAACAGAAAAGTCTTCTTGCAGATCTCGTTGCCTCCAATGAAATAATTTGTTCAGGCACACTTTCTCTTTGTCAGTTTTTTTTATTTTTTTGTGGATTTAACCATTCTCTAAAGTTTGCACTGTGTGTCTGTTTACCTCTAAATGTCCAATAATTTGTCCTGCCTTTCTTTTTCTGCTGCTAAAAAATCCAGCCATAAGTTGTACATAATGTCTGGAGAAAGCTTCGGGCTACAAGAGTGTCTCCCATGCAGAGAGTTCTCTTTTCTTCGCGTGTAACATTTAAGGCCATTGCATTGCACACTGAGTACGAAATTTCCGTATGCGTTTTTTCGTGTTCATCAGCCTAAAAATTTGTCACACATAGACTTAGACTTAGACTTAGACTTATAATACAAAATTAATTCGTCAAGCAGTGAGGGGGATTTTATTGTCCTCTCTCTTATTGAAAAGAGAAGAAAGAGAAAATATTGCGTTTGCTTCCATCCAATCCTGACATTGCGCCGAGAGGAAGCACCTCCTTATCAAGTTGCGATTCAAAATTTACTTCAGAATGTCAGTGGAAAAGTTTAATGCTGGAGCCACATTTTAAAAACAAGACCACCAATTTCCGTGAACCAATCCATCGGTTCCTGGAAATGGTTCCTGGAAATTGGTTCCCGGAAATGGAACCAATCGATTGGTTCTCAATTGGTCCTGGTGGAAGCGCTGGGCAGACAGAACAGCTGTATATAGGATATTATATATTGTACCCAAATAATACATTAGTTATCGAATTGGCTGCTCAATCACACCTTTTAATCGATCCGAAATTTCAATCTGATTGAAAGGGAAGGTTTATTCCTTTCATAATCCCAATCGAGAGAAGAGAACATAAACACTTGTTTAAGTTGAAAACCGAAACTGAAAGCACTGCGCATAGGTTATGTGCAATGATGTGCGGAATGAGCTCTAAAGGACGAGCTCCCCCGGCCTGAATTGTCAAAAAACCTTTTAAAATGCTGGCTGTGGATGCGAAAAACGCAGAAAATCGAACCCGAATCCGAATCTTTTTATGACGGACGGAAGTTTCGGAAGCGCTGTGCAAGCGTGATTGACATAACGTGAGGTTGAATTTTTTTTTACGTGCGAAAATTTCGGATGCGAAAAGCCGGCTTATCCAGCATGGAAATACACACCTGTAGACAATGACACGCCCTACTGCTCTGATCGAATCTCAGAAAAACAAGCCGATTTTAACCTCAAAATGTACTTTTAAATGCACTTATACTGTTATCTTAAACATAGAGAGGCTTCTTCATGATCTCATCTAACAGATTCTGCAAAAAAGTGGAAATCAACAATTTTGGAAAAATATGCTTCTTTCTCATTTTGCTCGTAAGCTGTGCTGCCGACTTGCGTCACTGGTTTCTGTGATGGGTCATAAATATTAGCAATGGTGTGCTGAATGATTCATGTAAATACTGCAGCACAAACTAACAGAGAGGTACTCTTGGTTAAGATGGTTAAAAAGGTTTGTCCTGGAAATGTATGCAGTTTGCTCTATGACCAGTACATTTTTGCCTCAAGCTGAGGCTTTTCATGACCTTCTCAACAGTCAAATTTTTTATATAACCCTCCAATGCAAAAGTAAGGCCCTTTTGGTGACTTTGAGATGATATCTATCTGTCTCCAAAAATCATCAATCGTCCTGTGAAATGTCTCCTACCGTGACAACTGCCATCAGCGCCTTTCACCGAATGTTGACTGTGTGTCCAAGTGAGTGGAGGAGGCGTGGCTTAGCCATGGGTCAATTGGGGTTACACTTTATTTTGATAGTCACTTTAGACGTTCTACTAATTGTAAGTAACTTTTCAACTACATGTCAACTAACTTATTAGAATATTAGTATACTATAGTAGACTGTTAGGTTATGGTTAGGTGTTAGGCTTTGGGTTAGGAGAATAAGTTTACTTGTAGTCACCAAGTTACTTATAGTCACTTGAATGTCTGTTGGGGGACTAACAAAATAAAGGGTTAGCAGATAATAAGCTGACAGTCTACTAATACTCCAATGACAGTTAGTTGACATGTAGTTGAAAAGTTACTTATAGTTATTAGAATGTCTAAAGTGGACTATCGAAATAAAGTGTTACCCAATTGGGTTCAACCCCTGATGTTGGCCAGTTAAGTTCAAATTCCAGCTCATTAATGTCAAACAGAGCCTGTTCTTAAGTTCTTTTGTTCATCCCTGCATTCTAAAGTTTCAATAAAGTCATCAGATGTAAAGAACTTTATCAGCTTTTTTTGTTTGTGAGAACAATTGCATCTCCTTTATCTCTTTGACTTTCATGTCTTTTATATAATGGTTTGATACCGAAGTAATTTTGAATTAATTTAAGAATGTTGCTACATTTAATTCTTGGTGTATTTTCAAACCGTAAACTCTCAAGTGACCCCATGGGCAAAGGGATATGAGCATGGGCTTGTGAGCGTTTATTTACGTCACTTTGTTGCAATACATTAGTGTAAATGTACATTAATTCTCTGTTCTGACTTATACTGTTATTTCAAACATGGAGAGGCTTCTTCATGATCTCAACTAACAGATTCTGCAAAAAAGTGGAAATCACCAATTTTGGAAATATATGCTTCTTTCTCATTTTGCTCGTAAGTCGTGCTGCCGACTTGCGTCACTGGTTTCTGTGATGGGTCATAAATATTAGCAATGGTGTGCTGAATGATTCATCTATATACTGCAGCACAAACTAACGGAGAGGTACTCTTGGTAAAGATGGTTAAAAAGGTTTGTCCTGGAAACGTATGCAGTTTGCTCTGTGACCAGTACATTTTTGCCTCAAGCTGAAGCTTTTCATGACCTTCTCAACAGTCAAATTTTAATATAACCCTCCAATGCAAAAGTAAGGCCCTTTTGGTGACTTTGAGATGATATAATCTATCTGTCTCCAAAAATCATCCATCGTCCTGTGAAATGTCTCCTACTGTGACAACTGCCATAGCGCCTTTCACAGAATGTTGACTGTGTGTGGAGGAGGCGTGGCTTAGCCATGGGTCAATTGGGGTTACACTTTATTTTGATAGTCACTTTAGACGTTCTACTAATTGTAAGTAACTTTTCAAATACATGTCAACTTACTCAGTTAACCCCTGATGTTGGCCAGTTAAGTTCAAATTCCAGCTCGTTAATGGCAAAGAGAACCTGTTCTTAAGTTCTTTTGTTCATCCCTGCATTCTACAGTTTCAATAAAGTCATCAGATGTAAAGAACTTTATCAGCTTTTTTTTGTTTGTGAGAACAATTGCATCTCCTTTATCTCTTTGACTTTCTAACACAGTCTCTTCCCAATTTGTCATATAACTGACATCTTTTGACCATTCGTCAATATGCCTTTTTAGGGCCCCCTTAAATGTCGGTAGATGACGATCCCGGGCCGTCATACAACTGACGCTTTACCTTTAACGTCAGTTAGGTGACGAGTTGGGTTTAGGGTTAGGTCTGGGGTAGAGTTAGGATCCGAGTAACGTCATCTACCGACGTTTAAGGGGACCCTGAAAAGGCATATATTGACGAACGGTCAAAAGACGTCCCAAGACGTCAGTTATATGATGAATTGGGATGAGACTGCGCTGGACTTTCATGTCTTTTATATAATACTTTGATACTGAAGTAATTATGAAGTGATTTAAGTATGTTGCTACATTTAATTCTTGGTGTATTTCAAACCGTAAACTCTCAATACATTACTGTCAATGTACATTAATTCTCTGTATCAGAGTAGTATCTGTTACAATATCTGTCAGCGATTGTTCCCTTTACATCATTTATGTCTTGTATCTGTAGAGCTGAAGTAGTCTGATCACTCAGTGCGCTCTCTAATGCTCAATCATCTGGCTAATTCCCAACGCATCAAGCATAGTTCCAGCACTCTAGGAAGTGAACACCATTATTCCTGAGGTTTATGAGGCACCGCAGCATTAAAAGCCTCATCTAATGGTCTTCCTTTCGAAACCAATCTCCATTGTGCTGCTTCCATATACTCTCAAATCGTCTCAAGCCCATTTGAGGGCAGCCTTCACATTTTTCATCAATCTTCATAGAAGTCACTTTGGCTCTGTGTTGGAGATTTATCAACTTCTATGAATGCATGTCACTTGCAAACTGGAAATTATTCGTTATTGTATGAATGCTTTGCCAAATGAATGCTAGCGAGACTGAGTTTGGATGTTGTTTAGTTTCTGCTGTTGATTTTCATATTAATTTTAAAACACCCTAGAGTTGCAGCATTGCTCCTGTACATATTTATTGTGTCTGCCAGCCATAAAACAGCCTTGAGGTGTTCAGTCGTGAGTGAGAAAAGGCATGTGTATGTGCACTCACCTAGTAGCCACCATTAAAGACAAGGATTTGAAATTGAAAATGCTAGAAGGCACATACAGTAGAAACAGTATCAGTAGTAGAGAAGGTCTGCTCTGACTCCTCTGCGTACTGACACACATCATGCATTATGTATTAGAAAATTATGATTTCTCTTGGCGTATTTTGCCCTGGCTTCTTGCCTAGATGTTCAGCTAAGATTAGAGCATATCACATTGACCCCTTGACTATTAATTGATCACAGCCCACTGATGAGAAGGAATTTAAATGTATTAGACCTGAAGGAAGTTGGAAGTTTAATTTTACATCAAATATCGACATGCAATATTAGCAGCATTGTTATTGTTGCGGTAAAGACATTTCTGGATGTAGAAATTCTTATCGCATTTGTTCTGCATCCCCAGAGGATGTGAAAAGTGATGCAATCAGGCAAATTTACTTGGTACTTTTACTTCAGAGTGAAGATCAATAAAAGTGTCAGAACATCAAGACTTGATGCCATCTCATCAAATGTGTATGGCCTGCAGCCCGAGACGGAGGTTTGTTTCTGTGTCAGACCGTTGACAGTGCAGGATATTGCAATCATACTTGGAGTGCTTGAGCTTTTGGCAGTCAGTTCTATCAAATCTAGTTTTCTGAAAATGTCATAAGGGCTACTCCTTCTGTATACCAATGGGCTCTCCTCCCTACACAATTTGCCAAATGATGTTGACATTTATTGAAGTGCCCCAGGCAAAGCTATGCTATCAAAAAGTTTGGCAGGGGAACAATCTCTTGAGGCGTACAGGTTCAAATACTGTCGAGTTTTTAAATTTTCCCCTGAATTTACATTGTCAGGACACTTTAAAAACGTGTCCTTCAGGTGCTCAGGTCACCCTGGCAATCAATTGTTTTATATTTTACATAACATGTTTTCAGCTCATTAATTAATTAGTTTAATTTAAAGGGTTAGTTCACCCAGAAATGAAAATTATCCCATGATCTACTCACCAAGTCTTACGTGGAATCAACTCTCTATGTGAACATTACGGAAAGCAAGATATTCACCAAAAAATAGTAATCACCAAACCATTTCACAGGGGGTCTAATCTGAATCTCTCTGCTTTCTCTTATATATATATATATATGTATGTGTTTGTACAGTATATATGTATGTATGTGTGTGTCTCTCTCTGCCCACATCTCTGTTTTTCCACTATTTCTGAGCATTATACTCTCAGGCGCAGTGGTGTTCGAAGCAAGAGTCCAGGGACGCATCTTCAATATTTCAGCAGCATGTTAAGTCAGGGAGTCCTGCTTCCTCTGCTCTGCCCTGCGAGGGCCAGAGTGGAAACCAGGTCACACAACACTCAAAGGACACTGAAGGACATGCAGGAGATGAGAACACCATTAGTCCTGTGCCTGTGACTGTATCTGTAGACATTGTAGTGACACAAGTCACAGGCAGAAAATGTGAAATCTGTCTCTGCACTCCCATTGTGCTTGACCTTTGTGACTGTTACTGTTTCTCCTCATACAGCATCAGCTGCTAAGTTGGAAATGACGAACACAGGAACAGCAGGATTTGAAAGAGACACAATTTTTGAATATGGCCCTTTTTGGACACAATGAAATTTATTGCATTAAAAACAAAATATGCTGTTGTTTTTTAATAGCTTGCATATAGCTTAATAGGGATTTTTCTTTTTTTTTGTCCCTACTCAATGCAATATATATTCTTAGATGTTAAAAAGCATTGATTTAAAAGGAATTGAGGTCACTTTACTGACCATATTACTTTAATAATTCAATAACTGACCAGCAGATTTGAATGTTCATAGTTTTCTGATGTTGGTTGTCACATGGTATTGGTATATATATTTTTTAAATAGTTTTTATTCAACTATGATCTGATTCAGAGAAATGAAGGGTACAAATGCATGTTGAAATTGAAAATGCTCAATGCTCAAATCAAAACCATGTGTTCATGTTTAAGAATTCACCTTCTGGGATGTCATCACATAGAACACAAGC
>JAQIUQ010004697.1:0-116708 GCA_030378365.1 Hybognathus amarus
TGAAGAGTTCAGATGCAAAAGCCTCTAAGTGCCATTTGAAATTATATATATATATATATATATATATATATATATATATATATATATAATATATATATATATATATATATATAATATATATATATATTATTTTTTGATATATAGATACATATATATATTTTTATAATATTAAAATAATATACATTTTTTAAATCGACCATAACATGATCATTTTTGGCTCATCAATATCAGCAAGAATTATATTAATACTGTGTTTTTTCTATTTAGCATCAAAAAGCAAATCTTTATTTATATAGTGCAATATATATATTTTAAATAGTGATAAACATAAAAATAACACTTAATAATACGTAGCCTTTTTGTTGCATATTTAGGCCTGGACAACTGTACTCAAATATCTCAGAATCCTGTTTTTCTCCCACAGTTCTTCATGCTCATACTCGTCATATTCCTGGCAGAGCTGTCTGTGGCCATTCTGGCGTTCATATTCCGAGAGCATGTGAGTATTATTATAGCTGGATATCATCAAGCCACCTGTAATATACCTCTGCTCTCACTACTCTTGTCTATCCTTGGATCAACAGCTCACCAGAGATTACTTCACCAAGGAGCTGAAAACACATTACCAAGGCACCAATAGCACTGATGTCTTCACCTCCACATGGAACGCCATTATGACCACAGTACAATAATACCGGAATACCTCTACCGAGCTCTACTACACAATAAGGGCATTCAGGACGTTTAACTGACTATTGGTGTCTCCACAGTTTGATTGCTGTGGGGTGAACAGTGCTGAAGACTTTGAGGATCAGAGTCTCTTCAGGAGGCTGAACCCAGCAGAATAGTGCCAGAGGTCTGTTGTCAGAGGAACGATCTGATGATGAGCAAAGACGACTGTCTCAGGGGAATTATGCCAATCCGGAATAAGGTCAGTAATGAGTTTACAAATTAGTAAATACATGCATCAAGTAGTTTACAGTTGATTAGAAGGAAGAACACCAAACATGTTTTTATTGGAGGAAAAATGGATGTTGTATCAATCTTATTTTTCAGGTAATTTGGTCACACTTTACAATAAGGTTCATTAGTTACTACATTAGTTAACATTAACAAAGAATGAACAATACTTCTTCAGCATTTGTTAATCTTTGGTAATGTTAATTTCAACATTTACTAATACTGTATTAAAATTTTGTTAACATTAGTTAATGCACTGTGAACTAACATGAACAAACAATGAACAGCTAGATTTGTATTAACTAACGTTAACAAGAATAACAAATACAGTAACAAATGGTTAGTTCATGTTAGTTAATGCATGAACTAATGTTTAATAAATGAACCTTATTGTAAAGTGTTACCGGTAATTTAATAACAATTTAGAATACTGTTCCTTCATTAATGAATAAGTACACAGGAACAAATGAGTAATGCACTATTAACATTCTAGTAACTACTATTAACTTACAAGAAACTTACAAGTAATACAGGGTTTCCGCAGGGTCTTAAAAAGTCTAAAAAAGTCTAAAATTTCTAAATCACAATTTAAGGCCTTAAAAAAGTCTTACATTTGCCAAAGTAGCCTATTGTGTTCTAGGTCTTAAATAATTTTATACGTATCTTAATTTTCCTACTTTCATGTAAATCTCATTGAAATGCTCCTGCAGCACTTTTTTTCTGTGGTTGTAGTTCTTTATTTTGCTTGTTCAAATATAATTCGTTGTATTATGACACCAAAATAGACCAACATGCAACAGCCAATCAGTTTTGAGGTTTTGATGTTACTGACGCGCATCTCAGATACAACAGACAGACATAAAATGGATTTTATTCAGCTATGGGGAAGTGGAAGTTTAGCGATACTTGGCTTAAAAAAATCTGAATTTTGGATCAGATTTTGCTGATTTGGATTTTGCTTTTGGATCAGAGCCGACACTAAAAGCGGATATGCTCTGGGTTCTCACACGGTGACAAGACACCGGTCCTACATTGTTTCAAACTATGTTTCCGGACTCTGAGATCGCTAAATCCTTCAGGTGCGGGAAAGATAAAATGGCCTACATTACTTGTTTTGGAATAGGGGATTTTATAAAAACAGAACTAATTTCCAAAATCACGGAACGTTCGTGCTGATTTTCGACGATTGTTCAGTTTGAATAAATTAAATGACATTTGCGAATACCTTTGAGACTTGCATTTCCTTTGTACGTTTTTTTTGTGATATAGGTCTTAAATTTCATTCATAATGGTCTTAAAAGGTCTTAAAAAGTCTTAAATATGACTTTGTGAAACCTGCAGAAACCCTGTAATAGCGCTCAGTTGAATGTAGCTAATCACTAAGTAATTTTTTTCATACCTACCGAGAACTACTATAAATGCAGGTTCATAATTAACATGAATAATGCATAATTTAAGGTATAATAAAAGGTAACGGCGAACGACTAGTAATGAATCAAGCGTTTCTACATCTTTCTAAAGGAACTACTAAATTATTTTGAAGTGAAAATGATAACTACCTAATATTGACTGAAGTCATTGTAAGATTTTGAGATTTTAATACGATGTTGAATAGTATACCAATACCATGATCTTCACTTTAGAATCCTGCTCCAAAATGATTAGTAGTTCCTTTCAGAAAGATTAACACTTGAGTCATTACTATCCAAAACCTTATAAAAACCTCAAAAGCTTATGACTTATGACAGTCAATATTAGATAGTTATCAGAGCTTTTCAACCAAGCTTTAAAATAATGATCCAAATTAATAATAGTTCCTTTAGAAGGATTTAGTAGCACTTGATTCATTACTAAAGGGTTACCATTATCTTATTAGACATTGCATATTAATTATTAACCTGAATATGGTTGTTCTTATTAGCCTTCAGTGATATTAATTAATGATAGAAACTGTATTCTAAAGTGTTACCTGTAATTTTAATATGTCTGGCTTCCAATATAATCCCTTCCGCTTATTTTTAACTGTACTAAACATCTTGTTATGCTGTACTCGATAATGCAAAATGTTATTTCTTACCATATTATTTTAATGTGTTGTTGTCATGATTCTGCCATAATGTCATTGATTTTCTTTCTGTCATGATTCTGCCATCATGTTGTTGATTTTTTTTTCTGTTTTTTTTTTTGTCTGTAATAAATCCTTTTGAGTTAAAAAAAAATCAACAACATGATGGCAGAATCATGACAGTTGTCTTAATTGCAAACACACTGGTTTATAGAGCAAACCCTTTTACAGTTTTCTGCTCTTTGATATTCTTCTTATTGTTTCCCTATAGTAGCTAATAAATCAGAAGTCTCGCACATTCACAGAAAACACCTTACTTCACGTTGAAAAAATATGTGGATATAACCAATATAATAATTATAAATCTTCAACATTAATGTGAATTTCAGTCATATATGAAATACAGTAGGCCTATAAGTCATGTGTAGGCCTACTACTTCCATAGATATATTGATTCTAACCTTTTAGATTAACAACACTATGAGTGATGAATAAATGAGAAATTCAATATCCATTGAAGCAGCAACCCTTTTGTTCTCTCATATTGAAATTCACACTTCTTTCAAACAGGGCTGTTATTCAGCAGTGGTGGACTATTTTGAGACATACATCTATATGGCTGGAGCCCTTGCTATTGTGGTGCTGACTATTGAAGTAAGGTTATGATTTGTGTTTTTATAATGAAAGTTAAAAGTACGATGTGATCCATTTACACTTGGAATGTATTGGCAAAAAAGAACTGTGAGTTGTGATCGCCACTTAGTGGAGAGAGTTTGAGTAGCTTCGCTATGAAATGTTCAATGTAGAATGTTTTTAAAACCTTATTTTTAGAGAAGTCTTCACTGATTGTATTTGTTTTTCTTTCTCTTTCATCAGCTTTTTGCCATGGTGTTTGCTATGTGTTTGTTTAAAGGAATCCAGTAATTTTCACACTCAGTAAGGACATTTTGAAGAGGAAGAACATAGCATGACATGGACAACGATTTTTAAATAAGAAAAAAAAGAAAACACTTATATATTTGCCATCTCTGTGTTATGTAACAAATTATGTTGGAATATTTGAGAATTGCCAAAAATGTATCGTACTTCACAGCTGGGACTTGTGAGGTACTTGTTTGTGAAAACGTAAAAAAGTAAAATTCGTACATTAAAGGTGGTATGGAGGGATGCACTGATATTTGGTGGAATATTTATAGATGACAAAATACTGATTCCTACTAAGATGTTTTACCTCTTATCTACAGTAGATTGTTCATCACTGATCAAGAGCCATGCTTAAAAAAAACTACACCGTGTGAATGGGAGTGTGTCTGTAAAACTGAAAAGTTTGGTTTGTGTGTGTGCTTGTGTTTCTGTAAAACAATCTGAGAGGCCAGCAGCTTCTATAAAATAATGTTTTGTGAGTTACAGTCATTATGTAATTTTAGTAAAACTGTGGTGTATTTGTGTTATATCTAACAACATTTAATGATATTAAAAAAGAAAAAAAGGAACATCTGGTGAGTATGTTTTCATGTTTCCCATCATGGTTGGAATCTCACTCACATCTTGGAATCTCAAGCACATATTGATGAGCACACAATGCTCTACATGAGCACTACATGAGGGAGCATGTCTAGACATGGAATGGAAATGTACAATTCAACTCATAACTCATATCTCCAGAGTGGAGCATAAATATTCCATAAAGCTGGATTTTAAAACCAACTACAGTTCAAAGAAGAAAAAAGACTTAAAAGCATTACAATCTGCTTTCCCTGCCTCCAGCTATACAAGAAATAGCCTGGGCAGTGCATGTGACTGCAAGAGATGCACACACAAGCAGGTGAAGAAGCCTAAAGTGCACATTCTCTGAAATAACACCGCAAATGTTGGACAAATCACTGATTCTTGAAATAAATGAGTATGGAAGGATGAACAGGTCTGGTTCCTTGAGACTTTGCAGCTAATATACTGTATATCATTCTATATCATATATAAAACTATATCATTGAAATGGTACTTTAAACATCAAGGAACTTCAATTTTTGTGACATCAACTTCAAATTTGGAACACAACTTGGTTAGACATACTGCATGGCTTTGCTGCTGGGTGTCTTTAAAACAAGATCAAATATTCCCGATCATTCTTGAATTACATCCAGGGTCAACTTATACCTTATTATATCCATCATGGAGTCAGCTTCATGTCAGAGTTTTCAGCAAGGTGAAAATGTCAACCCATTATCATTCAGACTGGTGACAGATGCTATGAATGTCAGCCTTTTCTCATGTGGCTATATCTTGCACCTTGACAAGAACCTCAGTTTAAAAGAGTTCTTGCTATGCATAAATGCTGTCTTTTGAATTTTTAAATGTAGTAAGAAAAACAGTAGGTTTATATAAAAATGCTTTATTGATGCATATCAAAGACCATCCTGTAATGAGAAAAAAGCAGATTTACACTGTAGTTTCAGACACATACAAATAAATATACAGGTAAGTACACCAATTCAGCCCACTATCAACTTTGAAGTAAAAACATACACACATAATATATATAAAATTGTAATTACATTTTTAGTTTACACTTTCACACTATGAAATTGTGCAGAAAACAAATATACATTTCATTTTGTTCATTATTTATTGACTAATAAAAATGTCTGAACACAGATTGCACTTAAGGTACACTTTTCCTTTTATTTTAACAATCACTTACATCCAACTTTCTGTCCAACAACTGTATTTCCTTCTCCACTTTGCGCATTTTTAAAGCTCTGTATGCCATTTCTTGCTTTCTGTTGTAGATCTCGATTTGAAGATACTTTTTATACAGGGTCTTAACATCCTCCAAAGGTTCCTTAAAAAAAAAAAGTTGATATAAAATGTAATGCCCTGCAACATTCTCTGTTAAATATTGTATTAATCACAATTAGTAAATGTTTTTTAATACTATGATAATTGACATCCCAAACATTTTTTTTAAATCAGAGCTGCAAACTTACAGAGTCCAGTTCATCATCTGATAATATAGGTGGCGGAAGGAGGTTCAATCCATGTTCAGTCACTGAAATGATGTGATATGAATGATGTATATTTACTGCAGTATTGATTTAAAGAGACAAAGAAAGACAGAGGTGCAGATACCTTTGACATAACTGCTACAACCAGCTACATCTCCTGGTTCAGAGCAGCATCCGCCAACTATGTGCTCTATGATAGGACCCTCCCCACATCGTTCTCAGGGGCCAGCTCCTCCTCATCTATGTACTCCTCTTTTGTTGGGACTGGAAGTAGTCCCATCGTCTTCAGGGCAGCCCTTCTCTTGTTAGCTAAATTATGTGCATCCTTGAAGTTATTCAATTCAAAAACACTTCAAAACACATTGAGTATTTTATATAGACCAGGGGTTTTCAAACTGGGCCCGGGCCACAAGGGGGTGCTAGGGGTCTGCAGGAAATATCACAGGGGAAAAGGTGCAAAACATGTACAAGATAAAGGGTAGGATACAATTTCAATCTGCTTTCAAAAGACTGAGTAAAGATAATAAGATTTTGTGAGAGTTTCTCTTTACCTCTTGCAACCCATTTAGGGTTTTAAGTACTTTTTACCTTAAAGGAGTAGTTCACTTTAAAAAAAAAATGTTTTGCTGATAATTTACTCACCCCCATGTCATCCAAGATATCCATGTCAGTCTTTCTTTAGTCGAAAAGAAATTAAGGTTTTTGATGAACACATTCCAGGATTTTTCTCCATATAATGGACTTCAATGGGAACCAAACGGTTCAAGATCAAAAAGACAGTTTCAGTGCAAACTGCAAACTGTTCAAAAGGGCTTTAAACGATTCCAGACGATAAATAAGGGTCTTATCAAGCGAAACGACTCGCTAATTAAAAAAAAAGTTTCAAATGCTCAAATAATCACCTTGCTCTGTTCTGTGATGCACGTTCGTGACTCTCCTGTTCGAACTCGATTTATCAAAATGAACGGAATCTTTTCCAAAGTTGTTCATTTCGTTCGTTGAATTAACCAAATGAAACGAAAAAAGATTCATTTTGATGAACGAGTTCGAACAGGTGAGTCACAAACGCACATCACAGAAAAAGCAGCAGCGACCATTTGAGCTTATAAAACTTAAACTTTTTTTTTTAAATGAGCGATCGTTTACTTGATAAGACCCTTATTCATTGTCTGGAATTGTTTAAAGCCCTTTGAACAGTTTGCACTGAAACTGTCTTTTGGACCTTGAACCGTTGGTTCCCATTGAAGTCCATTATATGAGAAAAATCCTGGAATGTTTTCACTAAAAACCTTCATTTCTTTTTGACTGAAGAAGGAATGACATGGATATATTTGAATAACAGTAGGGCTTGAGTGAATTATCAGCCAAAGTTTTTTTTTAAAGTGAACTACTCCTTTAAGTAATGTGTTGGTATTAAGCTAATATATATATATATATATATATATATATATATATATATATATATATATATATATATATATATATATATACACACACAAATATTTATTATATTATAATTATATATTTATAATTCAGGTTTATACACCTGACATTACTCGAAACAGTGACTAAAAAGAAGAGACAGGCCTATGCTGACTTAGTCAAACTTAACGTATCCTGATACTATTTGAGTATTGTAAAAGCAAGTTATTTAATTAGGCAAATAACATGTTGTATTTATAATATTATTACTATTTTTTTACACGACATAGACGGGCCTTTATGTATAGGAAGGGAGACCCTAACAATGGGGATTATCATATTAATATGACCCGTGGGCAGGCATGACCAAAATCTAAAAACCTACGACCTACCACTTTGAACGATGTTCTTGTATTTCGTCTTCACTTGCTGCCACGTTCGTCTAGGTCCCATCAGGGTTCGATCTTATAATTGTAATGTGGGCGTGACAAAGAACAGAATGAAGAGAAAGCAGCTGAGCTTGGACATTTGATTCATACACTAGCTGTAGTGTAACACATGCGTCATGTTTACTGCACAATAAACTCTCCCAGAGTAATTACATGTAGAAAATAGGCTACTTACGCATTTAATTTGACAGATATTTTTCGCCACGCATCTTGACGGACTTTTGCAGCCGCTATTGTATTCCCTTTGGTTTTTATTAAATGTTTAACTTCGTTATATCCTTCAATTAGAAGTTGCAATTCATTCGGGCTGAAATATGCAGCACGCTGTTGTTTAGCCATGATGTTAGTTAGGGAACTGTTCAGTCTTCACACGAACCTTAATAAACAGTCTTCTTGAAATCAGCGATACTTATATCCGAGATATGTGTTGGGAGAATCGAAAAAAAGAAAAAAAAGAAAATCAATTTCAGATAGCTGGAACCAGCTCAATCCGGGATATGTAAACTAATCCGGGCTTTGTTAAACCACAGTCGAAGAACAGGACCCAGAAGATTGTTTCTTGTCTAAAAACACCAGACATATATAAATGTTTGGCTTAATGTTCAAACGAATGCACAACAATAACGTTTAAAGTTATTTACGCCGTAAGAAAAAAATGGTGGCTGCCTGAAACCATAAGCTGATTAGCTCTTGTGTATGGTTGTGTCTAAAAACGCGTGAGCTGACTATATAGACACATAAAGAAAGAGGCATTAACCACTCCAAAATGCTGTCTAGGTAGGCGGCTCACTAGGTTTCGTGACGCAGCCTCTGGCACACAGTCGTTCTCCCTCTACAGCAGATGGCGCTAGCGGCCCGAACTAAAACAAGACTGTATGGCACTTACACGTGAAGGAGAGGCGAGTGTCTTTTTTCCTGTCAGCTGTCCATTTAGCGTAAGGAATGTGTTGTGGGATAATAAACAAAATTTAGTGAAAATTTTGGCTTTCAGTATTTACATCATACTGGACTAACAGTTGAGATTATGGTTGAGGCGTGCGGAGATTTGAGGCCATAAACTGGACACCGTGAAGGTTAGTTCATAAATTCGAGTGGCTAGCTTACCTGCTATCGTTAGCGAGTGTGTTTTGGATTTACAACTCGAGACTGGCCATATTTATAGAAAGACTATGACATATGGCCTGCTTTTATTAATAAATATAAATAGTAAAAGATATCAGAGGGAGTGGTAATACGAAATTAACTGAAATTTGAGTGATTTATCATTAATTATCACTCGTTTAATTCATTCGAAGTAGACGAATCAGTCATACAATAAGTTATTTGTAAGTAAATTCATCAATAATATGATAAAACACAAACGAACAGTTACGTGCATAAGGCATTTAATACATTAAAATGTGAACAATCCATCACATAATAAATGACTTGGAGTTTGATGAGTAAGTCATATAACAGATAATTTGGAGTTTAGTGGAGTAATTATATGTAATACCAATTAATCCAGTAAATTCTAAATAATTTATTTTATGTACAATAAATTAATTTGGAATTTGGATTAATCATAAATTGATTGCTATAAATGGATCATTTACCAAATATTAATTAGAATGAACAATCATATATGTCATGTAATTAGATGGATCAGTCATATAAATAATTAAAACAATCAATAATCTAATTGAAGTTTATTTGTAATTAGATGCATCAGTCATATAGTAAATGAATTGGTAAAGATCATGTGTTATTCTGTGACATGTGTGGATGTTCATCATTGGCGTTCATGTCTTCTGCAGTGGTTTTGGCTCTGGACTGGCTTCATCATGTGTGCAGCAGTGAAGTATGGTTCCCGGGCCCTGCTCTCATTCCCCGCATGAAGACTAAACACCGGATCTACTACATCACCCTTTCTCTGTGGTCCTGCTGGGGTTGATTGCAACAGGGATGTTCCAGTTCTGGCCTCACTCCCAGTTGAGTCCTCCGCTGAATGGAGTCTGGACCGCCGTAGTGTGCATGACGCTCCTTTGGTCAGGATACCTGTGAGCAGCCCTATTCCTGAGAGGGGTGATCTGAGCTGTCGGATGCACACTTGCTTTGACGTGTATCGCTGTGGATATAATCCCAAGAATAAAATCAAGGTAATGCGATTGAAGAATAAACTATGATGTTTATTGGGTTGGATGTCTTTCCTTGATCTATTAATCGTATTTGTCCACAGGTGTACATCTATCCTCTTCAGAGATTTGTGGATGAGGTAGGGGTGCCCATCAGTAGCACTGGGCTGTCTCGAGAATACAATGACCTGCTGAGCGCCATCTCGGACAGTGACTTTTACACTGACGATGTGACTAGAGCGTGCCTGTTCATACCCTCCATTGATGTGATGAATCAGAACTCTCTGCGGATTCGATGAAACTGCTCAGGCACTGGCCATGCTGCCCAGGTACATATATTTATCCTCCAATATCTTCAAATAAAACCACTTCTGCTGGACAAGGACCTCAGTTGTATTTTAATTACAGTTGCACCTCTCTGTTGTTTTCTATGGTGTCACTTCTTGATCTCTTGTGAGCTATTATTTATGTAACTCTTATATTTGAGATTTTAGGTACTGTATTTTGAACTTGAAGTCATAACTGACCATTTCAAGCTATATTTTCAGCAAGTTTATGATTACTTTTTTTCAGGTGGGACAAAGGCATGAACCACCTGCTCTTTAACATGCTTCCTGGAGGACCCCCTGACTACAATACAGCTCTGGATGTGCCCAGAGACAGGTGAGATTTAGGAGTAATTAACAGGCACACAAAATTGTTAAACTTGACAGGAAGTCTGAATGTTCTCAAATCATATTGACATTATGTATTATGTAATTCAGAAGTTTGGGGTCAGTGAGAGTTAATTCAATATTTTAATTAGAAATTAAAGTAATCAGAGTGACAGTAAAGACTTTCACATTGTTACAAACGTTCTTTAAGCTTTCTGTTCATCATAGGATCATGACTTTTTTTATCACTGTTTCTACAAAAATTTTAAGCAGCACATCTGTTTTCAACTTTGCTAACACAGTGTATATTTGTAATAATAATAAGATATAATAATAATAATAATAATAGTAACTAAGTGTTGATAATAATAATTGTTTATTGAGCACCAAATCTGCATATGAATGATTATGAATAAGAATGGCTTCTGAATATTCAGCTTTGCCGTCACAGGAATAAACCATATTTTAAAATAAATGGAAACAGTTCTTTAGAATTTTTTGTTTTTGTTTATTTTTTTTTTACTGTATTTTTGGTCAAATAAATGCAGCTTTGCTGAACATAAGAGGCTTCATGATATATTATGACCCACTGTAAAAAAACAACAACAACATAGTAATACTAAACTTCAGTGTTTGTTTTTGTGCAACATGGACAATGTTTATTTTGTGTGACTTTACCAAAGCATTTGATTTGTAGGCATATGCATATGTATTCCTTCAGTTGCGAGACTGGGTTCAGTAATGAAAGGCTTTCAATGACCAAAAAATAATTAAGACTGACAAAATAATAAAAAATTACATTCTTGTTCTTTTAAATATTAATAATAATAATAATAGAAATAATAATAATAATAATAATAATGACATTCTTCTTCTAAATAACAATAAGCTTCATTAATAATACAAATCATAATAATAAGAAGAATATTATTACAAATTGTCATGCAATTAATTAATGTGAATGAATGGTCCACATCATCATCATTATTGTACACCCTAACACATGTGACTTGATACGAAATTAAATGCTAATTGTGTCAAAACACGTGCTGTAAAAATGCGATTGTGATAGGTCATTTTGGGCTCCACGTCAGAGAAGTTTCTTTTCTTTGCAGTCTTCTATGTGTCCATGCCGTAAAATGAGGGCGTGGGGAAAGCGGAGACTTGAATATATAGGGGCGTGTTATTCTAATGATCATTTTCAGCTGCGGCATTTATCATTGTGTACACCTGGATTTCAAAGGTACACACAGCTTCATAAATCAGGCGGTGAGAGGAGTGTAAGCATAGTCTTACGCCAACATATATGTCCCGTTTCTATGCAAGAATGATAATAAGTGAGGGCCATTTTGAGGACAGTGTTCAAATCCTCATATAAATTTATTTTAACTTTTCAATTCAAATCACAAACACAAAAACTATTTTGTGTAAATGTTTCCCGCTCTGATATTTTGGTCTCGTTCTGGTATGGTTCAGTCTTAGAAAGATTTGTCTCTCACTTTTCATTATTCACATTATTTCCATTTAATTATGTTTCAAAAGCAGAGTGGTGTTGAATGTGTAGCTAATATGAAATTTTTTCTTCATTAAAATCGGGCCTGAAAACACTAAACATGCCCAGATTTGATACCAAGACTAAAGTTATTTACATCAACTTTTGTATTTGGTGTTGATTTTGATTTTATAATTGGCAGCCATAATTGTTCAGATTAATCGCAGTTAAGTTCCAGTCTTTCACATAAATTCCAGAGGACATAAATTGTCACTGAAAACAATGGTAAACTTCTGATAGAGTTTAGATGTTATATCTGCCAGTTGAGGGCAGTGTTGTCTCTAGGATTGACCTAATGGAACAGCAATGTCACCTGACTGAGAAGCAATACATGCTCCCATATCTCTCTCTTGTATTTTCCTATCTCAAGATAGTTGTTCACAGAAGTTTACAGCATGGTACTATTTTACCCCCTGTACTATTGAGTGTGTATCGATACATTGATCCTCCGCAGTATCAGGTTGATGCCATGTTTAAGCAATCCATGTTGGATTTAAGTATATTTTTGGTGTTTCAACAATCTTGATATTGAGAGAAATTGGAATGCTTGCAATTTATAATTAAAATAAACAACCATCCCAACAAATCCATTAACACCGATCAGTGTCACAGAACTATCCTTTTCAGATGTAAACCTGAACTGTCTTCTTTTTAACAATTACATTGCACAATATGGATTTGTATCGATGTATGTATGATCATCCTAGTTTGTTCCTTAGATCAAGAGATCAAAGATGCAGCAAGAGTGATCATGAAAGAGAAGAACACGCTACTGCCTAGAGCAGGCAGGCAAATATAATCTCTTGGTATTTACTGCAACATAGGCCATGTTTCTTAGCCTATTACTTGGCTGATCTTTTGCTTTTGGGTGGAAAAGGTGAGTTTTATGTACTAGAAAGCCCTGAAATGATGAACACTTATCTGGAGCTGTAGGGAATTTCCTGGGCTCATCCAGCTGTGCTCCATTTGGCGTGCAGCCTCATCAGAACCAGCTGCCCGTATGTGCATATGTGTGGGTGAGTAGAAAGACAGTGTATGTTGCGTGGCCAATTTTTGCAGCTCTTCCTATACTCTCTCTGTTCCCTCAAACCCAGCAGTGTTTGAAGTTTTATGGACTCCTCATATAACTTGGATGCGAAGGCGACTCTGTTAAATGCTTCGGAGTGGCATGTTCGCACATTTGTTATGTAAAACCAGATTAAGGACGTGTTTTATCTTCAGCGCATTTGCAGATGCTCACGGCGACAGAGTTGTCATCTTCGTTGCGTTTGTTTCACAGAGCCCTGCTGGCTGGGGGAGGCTTCTCCACATGGACATACAGGCAGGGTTATGATGTCAGCATCCCCGTGTATAGCCCCTTATCTGCTGAGGTGGACCTTCCTGAACGGCAACCAGGGTGAGATCCTGCTCCTTTATTAGCCGGATTAAAATGAATGATGGAAAATGGCATCAAATAATACACGTTTTCTCCAGGCCCCGGCGTACTTTCATTCTATCGTCTCAGACGGCCATCCATCGGGAATACGTGTGGAACTGGAGAGGCTGAAAGAGGAGAATGGGGAGGCCCTGCTCCTCCTAGACAAATGCAGTAACCTCTCTCAGGGTTTGGCCTCAGTCAGAAAGCGCTGCTATAAAGGACAGGTCTACGACTACCCACAAATCTTACAGGTTGGCGTCTCTGAACATCCATTCATATTAAACAATATTCAATTGGCTTTATGCACTGCTGCACTACTTCCTGAACTTCAGCCAGCTCCTTGTTTCCTGTCTGCCATTATTGGCCAAATTGATTAATTCAGGTGTGCCTGACCTCAGTAGTCATGGCAACAATAATCAGATGCACCTGAATTAATCAAGTTTGGCCAATAATGGCAGACAGGAAACAAGGAGATGGCTGAAGTTCAGGAAGTAGTGTAGCTGTGCATAAAGCCAATTCACTTAGAATAGAGTATATTTTAAATAGCACCAATTACATTGCATACATTTTCAACAACTGGACTAACATCTGATTTAAATTTTTTACAATAAACAAATGATTCGTTAATTTTTCTGATGACTGAAACTCCATGACTTTTGTCATAAATTATATATTATCATTGTGTAAATAAAGCCCTTCCCGCATTTGAGAAATAATCTTCCTAGATGCTTTAAAGGGTTATGCTGCGTTCCAGGCAACCTGTAACTCGTGTTTTCCAACCTTATACCCGTGAAAGTGCACTGGAACGCAGTCAAGCCTGTGACTTCCTACATGAACTTGATACTAGATAGATGTACTCCCGGTTACGAGTTCTGACGTCACATAGCCTGCGAACCAATACAAAACTACAATGTCAGCCCCTACGGATGCAGTGTTTCTGCAGGCGGTACACGGTGAGAATACACTTTAGGACAATATAACGTTAACTAGTTTTCAGTCCATTGAGTGCAAGGATAAATTAATACCAAATACATTTCCAAATGTACAAATAAAGTTAAATAAAAGGTATAACAGCTTATCTTGCCTCATGCGCTATTTTCCCTCCTCAGTTTCCCACAAATAAAGAAGGAGTAAGCACCTTTGGCTTTAGAAATTATTACAAATGCGCATGAGCCGCGTAAGGTCCGCCATGCCAGTTTGTTTACATCTAGGTAGTTTGGCGTGAATGACCTGGAATGCTACAAAGTTGTAAGTCGTGGTTTGAAGTCGTGATTTACGTGCTCAAAAAACCTGCCTGGAACGCAGCATTAGTTCACCCAAAAATGAAAATTCTGTCATTAATTACTCCCCCTTATGTCATTCCAAACCCACAAGATCATTCAGAACACAGATGAAGATCTTTTTGATGAATATCTGAGAGCTTTCTGTCTCAACATTGACCGCCTACTCGACTACCACTTTTGAGAAAGGTAGTAAAGGCATCGTTTAAGTAATCCCTGTGACTCCAGTAGTTTAACCTCAATTTTATAAATTGATGCGAGTGCTTTGTTTGAGCAAAAACAAAATAATTTGCCACTTTATTCGCAAAAATTAATCTCTCTTTACACAAATAAATCACTTGCGTAACTTCATAAAATTGAGTTTAAACCACTAGAAGTAACATGAATTACTTTAATGTCTTTACAACCTTTGTGAGGCTTGACAGTGGTAGTTGAGTAAGCTGTCAAATGAAGAAACCAAAAGCTCTCAGGCTTCATTAAAAGATCTTCATTTGTGTTCAGAAGAACGAAATTCTTCAGGGGTTTGGAACGACATGAGGGTGAGGAAGTAATGACAGATTTTTTGGGGGTGAACTAACCCTTTAAAGGGTCATGATAAATAAAAAAATGTCTTGATCTTCAACTTGTAATGTCTTTGTGCTAGTAAAGCATCCTGGAAGTTTTATTAAACGTCCTCCCCGTTAAAAACACTTCCTCTAGAGCAAGACTTTGAATGAAAAGTTATATGTCGTTGCACCATAATCCCCACCCACTGGCACTCAGTCACTACTGTTTTGTCACGTCCTGTTTAAATTGTTCAATTTGTCCCGCTGGACTCTGGCACACCCATGCCAGGAACAAGTGGATGGATGTTATATTTTTAATGCGCAATAATATATATATATATATATATATATATGTGTGTATATATATATATATATATATATATATATATATATATATATATGTATATATATGTATATATATGTATATATATATATATATATATGTATGTATGTATATATATATGTGTATATATGTATATATATATATATATATATATATATATATTGTACAAATACATTTATTACCTCAAGGAATACACTAAAGTAACAAAAAAAATGATAATTGCCCTAAACTATCTTTATCACTGCAACACATTTCTCCATCAGTGTAAGCAATAGAAACAAACACTGTTCCTGTCCACCACGCTCATCTCCCGTCCAGCCCTGTCTGAGACAGGAAGTATGCTTATCATCTGGGCTGGGTGCTGCAGCACATCTGGGAGACGTTCCACAGTGAGGAGGAGCGGAGGCCAAATCCCTGTGAGAGCCATCCCCCCTCTTTTTCAACTCAAAGCCCCTCTAGACTCTGATCCCAGCACCTTTCGTTGACAACCCCTTCATTTACACCACACACCTAGATCACACTACTGTCTATGTTACAGCATCACTGAAGAGCTCTGGGAGTGTACTGGTTATTAGAGATAACAAATGGATCCCCTGTGTGTTCTGTCAGGAGTCGTCGTTCTGTGTGGTTCTGCGTGGGGCCCAGGCTTCGGACAGGCCACTCTCAGTGATGTGCTGCCAGGCCAATGTGTCCCGTCATCATGGCTGATTCCTGCATTCTGCCTTTTTCTGAAGTACTGGACTGGAAAAGGTAAACACCAGAAATTCCAGTGTTGTCAGTCACTTTCATCATGAATAAAGTTAATATGGTACAGGTGCCTGACTTGCTAATCACCTTATGAATAACTAATGAAGAAAATCATATTAAACACTTAATAGGCTCTATGCACAACTTACTTCCACATTCTGTTAAACAGGTCGCATCGCTTCCAGTCCAGGGGCCTTATTTATAAAACTTTGCGTAGGATTTGTGTCAGAAGTAGCATCCAGGATGAAAACATAGTTTGTGCGTATGCACAGAGAAATATTCGGATTTATAAAACTCCCTATATCCTACAGCATTTTCCCTTAATAAATCACAATCAATTCTAAATGTAGCGCAGCTTTTGCGGCTTCATGTCACGCCCATCAGTTGCCCATGAAATGAACGCCCACAAGTTAATATTCATTCGATTGTGAAATCATGTTAAACACAAAGAGGAAATAATAAAAACGTAACTTCACTCAATGTGAAGTAGAAGTTATCAGTTGGCGAGGTGAAAAAGAGGAGAAAAATGTTGTTTGGAGGGCACAGTGTGGATATTACTAATTCCAAAAAGGCACTTGAGTGGCAAAAGGTTGCAGACGCCGTAAATGCTGTAGCCTCACAACCTCAGACTGTGGTCGAAATAAAAAGAGAATGGTCAGAACCTCAAAGTCGAGAAGCAAAAAGCGTCTTGTCAAATTCAATTGGCTTCGTGCACAGCTACACTACTTCCTGAACTTAAGCCAGCTCCTTTGTTTCCTGTCTGCCATTATTGGCCAAGCTTGATTAATTCAGGTGTGTCTGATTATTGTTGCCGTGACTACTGAGGTCAGGCACACCTGAACTAATCAATTTGTCCAATAATGGCAGACAGGAAACAAAGGAGCTGGCTTAAGTTCAGGAAGTAGTGCAGCTGTGCATAAAGCCAATTAGAGAGGTGGCCAAGGAGTTGGGCGAAATCAAGACTGTCCTAAGTAACTGAAATAAACTGTACCATGAGGGAATTAGGATGCGTACACTCCGAATCCTTCCATTTAATTTCCACATCTTCTAAGAGCGCAAGATCAGCTATTGTGCATCATTACGCATTGTGATGGGGCATTTTATTTCCATCCATTTAATTCTGCATCTGACAAGCTACGGATGTCGGTTTTAATCTACTTGGAAATGGGAAATAGTTCAGCGCAAATGTAATTTCTTGCAGCTTTCTGAATGGATGAGACATACGTCATACGTTATTTTATCAAAAATAACACAAACTAAAGGCATATGCATGAATACCATGATTCTGTAGCCGATTAAGACATTTTTACTATGAAAACAACTTTCCCCAGTGGACAAATAATACATCTATCTATTTATCGATCAATCTAGGCTATATATCTCCCTAACTATCTATATATCTGACTGACTATATAATTGCTATATCTGCTCCGTTAGACAGACACATTGGCGAGAATATCAGTTTTGTACATTATTTCATCCTGTTCACCATCTTATTTGAGGATGAATTGTATAACATGCCAATATTATTGCAGAACATATTTCACTTTCTTTTTGGAAATATGTGTTAATTTGCATTTCTGTTGCAGATCAATCAAACGGGTGTTTGTGCAGGCTGTTAATTGTAAGACTTGCTTTGTGAAGTCTTCGTGTTATTCATGAGTATTGCCATTTATTTTACACAACCGTCTACAGTTTCGCACAATTTCACGTGTTTTTTCCAACTGCCGACGGTGTCGCCATTTCTCATTTCACCCGTTTTTGTGCGTACGCCTGGGTCAGAGTTTGCGTGAAGGACCGCACATTTTACCGTCAAGTTTGCTTTTTATAAATACCAACTATTGCGTAGAGAGCAGCGTACGCCTTCGTTTGTGCGTTCGCAACATTTATAAATGAGGCCCCAGGTCTTTTGTATGTCCTTAATGAAATTTTTTGCGGTTTTACTCAAGATAACTTAAAAGGAGCGAGCAAAGATTAGCATAACCAATGTCCCTCACATGTGCAGATTGATATTTAAACGTTTTACATGTTTTCTTCTTCACAGTAACGTTTACGATATTTAAATGGAACAAAATGCCAATAACGAAGTAAACTAGGTAGGTTTAGGTTAGCTGATTACCTTAAAAATCCATAGATATCGTAGTCAGTTCTTACGGCCGTTAACACTTTCTATGACAAGCGGATGCAATGAGACCTGTTTTCTGGTTTGGTCACATGACGCTCGGCATAAAGCCTATTATATCTTCTGAAAATCAGGAGCAAACAGAGCATATGTAATGCTTAGCAGATCAGAAGTTCATGAACATTTACATATGGAAATATGACAAGCAAATGCACAACAAACAAAGCAAACAAAAGACATGCGGCTATCTTTTTCTTTAGTTTGCTTTGTTTGTTGTGCATATGCTTGTGTTTGTAATATTTCAATATTAATTCATATCTGAACTAGTTCTGGTTATGTGTTTTCATACACATAATATTGACTTGGTCACATGAAAATCAAGCACATGGAATACAGTGACATTTCTATTTGTGTATTTGCAGGGCATCCGTTGTCATTCCAGAAGAAAAGTTGCCTGAGATGTACACTATTTTGAAGAGCATCCCTCACAGACAGGTTGAGGAGATGCAGAGACAGGTAAGAATGCTTTTACAATGTTGTATTAATGGTTCAAATGTGAATTTATTTGTTGTGTTTGATGTGTAATGTTCAGTATCTGAGGCAGTCCAAGAACCGAAAATTAATTTGCAAACACTTTTTGGACAATTCACTCTTGTCATTTACAGCAAAATTTTGAGCAGAAGTACAAAATACACTCGGAGCTATTTGTGAAAACGGTCCAACAAGGTTCCATTAACCCTCAACCTGTTGTGACAGTTGCTAAACAGTACCAAATGCTGTCAAAACGGATGGCAGAGTTCAGTAATAGCTGAGTCATTCTCAGACTGAATGCAAGCAACCCTCTCAGGTTTAATAAAGGGTGAAGGCAAGGTTAAAGGAGTCACAACCTCTCTTACATTCTTTCTTCCTTTCAGTGGAGTGCTAGCACCACTATGAAAATAAATGTTAGACAGGTGGGTTAATGCCAAAAACAATATTCCTTCAAGTGTGTGCTTCTGATTCTCTGAAGATGAAATTTCTCTCGCCACATTAAATCACGATGAAAGCTAATTTTAAGTATTAGTGATGTATCTTTATCCAAACAAATTGTTAACCGCACACTTTTTCTTAAATTTTTCCCTTCAGCTTTTTCAGCTGTACACTTGTATTAAAGTGGCTAAACCACATGGAATACATGTAAAGAGATATTTTTTTAAAAGAGATATTTTACTAAAGTGTAATTCTATGTTGCCATGTGGAATACTATAAGTTAGCCATAATTAATAATTATTGCATCCTGCTTCCACTGGTTTCTTGAGCAATCTTAAGTTCTTCATCTCGGTGTTGAATATTTTGTGTGGAGAATGTTGTAGTTTAGTTCCACAGATTTCTGGGTGGTGTTAAGACTTGGTGTGCAGAAACACATCTTGTGCTGGAATTATGGCACGAAGCCAGGGAGATATCAGCCCACACTTGAACACATCTTGATCCACTCCTTTCTTACTAGCCCATACCACCTCCAGACAGCAGAGCGATTGTATGGCTGCCATTGTACAAAAGAACCGGGTCTTGATATATACCTTACTTGGATTTAAAATAAAATAAAAAATCCTACTACTTTGTTCTTGATCTTGCCAAAAAACATCCCCCTTGAACTTTTAAGGTTGAACTGCATAAAATGCAGAAATGTAGACAGTTGTGAGTATTGAAATACGTGTAGTGTACTGTAGCTTCTCTGCATTTTGACCAATAGAGGGGGCAGCCATCTACTGTACTTCACGGTGTGCTCTCCAAGTCTTCCAGTCTCCAGTCTGTGTGCATGTTTTACTCAGCGCTCATTACTTTTGCCTAATGGTTATTTAGTATAATCAGCACATGTCATATACCAATGTTATTTGTTATATTGGCAGTGATTTATCACTAAATAATGCACTAAACTACTCTGACTGTCTGTGTTGAATCTTATAGCTTGAAATTTACAGCAGGACCAGTTTAGTCAGATTCCCAGAACAAATGACTCAGAGCTGGTTCTTTTCTTCAGAACAACCATGTTTAGTCCAACTGATTCTCCATAGTAAATGACTCCTATAATATGATCCTATTCTTTTCTCAGTAAGCCAAAACAATGATGAGCAAGCTCTATTATCCGGTTAACGGTTTCCAGACCAGAACTAATGATTTTTCTTCTTTTTGCTGAATCTCAACTTTCCAGTGCAATCAGTATGGTCAAGACTATTCCTAAATTAATGACTTATGAGCTGAATTAATTTTTAAAACATGTAGATGAACTTCTTTTGTGTTAAGGCTTGTGAGTGTACTGTAGTTACTGGCTGGTTGTTCATATCACAATGTGTAGTTGAAGGGGTGGTTGATTATAATTTAACTTTTTCTAACTTTAGTTAGTGTGTAATGTTGCTGTTTGAGCAGAACAACATCTGCAATGTTACAACGCTCAAAGTTCAAAGCAAAGGGAGAAATTTGCTTTTAAAGAAACCTTTTTAAGGGCTTCAACAAACTGCTGGTAGGAACTACAGGATCTTCCTCCCAGGTTAGTAACATCACTAACCCTAAAATTTACATAAACCCCGCCCCGGGAACAACTTCTGTTGAGAAGAGGAAGAGCTGTTGTAGTCAAGCACATTTGTGAGTAATCTCAAAATGTAGCATCTTTTCACATACAATAGAAAGTCACTCTGAGTGCATCTCACAACAGTTCCTATACAAGCAATTTATAAATTATCCTGACAGAATATGCTAATTGAAGATAGTTAACTCCACATCAGCAACATAAATTTATCAACTAACCATTCAGAGACGTCCTGTTGCATTCTACATGTTGTCACTTCTTAGTCTCTCCATCTTTGTCTGACTCCAGTTTGAACATAAAAGGCAGAACAGTTTCTGACTAACACAAACACAGACTCTTGAAGCTCCGCCCACTGTGTCGGGAGCTGCAGCTCATTTGCATTTAAAGGGCAAGACTCAAAACGGTGTGTTTTTGCCCTCAAAAACCCTCAAAAAGTGACGACTTTAACATGATGATGCTATATAAAAATGTCTGTGGGATATTTTGAGCTAAAACATCACATACACACTCTGGGGACATCAGAGATGTATTTTACATCTTGTGAAAAGGGCATTATACCACCCTTTTAAAGATACTTTATGCCAATAGTGTCAATATGATTAAATAAATAAAATGTTACATATTTTTTTGTTTGTGTATTAGAATTTTTATATAGTTAAGGCCCATTTTTATATTGCTTTTATGCCAACTTTGAAAGTCAGTGAAAAGTTGTTAGTTTATTTTATTTATTGAAATTACTTAATCATTTGGCAATAGAATTGCTCTTTTTTCTAAATATTTTTTTTCCTTAAGCTCTTAAGGAATCGTTTATGTTATCATAGTCATTGAGATAAATTGGAACCAGAATCACTAAGTTCTTTATGATTCCGATCCATAGTTAGTATAGCAACAGTTACGTATGTTTTATGTAGAATGGTGTCCTATAAAAGCACAGAGGAAGGAATGTTTCTTGTATGTTCAAGAGTGTATTGTATGAAGAACCTTAAGTTTGTGAGAGAGCAGCCAATGTTTTCTCCTCTCACGAGAATCCGTCTCTTCCCTCCTCATAAAAATTCTTGCAAGCGTTCAAATGGGGCGGGTTCGGCACTTGGTGGGTGCGGTTTTCTCTCTGCCTTCTCCTGGTCGGAAAGGAAACTTTCATCACAAGCTGATTTATGGGCCGCTGCGCTCCCCTTGGGATCAGAAAGTCTTTTTGAATCCTCTTCCCCTCTCCATAAAAAGAAAAGCTGTTTTTGTGTAGTTGTATTTCTTTAAGGTTTAAGGGCCAGGCCCGTGGGGGCCAGTGGAAGGGGGAGTGACAGCGCTCTTCTAATGTGCTGAACTGAGTTCTGGGTTGGGAAATGACAACAAACACACCATCCAATGAAGTGATGAGCAGCTAAAGACCCTCAGAAGTAAATAAATAATTAAATAAATAGCCTTTCTGCAGTGGTTTTTAGTTTACTTAAGTGAGAGTAACTGGAATGATCATGATTCTTTGTTTTTAATGTTTCACAAACCTGTTTCATCAACTCATTTTTAAAGAAGGACCATTAGAGCGCTGACATTGTTCAGTAATTGGCCCAAGAAAGTGTAGGAAAGCCCCTTTTCTTTTTTTTTTCTTTAAAAAAAAAGTATATTCACACTGGTCTCATTTGACTCTTTGTAGTTGGACCTAATCTGACACTGTTTGTGGTCAGGCCAGGTAATGAGGCTGCCCCTAGCCTGCACTTGGTTGGGCCTGTTGAAGAGAACAGGGTCAAACAGGACCAGGAAGGGTGGAGCCGGGTCACTGCGGCATGGCGCCTCCTAGCAGGAGATAGCACTGTTTTATGGGTAATTAACTCTTATGTGCTCCTCGCCCCTCTCTGCTGGAGCCTTGGGTTTGTTAATGGATCGGCAGCGGTGGGCAAAGAGTGTGTGTTCTTGTATTGACAGATTATTTATAGATTTGTATTTCTATTTAAAGACCAGGGGCCGATATTCACAAAGAATTTTATCTTACCACTAGGAGTACTCCTAACTCGCACTAAAATATTTTAGCTAGGAGTTTTCTCTTAAAAGTTATTCACAACGCCTTTCAGACCTACTCTTAGTAAGGAAAAATGACAACTCCTAAACTAAGAGTGAGTCTTCGTTGCTATGGATGACGTCAATTCTCATGCACGAGCTTCCTCGCAATGATAACGGTGATTGGTTGTTAGATGACAGGGCCATCATGCGGAACATAACACAGCAACAAATCATGGAATTACGACATCTAAATATGTCTGTGTCCTACACAAAATAATAATAAGAAAAAAGTAATGTCATCAAAATGCATAGGCCATATAATGACATGTTTGTGCAGGCCCAGTGAAGTGTAATTCTAAAACGGCAGAGAGAGAAAAGTCATGAATGAAATTATTCAAGGTAGCCTAAGGGCCTGCAGTGTTCACTTATCGCGTCTTTTGCACGCTCAAGTTCGTTATTTTTAATGTAGGCGCGCGATGTGTGCGCGCGTTTTTCCAAGCGCGTCCACATGGAGCGGTGCGCGCAAGAACCAACCGGAGCTCAACCGCCGGGAGAATGCGGCGCGCCTTGCGTTTTTAGGCGCTATATGTGAATGGTGCCTAATGCACTAATTGAAACCTTAACTTGCCTAATAATGAAAAACGACACTTATAAACTCGCCAAAATGGAAAAGAAAGCCCAACTGGACGCAGGATCAGTTACTGCTGCTGGCCCAGTTGGTGCTAAAAAAAATAAATAAATAAAATAAAAGTGAAATTCGGCATTGGGATTTCAAGCAAAACTTAGCATGAGACATGGGAGAGGATTTGTTTGCAGATGAATGCAGCATTCCCGCTTGTGTCACGGACCCGGACGACTGCGAGAGGCGCTGGTATGTGCTACAATCCTTTGTGAATAGGTCTTAGTGAGTTAGGAGTCCTCTCGACTTCTTTTAAGCTGTCCCAGACTTAGGTGCTACTTTTAGGGCTAAAATGCTTTGTGAAATACTCTTAGTGAAAAAAATTAGGAGTCCTAAAGTTAGGAGTGACACGCCCATTATTTTTAGGAGTTGCTCCTAAATTAGCCAGTTAGAAGCTACTTTTAGCCTTAAAATTCTTTGTGAATACGGCCCCAGGGTTTTAATTTATGCAAGCTGCCAGACTTTTGTAGTAACTGGAAAAAGTATGGGCTATTTTATTCTCTAATGGTATTATGTAAATGATTTCTTTTTTTAGTTCACTACTGTACTGATCAAAAGTTTGTGGATTGTTAAGGTTTTTAAAAATGTATTAAAGTCTCTTATCCTCAAGGCTGTGTATTTAATATTACAAATACAGTAAAAACAATAATATTCTTTCTGAAATATTATTTCAATTTAAAATATCTTTTCTATATTCATATATTTTAACTGTTTGTTTATTCCCGTGATGGCAAAGCTGAATTTTTAGCGTCATTACTCCAGTCCTTCAGAAATCATTCTAATATGCTGATTTGGTAAAACATTTCGTTATCTTCATCAAACAGTTTTTTGGGGAATCCCTGTTAAATGTCTTCTTTTTTTTAGGATTCTTTGACTAGAAAGTTAAAAAAAATAATTCTTTGACTTTTAAAATATATATTTATATTATATTTTGCCCAATGTAAAATCCGTTACAGTCACTTTTAATCAATCGATTCATCATTTCTTGGTGTATAAGAGTACTATCCCTTTTCTGTATCACGTCGGCATTTATAACATCATGGCAAATGTGATTACATAGCAGCATGTCCCTGTGCTGGAGTAAAATGACCTGACCTCTGCTCTTAAACTTTAGCTGCAGTCTCAGTGCCACTTGAGTGGAAAAGTTAAAAGACTGATAGTCTAAAGGGCTCATAACCACCTGGAATGGTCCCTGCAGTCATGTCACCAGTGTTTTAATGGGCTGTTCTGCCTTTGAAAGTGTGTAGGGGTCATAAAGGCATGAGCAGGATGGTGGGAGTAAAAGGATGTGAGAGGCCTTATCTTTTTCCTTTGGTTTGTATCTTTCACATGGTTTTTGTGTGCATATATATTTCTGTTTATCAGCGTGTCTGTGCAATGCTGCTCTTCCCATAAATATTTGAATGCCATCATGACATTCATTGTTTCCTAGGCCCGCTGGTTCTGGGACGCCTACTTCAGCTCCATGAAGGCTATTGGCATGACGACTCTCCAGATAATTAATGATCGCATTTACCCATATGCAGCTCTGTACCTACGAAGAGTGGAACAATCCTCCTGTAGTTGTAAGTATCATTTTTGGTCATTTTTTATCATTTTGGTCACAATGGATTTTTAAATGTAAAACGAGTTTCTCCAAACAGTCCACATGCTATTTAGAGCTGTTTCTGGGTGAATAATCAGACTGAAGACTGTTCTAAGTAATTCAGTGAGATTTTTGTGTTATATTGTTCATTTAATGTCACTCTACAATAATTACTACCAGGTCTTAATTAGTGACTTTTTTGCCATTTGAATAATACAATTCAACCTGCTCTAAGAACAAAAAAAAGCAGTACTACCATATATATTTTGTTGTAGAGGTAACGTATTTTAATTGAGATGCATTGTTTTATTTTAATATCTTGTCCTGTTTTCATTACATATGTTTAGACTAAGTGTAAATAGGCCCTTACCCCAAGCAAAGTGTTAAATCTAGGGATGCATCATATATCGGCCACATTATCGGTATCTGGCCGATATATGATCATTTTGATGTTATCGTTATCAGCCCAACAAGAACATTTAGCCGATATCTAAAAGCCGATAAATAATGTATTATTTTCTTCAGCTGAGGCACTTTAGATGTGCACTGTTACACATGATGCTTTTAAATTGCTTGAAATACGATTGAAATCACTTTAAAAAAGGAAAATCCAGTTAAAGTGCAAAATGTGCAGCGCAAGTCTGTCATATCGGCTACACAACATTAAAATAAGAACATCATAATTGTGTTTGTATCTTGGCTTTTAATGAGGAAAATCAAAAATTGTCTAAAAATTTGGATTTAGATTTTCCGAGCCAAAATATCTGATTATTGGCATTCAAATATAAATAATTATCGGTTATTGGATATTGGTAATTATTCGGTTTTTCCAGTCCTTGTGGTTTTATAGGCACCTATCCTTGTGGTGTGTAAGGATATGTTCTTCTCTAAACTGAAATTAAAGCCTAAATTGATAAAGATATGTATGGATAAGTGAGAGAGTGTGTTTGCGGAAAAAAGGAGTGGGCCTGCCCTGTACTTTTCAGCTTCATGTCATTTCATATGGCTTCACCCTAAAATCAAGACAACATCAACATCGCACATTGGTGTGATCTTCAGATTAGTGTTGCATCACATGAAGGACACTTGTATGTCTGTCACTCAGTCCTCTATTGAGCACAATTCCCAGCTTGTAACTTGTGGTGTGCCGAAAAACAAACATCTCTCTGGTTTTGTACACAGTCAAACCTTAGAACAGAAATGAGAGAAGTGAGTGTGGAGTTTATTAGGGGTTTTGTTCATTGTTGTTCTTCACTAGTTCTCACCAGTTCTCATAGTCTCGCTATACCATTCAGATCAGATGGAGGGATCCAGACCCCCAGGAGGCTAATAGTTCTGTCTCAGTATTTTGACTGCTAGCATTACGGGAAATCTTAAATACTTTCTGAATGTTCAGTAAAACATGCTGAGCAGAATCGGAGCAGTACATAAATCGAGTGCATTTCTTGTTCTGCTTCCCTATATCCATCGGGACCTAATTGAAAGCACATTTCTTCAGCTCTGCCTTAGGAGACGTCATCAGGACAGGCAGCTTTTTGTGCTTGACTTCTGAGGGAACTCACATTCAGCCTCTGCTAACCAAAGAATGCTTTATGTTCAATCATACATTTATTATCTGTGAAGAATTCTGTTTTCGGGATGCCAGGTTGAATTTTTAAATGCTGAAATAAGTGGAAAGGTTAATATGGCTGAAAAAATAAGCCTGGATTTCATATGTGTGATTTGTAAATGTACATCTTATCATGTGCCCCAATGATATACATTTATCATCCTATTTTTTCCCCTTGCTTTGAAAAGACTGCAGGCGCTGTTTATCTGTTTGAGGGACAACAACTAAAGAAATGTGACCACTGCCTGTTCTTGACAGTTCGAATCTGCAGAAAGCCGCTGCCACTTAGAATGCAGCTCTTATTTTAGCCCAGTCTCTGTGATGTTAGCAATCGCTGCCCATCAGCTTCAATGAGAATCTGGAGGTAAATGTTCTGCGCACTGAGCCATTGCAATTGAACAGGCGTCCATGCTTTCATCTGGGTTCCATTTTCCACTAATCCCAAAGCTGTACTAGTATGATCCCAGCTGCAAGACTTGCCAATCCCCTTCGGCCCACATGAAACGGCCTGCAATCCCTCACCGTCACTCGAGCCGCCTGTAACCTCCTCTTCACGTATGACAAAAGAATACTGTTGCCCAATAACAAGCTCTTCATGAGCAATTGTACCTAAACCCGCACACTTTCGTATCCAAGAAGACGATAATGGCTTTGTCTTCAGGAGGTGAAATTCCTCTTCGTACCAAGTGTTAATGAATAGATTCAAATGGGACTTTTGCAGTGGAATTTCAGATTTTGGAGAGTCTGCCTGGCTTTGGTTTGAGCAAATCTGCATTTTCAGAAACAAGCCAAAAGTTGAGAACCCGGTCATTTACGGCTTCTTCCAAATAGCAGGTGAACGTCTGACTAACCACATTCTGGCATTGACTGTCGGAATAAAAAATTAGTCTTGTTTTCCTGCTTATTTACTTTAACAAATCACAAAGACTTGACATACGTTGAACCGCACTGGAGCCTGCCCAATTAGATCAGAGCGTTCTGACCGAGGTAATATGCACCACACCCAAGTGTTCTTCTTTATTCTTCTTACCACTTATATGTCATAGTGGTACTTTAATTATTTCCCCTCTGCTTTTGGTGTCCGTGTCAGGCACCTCAAAGAAATTTCCATTGGCATATAAAGTTTGTTTTTTATTAGCAGGATGGTTGACTGATGTTGTAAGAAGGACGGCTGTGTCCATGGTGACAGACCGTGGCGGACGCTGCGAGGGAGCTGGTTAACCACCACTCTCTGTTTGCGGGCACCTTCAGCAGCTGCTTTATGGGAGGGTGAAATGGGCTCACAGCCTTGCTGTAGGCTACCAGTCCCATTGAATCTCTTCTTGCGGGTCGTGTTTTGTGAGCCCTTTGAGGTTTTTTTTTAATCAAATTCATGTTTTGATTAAAGGAAGTGTTATTAGTACTGTTATGAGGAAAATTTAAGTAAACTGTTCAATGAAGGCCTCAGTACAATAGTGAGAATTTGACATAGACGGTTTTAAATAAATTATTTTTTTTGGTTCTTTCTCTCTTGTAAGAAACTAGGGCTGTGCAAAAGTTAATTGCGATTAATCGCATCCAAAATAAAAGTCTGTGCTTACATAATATATTTGTGTGTGCTGTATATAATTATTTTGTATATATAAATACCTATGCATGCATGTATATATTTAAGAATTATATAAATATATATTTATATTATAATTATATTAAATTCTGTATATATATATATAAATACATAATCTATATTATATAAATATAAATATTTTATATATGAATAACACATTTCCTTAAATATATACATGCATGTGTGTGTATTTATATATATATACAAAATAATTATATTCAACACAAATATATTATGTAAACACAGACTTTTATTTTGGATGCGATTAATCACAATTTATTTTTGCACAGCCCTATAAGAAACAAACCTAATTGGATTTGGCCAAAAATATGCAAATAGTCTTCAAAATGTTGAAGTCCAATGCTGAATTTTCCTTTTTGGAAAATATAAATTAATATAAATCTTTTTTTGTTGTTGTTGTTGCTGGAGTTGCACCAAGCTTTTCGTTATTTGTCGCTTTGTTTTGTGTCTCTTCTCCTCTGGCAAAGTAGAAGAGACTATGAAACAGCAAAGAAAGTCTGTGAACTGGCTCTGCGTACTCGGTCTGTGTTCAGTCCTTATCCTTCAGGCCAATAAACAGCAGTCTTCGTGACCGCATCAGAGGCCCTTTAAGCGCTCGCAATATTTACTTTACAGCGTCACTTGATCTGGGCTCCAGTCCGTGCATCTTTGGGAGTTTACAGGCTGTTTTAAAGCGGGCCAGGAAGATGAGCCAAGCCCCACACTGGCAGGAGACAGCCACTGACGCCGATAGCGTCCCAGCACCCCTGCTTCACCCTGGTCCTGCCAGGACTCATCTGCACCCCTGCTGCAGCAGAGTTCACTGGAGTGCAGTCATAAAATTCTACTCTTGACAAAACGGCTCAGGATAAATGGCAACATTAGAGATCCAAATTAGAATCGGAATTGTGCTCATTAATAGATGTATCACTTTACATTAAAACTTGAGCTTGCTTTGGTGGTGGTCTAATGGATTAACAGCCGCTGTAAACAAGTTTAACACATACATAAACTGCTGAGGAAGCATACGGAATAAAGCAGGAATTGATATAAAATACAAATATGAGACCGAATACGGTTACTACGTTTAGATTGTGCGTGTATATATAACTATTTTACAGCTCATGGCTTGAGTATTTCCATAATTCCGAATATAGTGATTTGATGAGGGATTTTTGCGTCTGAAAAATAATGTCTGTAATAGACAACTAATGTTGATGGTCTCTTGATAAGATTAAACGTACTGAGGTTTTGTTGACTACACCTAACGGTAATGACAACTGCTGTTCTATAAATGTTTTACACGTGTATAAAGTTCTCAGTTTCTATACTTATTTTGAAGGAAGGGAAATCTTTAGAGCTTTTATGTTTTGACCAAGCTTCAGAGGATACCATATGTTTGCATTTTATTTCAAGAAGAACACCAGGAAGTTTAACATTCTAATCAAATTCAGATACATAACAGTTAACAGGAAAAGCATGGATGGATGCTATGGAATAACAAAGAGCCCGAGGCAAGGAAGTATTTAATTTAGCTCTTAATATCTGACCAAAGTGTATTGGATCTTCACATTGTCGTCTTCTGCACTCCGCCAGGTTTCACTCAGGTCAGCTAAGGAAAACAAGTCTCTGAATCCATCCACTTTTTGAAATCTAGTCTACCAGAAGGAATGTAGCACCTATGCACACAAAGCCTTTAGTGGATTAAACTGCGATAGGAGTTTTACAGGACTGTCATGATTGAGATACTTTATTGGGTAGCTTCAAGTCCTAGGTTATAGAGTGAAACTCTGGCTGAAAGTGCTTAATCTTTTTATTTTTTTGCCAAAGACTGAAGGCGAATAGACGAATACTTTGGCAGAATGAAAGGTCATGGCATGCTGCTCCAGCTGTTTGTTAACTCTGCTCTAAACTTTGTTGGTTGTGCGCTCGACATTCCATGCCACCTTTAATCGCCTACCCACCACTGCTGGTTATTAGCATTCTCAGTAATCTTTAAATTTTATAGCCCATGCGTGTTTCCAAATAAAGCCATGTTTTGGCTGAGGCTGCTGATTATGTTACTGCATTTCAAGTCATTAAAAAAGTCATGGAAAGTGCTTGCGTTTATTGTAAAGATAAGAAAACTGGTACATTGAATTGAGTTTCCCACTGATTTATTTATATTGGTTGTGATTTTATTTATTTTATTTTTTTCCCACAGAAATGGTCAAGTGTGAACAGCCCACTTTTCCTTCCTCTCATACCACCACGCTCTCCTGGGTTCACGGCTGTGGTGTTGACATATGATCGAATTGAAAGCCTCTTTAGGGTCATCACAGAGATCTCCAAGGTGCCAAGCTTGGCCAAACTGCTGGTGGTGTGGAACAACCAGAACAAGAGCCCCCTGAAGGTTAGTGTCATGAAGGGGGTAAAATGTAATGTTAAATCACTGAAAATAGAGACATATTTCAATCTCTGCTTTTATATTATAACATATACATTTTATTAGGGACCTTTTAGTTACTATTTGTAAACGTTTTAACTAATCCCTTCTCTTTTTCTTTGTGTTATGTTTTGATTAGGGCTGTCAGTTTAACGCGTTATTATCGACGTTAACGCAAACCCATTTAACGGCGTTAATTTTTTTATCGCGCGATTAACAGTCTTTTTTAACGGTCTTGTCCTAGCAAACTTTGTACTTTTTTCACATGCTTTTGCAACAGGACTGCATGCGTCCTGAATCCTGATCCATTTCGGCGTCGCGCTCGTCATCCACTCTAAGCCGGCTCGCAAGCCCGAGTGTGTGCGTGCGTGCCTGTTGTTTTGTTATACGGTCTAGCTTGGTCGAAGAAGCAACAAAACGTCCTCGCGCGGCGCAAGCAATTTAAATGAATGGGTTTCAGATCGCAGCGCGAGGACGTTTTGTGTCGCACACACTCGTTTCTGCTTGCGAGCCGGCCAAATGGTAACGTTTACGTTTTCAGTGGATGACGAGCGCAAGACGCCGGATCTGTGTTTTGTCGTTGTGAACTGAGCTATCATCATCGCAGCACGTCCAGTCTGAAACACCACTTGATGATGGCCATGCAAACACACACACACACACAGATGATGCGAATTCTCCACCCCTTCGCCAATATCAGGACCTCGTCAGTATTTCTTTCACCCTTTTATTGATAGACAGTGTTACATTGTGTGAGAGATTATTGGTATGTTAGTGTGAAATTGAACACTATTCCAATGTTATTTTCAATAATAATAATAAAAAACAAACATTTGCACTAAACAAGCCAATCCACTTTCCCATGTTGATAAGAGCATTAAAATGAGAAAAAATTATGTAACAAAAAGAAATCAAAAGACATTTAGAAAATGTGCGATTAATCGCGAGTTAACTATGACATTAATGCGATTAATCGCGATTAAATATTTTAATCGTTTGACAGCACTAGTTTTGATGAATTGTATGTATGCAGTGATGGCTGTATGTTTGGATGTCCTCCAGCATATTGTTGTACAATCAACTTAAATAATTTGTTTAGTTGAGATAACTTATTATTTTGAGTTTCTGATGATTAAATTAATCTCCTTCATTGTATTAACTCACTTTTTCCAGTTCAATCAACTTAAAATTTTAAGGCATCCAGGTTACTTACTTTTTTAAGTTAAACCAACAATATTTTTTACAGCGCTGTTGCAAATTAGAAATGTGAATTAGAAGTGACTTGCCTCGTTGAATAAAGGTTAAAAAAAAACAATGTGATTGGCCATATTGGCAGAGATTAGAAATTGCTTATGTCCACAATTTTACTACTTTTTGCCATTTATGCAATACTCACTTAAGTTAATCTATTAAACTTAACATTGTTAAATGTACTCTTTAGCAAATATAAAAATGACTATCCCTTTTCATACTGTATATAAAAATGTTTTGATGCACTTTCAGCATTTAAAATGATTGATTTTAATTTGTATTCTTGATATTTCTTTTAGATAATATAGAACATAGAAACAGCACAGAATGAGGACAAATATTGACATTAAAATTATTCTTGATATCCGCCAGAATTTCAATATTCGTGCCATACACTGACTGGCTATTAAAACTTATTTTTTTTATATTCATATTTTATTTATTTTAACAATTATTTTATTTGAAAAGAGATAACTAAATCTGCACTGCTGTACTGACAGCTTTAGTTATTAAAGAATGTGACACCAGTATGAAATGCAGTCGTGTGGCTCTCACAAAAGACATGAAACCCCTGATATGGAACAGATGAATGATAAGCTAGTGAGTTGCCAAATCGTGTTCCTCTTGAGGTTGGAGAATTGAAAGCATGATGTGCCTTGGTCTGGAGCCAGACCTTTCTGGTTTATCTTCAAGATATGAAGTTAGAACCCAAGCGTTTGGTCCATCCACTGGCATATAATTGCACACGAGGAGACGACATACATTTGGCTTTCTCATCGACTGTTTACAAGCTGTTAATGTCAATGAGTCCTCTTACTCCAGACTAGACGAATTATGTGTATTTTAATTCATTTTGATATATGGCCTGTTTTCACCAGACGTCCACCTTTAAACTTTATTGTCAAACCGAAAGGATCGTTTCAATAACGGTCTTCCTTTTCTACAGCTGTGGTCAAATTTATGGCCCATTAGACATGTCAAAATAAGCTGATATTAGTAGTTATTTATTGTGGCTCTGCCTCTGATACCACTTAACAAGGCGATTAGATGTGTTCATTTATGAAGTCCCTGGGAAAAAAGAGGAATCGGGAATTGAATATATCCTCTCCATAGATTTGAGTAATGCCATTATGAAGGGAAACACTTTGAAGTAGACTAATGGTTCTGTGTTGCCTTTGATTAGAGGCGTCGGTGAAGTTGGGCTCAAGCTTTGTGACCCATTAGAATTAATAAGGTCTGTTCACGGGTCAACCTGGGGCTCAAGTCCTGATGAGGATGGATTTCCTCCACACCCTTTTCCATCGCTGATTATGTTTGTTTATTTCGAGCAGTCTTAGCTGCCCAAATCTTGACTGTCATTTTAATGAGGTGCTGGAGAACTCTGACAAAAGGATTGCGTCTATGGAGTTTCTCAATTGGCTTAATACACTCGGAAGGGAGGAGAAATGGTGGTGTCACAGGGGATATCATTTTCTGAAGCAAATAAAAGCAAATGTTCATACATAAAGTACAGCCCAAGTGCAATTTCAGTACTGGGCAAGGAAGTGATTACTGGGCAGTGCTTGTTCTTATGTTGCAGATTTATGATGTGTGAACATTTAAGTTTGTGCATTGTGCTGCTCTGGATTATGCCGGTTAGGTTTAGTTAAAATGTTACTTGCCTTTGTAGTCCATCTTGTCTGTGTTTGTCTTTGTCTTCGTTGAAAACGCTGTGCCAGGCTTGGATGTGGTGACAGTTTCAGTTTACTTGCATGTGAAGATCTCGCTCTTCTTTCAGCCCTCGTCTGGGGCCAGGGAGGTTTTCCGGCAGTTAGGAAATAATTTTTACTTTCCCCCCTCTTTCATAGTTTGTTGTGTGATCTTGTGGAAGCGCACTGTAGGCTGAAAGGCTTCATCGTAACGGAGATGAGCTCATTCCAGATCTCTGGAGATTTCGAGGGTCTATACTCTGGCTTTGGGGTACCAGTATAATTGCAGACTCTCCTAGTCTTAGGGTTTCTGTGTTTGAGTTCCAGTAGACTCTCTCTCATCAGGTTTATTAGGTGACACTGTGTGCCATCTGTCTTCTGCGTGCTCTGAACTCCTCCCAAGCCCTTACACAACTGAAAATAAAGAGCGTTGTCTCTTCTGCCCTGAGAAGAATGTGCATGCGGTCAGATTCATATGTGCTTTTACTCAGTGATGTGTTTAGATTTATCCACCCACGCTCTCTTTTCCACAGTTGCTGCCATCTTTCATAGTTTTTCATCTTCTCTGAAACTGACAGTGTATTATTATTATTAGCTCACTGTTTTCTTTTTTCTTTCTCTCTTTAACAGAGACACTGTGGCCCAAAGTCGCAGTACCTCTTAAAGTGGTCCGCACCAAAGAAAACAAGCTCAGCAATCGCTTCTTCCCGTTCGATGAGATCGAGACGGAAGCTGTTCTGGCCATTGATGATGACATCATCATGTTGACCTCAGATGAGCTGCAGTTTGGATATGAGGTAGTGAAAGCACCAAATTCCTGTTTGCATACTTCTACTTGCTATGAAAAGCATGTACTACACTGATGAAGGTTTAGTACATACTGGTGTTTGAAGCAAGTCAGCACATCAGTATTTAGTGTTGAAGCTGCATCAAGTTGCAAACCAGTCCTGTCCTCTAACATATCACATGCACTATTGCTTAAAAGTTTGGGGCCAGTAAGATTATTATTATTATTTGTTGTAGTATTATTATTTTAAGAAATTAATTCATGTAAACACTACATTTAGGTTCACCAATCGGAATGAATTCAGTTAGATTGAAACAAAAGGTGTTCATGTAAACAATGAATGGCGACTGCAGAAAGCAAAAGCTGAATCCTGGACATCGACGGCCGGACATGTCCGGAAAAAGGCAAGAGGATGGTAACCCCTACTACTCAGCTTTCTCCACAGAACAAGAGCCTGCTAGCTTATCTTCCAAAATAGATGGCTGGCACTACGTGTACAATCTGTGAGTGAGATCCTAACCTCTATGGGCGGGTTGTAAACATACGGAACAGCCCCTACTACTGTCTGTAGTCTTTAGCCTCTGGCCAAAAAATCCTCTGATGACGCAAAATGGCGATTTTTGCATCATTTGAGGACTTTTTCCCAGACAAAAATATATAGGGTGGAATATGAGGATATGAGGGTGGAAAGCATTGTAATTCAAAAATACTACAGGTTTTCTACTAATACAAAGCTTAATGCTAAATCCTGAATAAATACATTTTAGTGTATTAAAAAATATCCATTTCAAATAAATCCTGCTCTTGAAAAAAGGCATCACTGTTTCCACAAAAATTGCATTCAGGGAGAAATAAAGCATGTTTGGAGCATTTGATGTTTGTGTTAAAGAAAACCATTCCATCTAGCTTTATCATTCTAAAAGAAAAAAAAAACGTAATTTTTACGGTAAAAAAAACGGCAGTTGTGTGGTTACCAGAACTTTTCAGTCAAAAATGTAGCAAGCGTTATTGGTTTTACAGACTTAACTTAATTTTCAGTAATAAACCATATTCCATTATCTGATATGATGATAATTTCACGTCTTATTGAAGTATTAATATCTGTTTTGTACCATTGTAATACACTTACAACCAACAATCAGAGCAGTGAATGAGTCACATGATCAATCAAAGCTCATCACAAGCAGTTTTTCCTCAAGAAAGTTAATTCTAATATATAGAAGCTGCATAGTGTTATTTGCACAAACATTAAATAGCATCATGGAAACATGCAATTAACATTAATTTAACAACATTAAATGTAACATAAAACCCTAATGTACACAACTGATTTGAGAAAAAAACTAAGAAAACTATGAAGAAACGTAGTTATTTCAACAGAAGTGTCGCACGGAATTGTGGGAATGTCAATCTGTTTTTTTTTTTTTAAATTATTGACCTTATAGAAACGTGGGCGCCAGAGAAACGTGGCCGCCGTCTTCTTTAGAATATTGTCTTTGAACTTCCAGTTTCGCGGTCGCTCTGTATATTTCTATGGCATCGCTGTCGAGGAGTAAGTAGCTGGTGAAGTGGATTTACTTATTGTAGAGTTAACAAACGTTATCATGAGCATTGTAATGTTTATCATAAGCATTTTAAAGCAGATGTCTTAACAAATGTCGACCGGGAATTTTTTTACGAGCAGTTCATTCATACCTATGAAAGATCGCTGTCAAAATACAGACCGGAAGGTCTATACAATGAGTTCATGGTATTTTACATTAAATGTACCATTAGATCTATCACAGTTATTTACCATATATAGTAAGAAAACTGTAGTTTTTTTGTTTTTCACTTTAGCATTTTTACATTTTTTTTACTGTTAAAATCATGATAATTTTTACAGTGCATGTAATATAGCCTCCATTGACAAAGATTATCACACTGGATGAACACCTTTTATCTTGATAGTTAAATGGATTCTATTGACTAAGGGTAAACTGTCGTCTCCACATGCAAGATGATGATCGAGCAGAACTGTGATCCCAGAACCTCTTTGGGTCACTCCTATTTAAAATTGAGTTTACATGCATTGCAGGATTTTTGAACTATCCTCTATTTCCTAAATGTGTGCTCGGCATCTCAAAAGCATTCCTTACAGTTAAAGTCTCTATTTTTATAATTTAGCTTTTTATATGTGAAGGATGACAGGGCAAGCAATCCTATCCATGGCTACAGGCTTGCCTTCAGCTCACCTGCAGGCATTTATACACTATTGAGCGAATGATGTGTAATTTATGGATAATTGTATGAAATGGAACACAGCTTTAGACATGGCTGCCTGGCTAAAACACTAGCTGCTTATGCCACTCGAGAATGACATTCAAGAATTTCTACATCATATCCTGTAGGCCTGCCTGTCAGTTTTGGGATTAATGAACCATTAGACTTAAACTTCATTGATTTAACCTTTGAAATCCATGGTTTAGGATCCTTTGAAGCCAGTATTATTGAAAATGACTCTAATTGTTGAGCAGTTGACTGATCTTTTATGGTCTTAGCATTTTTGAAGGTTTATATGGCTCCGATATACTGTGTGTCTGTGTTTAGGTATGGCGTGAGTTCCCAGATAGGCTGGTTGGATATCCCGGCCGGCTCCACTTATGGGACCACGAGATGGGCAAGTGGAAATATGAATCTGAGTGGACCAATGAAGTGTCAATGGTCCTGACTGGAGCTGCGTTCTACCATAAGGTAAAGCACAAAACCGTCATTGAGTCAGTCAACTCCATCCAGGGTTGTGATCTGCCAAAATAATCTTCCTTTCAGAGATCACGAGAGAGTTATAACATTTGTAATTCAAAACCTTCATTGATTTTCAGCTTGCTCTTTCATTCATTGACTCATCCACTAACCATTCATTGACTCATCCCTTCTGTGATTTGACATAAGTTTATTTTTCCTTTCCAGTACTTCAACTATCTCTACACGTATAAAATGCCTGGAGACATCAAGAACTGGGTGGATGCTCATATGAACTGTGAGGATATTGCCATGAATTTCCTTGTTGCCAACATCACTGGCAAAGCCCCAATAAAGGTAACAAAAATCAGAGTACTACATTGTTGACTGTGTTAATGCCTGTTTGTTTTGGATCTGCTACAAAGGGACAATACATCACAGATTTTTAATGTTTTTTTGTATTAAGAGTACACAAAGTTTTGGTAATATGCTACCGAATGTGATCACTAATGAACACAAATTTAAAAAAACAAAACAATCTTAACTATATTTTCCTACATATACTCATTTTCAGAAGTTTGGGGTCTCTAATGTATTTTTGAAAAGTCTCTTATGTGCAGTAGGGCTGCATTTATTTGACCAAAACACAGTAAAAACATTAATTTTGTTGAACAAGTTAAAGTTAAAACAAATAATTTAACAGTCATTAGCCATTACTTCAGCCTTCAGGGTCACATGGTGCTTCAGAAATCAAGTTTTTGGATAAAAAAAAAGTATGATCATATAAAAATGAATGTGGGCGTTCCCTGAAAAGAATGCGGATGTTCTGACAACTTGCTCTGTCTCTGATCAGCCTTCGCCCTTCTCCCCAGTCTCTACAGTCTGTAGTCTACAGTGACTCTGTCCAGGTGCTGTTCGGCCTGTAAAGGCCTAGCCTTAACCTCTGTTATCTGGGTGTCAGTCTGCCTTTCTCCTGCTCGCTCTGTTTTCCTAAACTCACTGGGGCACATTTATTCTGCAGTCAGTTACACTGTGAACCTTCTCCCGTCTCTCCTCCACATCCCCACATCACCCACACCTCCTAGTGCCCCAACCCCAGGCTCCCACTGTGGAGAGTGTCAGTCAAGTGTGTGTGTGTTTTTGGAGAAGGAATGGGGCAGAGGGGTCGTACATCATTCGTCTAATGAGCGCGGCAGATACGGTCGTTTAGCTAGGCCACGGGCACGGACGGCTCTCTCATTACATCTGACTTATATGACCTGTCATCAACTCATCTCCTCCCACCCAGCTCCTAGACACACACACACACACACACTCTCTCTCTACAGAGGCCCATCATTGCAGCCCCAGCTTATTATTAAACGTGTCAGTTTGGTTGTTTTCTAATATAAGGAGTGTGTTCTGATTTCTCAACATTAAATTGGGAGCTATAGATTTGTTTTTTTGTCACTGCTTTGGTGTATGAACAGATAAAACACTTTTTTGTTTGTTTTATGGATTATGTGAAAAGGAAAAGGATCTGCTTTTTTTAATTTGAAAGTCAACATATTCCTCTAAATATTCCAAACAATTTTCAGTTTTCTTTTTTTTTTACTGATTTATTCAAACATACATTAGATAATTTAAGACATCAGTAGCAATTTGAATAAGGGCTTGGAGCCAGATGGGAGTAAGTGGCATTTTGGACGAATATGAGTTCTTTATATCAAAATAAAGGTCTCGATGAGCTCTATCCAGTGGTGCCAAAATACCTATCCAAGCTCAAACTGTATTGATTAAAGCAATAAAAACGTCATATCTGACGTATTTGAATTTTTTTTGTATGTTTTAGAACATGTTCATTGTGTTAATATGCCATAGTTTTTTTTACTTAAATACTCATTTATGTAAGTATGCCTGTGTTTGCAATGTTTGTGGTTTAAGGTTAATAATACAGGTGATTGAAGTGTGGTCAATTTTGTTTGGTCTCTCCTGTAAAGTTTGTTGAAAGCCACTTACGCCCCTCTGGCTCCAAGCCCATATCGCATTTATAGTAAAGTATTTATATATTTATTATATTTACAATTTTAGCTTTATACTTTTCAAGTGTTTGTTTCTAGCTAACCAGCTTTCCTGAGATAAATTTTTCGTTGATGCCTAGGCAATTACAATACAACGTACTTAAAATATGTTCTCTCATGTATATTTAATCATTCCTTTAGATGGTATCATGTTATAACTAGTGAGAAAGTGGAAGAGTTGATTGGCTGATTTGCGCTCTCACCCTGGCATTTAATCTGTTCGCACCACATTAATGAGCATTATTACCAACATTTATTGTTTTTAATAATAAAATTCCAAGAAAGGCTGTATTTCAAAGCCTATTTATTTTAAATGACATATCAGACTAACTCATAGTATTTATTGAAGAACCACCAAATGTCAATATTCTAGCACTTCCTTGACTGAAAAACATATATTTGGTCTGCCCAATTTTTAGCTTAAAATAGTGTTTCCAAAATCGTTTGTCAAGTCGTAACAGGGTGAAAGGCACTTCTGGATTCACCTTGCGGTCCTATCTGCTATAACCACGCTATGTAAGATTGACAGATCGGGTCACGTTTCTGTAGTTCTAATGAGACACAAGAAAACTTGCTTGCACAAATTTGACTTGCCTTACGTTAAGCGTTACAATCGTCATTATTTTGTTTTTCTTCGTTTCTAATGTCGCAATACATCATACTTTCATGAAATCATGCAACATACTCTACCTTGTCTCTGGACATCATTCGTTCCACAGCCGGAGCTGGATAAACCACAAGTGTGCGTGCGACAGTAGGCTGCAGTTGGCTAAGGGGCCGTATTCCTCATCCGCTGAAGTGGTCTGGGCCACATTCCAGACGAAACTGGCCGTTTACACCTGGCCACTTCATGTGTTTTCTGTGATCGGATAGCTATCCGATCGTGAAAAGACTCAGTGTAAATGCCCCCCGAAGCGCATTCGAGACGGATTTGAATCTGATCACTCAAACCACTTCAGAAGGTGGTCTGGACCACATTCCAGATGAAACTGGACATGTGTAAATGCATCTGGTTCTTGAAACCACTTATGTAAATGTTACTACTCCCAAAAATGCTTAAAAATAAACACGTGAGAGCGTGTTATAGGCCATATGTCATGCTATTTTAGTCAGATATGACGACGCTATGCGACACGCATCCCGCAGCTGAGCGCCTATCAAGCCAGCACGCCACAATCTATCGCAAATCAAAGTGAAAGTAAGTCGCAGACGATTAACACTACCATCTTCATTAAAAGTAAAGAAACGAAATGATCTTACCAGTTCTGTTGCCGCTCTCTCTTATCACCGTCTTTGCTGATTTTGAAATTAGCCGATGATCAATAAAATGCAGCTCATATCTGTTGCTTTCCGTGACGTGCACTTCATTAAATCTGCATATAGCGCGGGAATTGAAGATCGGATTTATATCCGTTTTGCAAAAACACATTTATGTGACCAGGTGTAAATGGAATCGTTTTGATAAATCAGATAGCTATCCGATCTGAGAGAACGCATGAAGTGGCCAGGTGTAAACAGACCCTAAGTTGTTTCCGAGAATTCGCTTTCAACCTGTATGGCGAACCACAGAGGAAAAGTTACTTGGTGTTGCTTTAAAGCAACACCAAGGTCATGAGGTTATGATTTTTATCAGGACAAAAACTTTAATTTTTAAAAAATATATTTAGTTGTTATTAGAGATGTACAATATCAATGCTAAATCTCTATCTGCCAGGAAATAGCCTGTGAAGCAGCTATGGCAATAAACATTAATTCAACAGCACAATAAAACTGGTGGTTTGAGAACTTTTATTGAAAAAAAAAAAAATATATATATATATATATATATATATATATATATATATATATACACAGACATACACAAAAACAAAACTCATTGTGACTTCCATAAAATGAGTATACATTTGTTTTTTTTCTCTCTCTCTAGGTTACACCTCGAAAGAAATTCAAGTGTCCGGAGTGCACAGCAATTGACGGGTTGTCCCTGGACCAGACACACATGGTGGAGAGGTACAGTATAAACAGGGATTCCCTGTATTTGGGCAGACAGCGCTCTGGCAGGATTCTTAGCATCTGAAACGCATTGTGGGTTTCACCAACAATTGGTTCATTGTAGCTCATACTTTCCTGTGCTCTGAGATCAAAACATTCAGATTCACTGGACCTGCACTCCTTCTCAAAGAACTGTGACTTTCCTCTCTGTCAGAGTTTCACCACAAATCATTAATTCATTCTGAGTTTCAATTTAAGTATGAACCAAGCGAAGCACGCATCAGAAAGGCTTGAATTGATTTTCCTTGAAAATCACAACCGTTTCCTCATCCGCTGAAGCAAAGTCTTGATGATTGGTTTCATACTTCCAAGCTGTGTTTGAGGAATTAAAGCAGGAGTCTGGTGGACTGCGAGAGAGTGTTTGACCTTGAAGTGAATACGAGTAGTTGCAGCCAATCAAGGGCTCCGTTGACTGCTGAACCTTTCCAGGGGTCACACTTGTTTAGATCAATGAAGGGTTTCCTGCCTCTGGTTATGCTTCTCTGATATGTGTCCTGTGAATTCCAGGCATTTTGAAAATATCTGATCCCGTTGTTATATTTTGTGCATGTATCTCATGATTCAGATGACTATAGAACACCATTTATTTTCTACACAGAGCCATTTTTGGAAGGCTTTTTTTGCTGTATTATCCAAGTTGCCGGTCTCCTCCATCCTCTTTCATCCTCTTTCCTTTTCCTTTCCAGGTCTGAGTGCATAAACAAATTCGCCTCAGTGTTCGGCACCATGCCTCTGAAGGTTGTGGAGCACCGTGCCGATCCTGTACTTTATAAAGACGACTTCCCAGAAAAACTCAAAAGTTTCCCCAACATTGGTAGTCTGTGACACTACCACAATGACTCTTTCCCATCACTTTTATCTATCAAACAGGCTATGGGCACTCCAGGATTTCTCTTTCTTGTTCTGTATCTGACCTAATGACTTTTGTGGAGTGCCTTTCCAATGGTGGTTTGATGGGAGCTGATGCACTGTATAACTTATTACCATTTTCCATTCTTGAGAACAGTTGCTGAAACAGGACGACGCATCAATGATTTCTGAGGACGGGTCAGTGCTTAGGTCGTGTCCGTCAATCACAAGCTGAAACCTTCCTTGTGGTTGACAGTATATCTGTGTATGGAAAGTGAACACACAGAGGAGCTCACTGCTAAACGGCATAGGATTTATTAATGTAATTTTACATTTATAGTTTAACTTTTTTATGATATGCGTCACTGCTGAACAAATTATAGCTTAACTTCAACTAAATATCTGTGGTGTTGGGATGGGGCTATTAGTTTGTTCATGGGATATTGTTTTGCACAGTCACTGATAGTGATTTTAATACTACAGTTTGAGTTATATCAGTTTGACATTTCATTTTATATTTTGTTGCTGACTTTTTGAATGTTGCTGGTAAAGTATTTTATGTAAATGTCTATTTCCCCTATTTAGGTAAACTCTTATGTCTGCCTAATTAAAGCATATTTTGTGTATTAATAGATATCAAAAGACACTATTTGCAGAGTTGTATATACTGTACAGCTGAAAACAACATGGTTAAATACAGTACCATGATATTGCAAATAACTCATTCATTCATAATGTATTCTAGTTTCTTTTTAGTATCTTCATTTCTTCCTTAGAATTTTTTTGGTTTGTTTTTTTACATTACGATGTATTATATGTAATAAACAGTGAAAAAACTAAAATACTCAATGTAGGCCTGTGCATTTTGGCGATTTTGAATATGATGGTGGTATGCATGTGTCTTTTCATTGCATCTTGATAACTTTACAGCATCTCACAATGTGAGTGTTGCATTTTTAAGATGGTTTGTCAAGTTATGAATAGTTTGATTAAAAAAACGGTTGTTAGCTCCTTCATTTGGTTTCAACAGTTGTGCTCCACCTTGCTGAAACAAGTTATCCTTTTCTAACCTCAAACAAATCACAGAATTAAAAAAATTGGCCAGATTTTGGCATGTTTGTGCATAGTTGGTGTGAAATATTCTGATGTTTTCATTCCCGTCACTTCCTAGTATTCAGGTTCTCATGCTCATCCCTAATTTGATGGTATGTTGACTTAGTGTAGATTTTGGATGAATTGTCTTCTTTTTTCCCCCAGCTGCCTGTGTTGTCTGGAGCCCAGAAGCAGATGTCTGCAAGCTTTGAGTGATTTAGGTTCAGGAGCCTGCACGTCTGAGATAAATTCATTTCAGTCTCTAAGGGGAGTAAACTTGTAAAGAGAAATCTATTCTTGTTCTGACTGTTTCTGTCTAAAGAAAATGAAAATCTGGTAAGGAAGTTTCAGCAACATGTTAAGTATTGGAAATGTCACTGAATGACCAATTACACACAGAGAGCCAGATTGTCTGCAGCTTGTGAAGCTTTTTATATACCACTGGCAAAACTGTCATATGAGTACAGCAGTCACTTTTACTAAATGGCTACTTTATCTCGGTACTTATCTCTGAGCTCAGCATCAAAGTAAAGTTTTCAGGCCTATCCAAGAGCCATCGGTTAGTGATCAAGCACTGTCTGATTGGTCAAACTTTTTCTGTACCATTATGAAGGCATTTAACATATTAAAACTGTATTGAAAGTAAAATAAGGTGCTTTCAGGTCTTGTAACTTTAAGCTATTATTATTAAGGGTGGGGAAAAATCGATATTGCAATATATTGTTGTGCTCTCTGTTGCAATAAATAATCGATCCACTAACGCCCAATATCGATATTTTATTACAACACGAAATTATTAATTTACCCGTTGTCAGTGTCACTACCCAATATCTACCATTCTGTTTGAGGGGGGCGCTGTTCGAGTAAATAGGGGTAAAGTCAAGTGGCGCAAAACAGCGGCCGGTGGTGAAGAACACAAGAGAAGCGAGAAGAATGGCGGTAAACAACACATTTGGTTTGAAATTCTGTTTTTGTGTGGGAGAAGAACGCATGTCTGGTGAAAATGCAGACCAGGGGAAGCAAATCTGGGTGACACAAACCCACCAACCTGTCATTTCAGCTACAATGATGAAATCAAAACAATGAAAGCATGGCGAAGCGGCTTTCCACGGCTCTGCTTTCGTCGGCAAAAGGTTAAGAAACTCAACGCTATAAGCCGTCAGTGCCGAGCAGTTCGCACGTGACTTATGCAGTGTTTCCCACACATAGACTAATTCGCCGCCACATACTGCGTTTCGGTTTTTAACACTATTTAAAACACGCAGCGTATTCTTTCAGTTGTATTTCCCCGCTCTGTCTCCGTCTCTCTCTCACTCACGCGTCTCTCTCTCACACACACACACACACACACACACACACACACACACAACGTGAACACGCGTATGTCTATATGAGGCGCCGGACTGGACAAAAGCAGGGCTCTCAAGTTTTGAAGACAGGCAAGAGTGACATTCCCCGCCCCAATGGGGGGGGGGGTTGTGTTGGTTGTTGAGAGGGGGGGGGGGTTGTTGGAATGTGGGTGTTTCATTAATAATATTAATATTAGTGTTTTTGTGTTGTTATTAATTGCTGAAACTTGCAGAAAATGTATGACACATGGCACCGTCTCCTCCTCTAATGGGCCTACCCTTTTGGCCACCTTCTCTGGGCCAGCATCCTCTAACCTAGCCTTTTTAGGGGGCTTTCCTCTCAGGGCGAATGAGAGGATGCTCGTTTGCTTTTTACCTGACATCTTTGAAAGACATAGGCTATATGCAATGATTAATGCATCCATGGCCAGGATAATTATAAAATATGATTCTCTAACAGCAGTCAAGTTGTCTTTGTTTGTGTCAAACAATTTGTAAATTTGTTGTAACATTAAAACAGGAGATCTCATGACTTACTCTGCTCAATGATATTCGGAGCTCCAGTCGTTTCCTCTGTGGGTGAACAAAACTTTGGAAGAGATGTTGTTGCAGAATCACGTGAACAATTCCTTGAAATGCTTTTTTATTGGTTGTTGCGTTAAATCTTACCAAGATACAGTAGTACTATTTTCTGATTGGCTAAAATTGTGTAGCCCTTTCCTTTTTTTGATTGGCTGATAAAGCGACAGGCTGCGAGAGCAGGGGAGACGACGCGCGCTTGCGTTCCACTATGAGAGTGAAGCGGCTAGAGACAATTTGGGCGCTGCGGCATGTTAAATATATGATAAATAGTTTTTCTGCGTGAGAAATACAATGTGTGGCGGAAGTGCGTGACAAAAGACCGAAATGAGTGACTGTCACGCTCAATGCGTGACGCTTGAGAGCCCTGCAAAAGCGAAGCGAACTCCGTGAGCGACAGAGTGTGACTATTTAAACTTATATAAACTAATATAATTTATATTACTGGACAGTTTGAAGCTCATAACCATATTTTGTTGTTACTTGAAGAGTGCGGTGTTATGTTGCATCATGCGGTATTTGTCCTAAAAAGGCTACTGAGTAACTTAAATGTCTATATTACCTCAATAAATGTAAGGTCATTCCTAATTTATTTGTATTTTTTAATACATTTTAATCATTAACTTTAAAAAGCACACTCTTTTTACGATTAAAATAACAGCCAAGGGTAAAAAAAAACAACTAATTCCCAAAAATTAAAACGGAATTTGGGAAAAAATAAAACGGATTTTATAGGGCCCTAAGTCTAAGACACAATGTTGGAAATGTTGGCATTAAAAAATGCATAAAATTTCCTTATTCCTTCTTTTTCTTTTCAGTCACATATATCGTGATATATCGTTGATGAAATTTCTTCCAATTGAATATCGTAGATATTAGCGAATCGTGATATTATCATATCGTGGACCACATATCGCCACAGAATTGAATCGTGAGGTACCTGTATCGTCCCACCCCTAATTAATATAATGCACAGGAACATTTAGTATGATTAGTTTTTTTTATTCATCTGGATTTAGAGAAACACAAAAAATGAGCACACAGAAAATGTCAAATGAAATGAAACATCCATTGTAGAATACCCAGCACTTGTAATGTTAAACTTTTAAATGTAGCCTTGTAATGGCAGTTCCTATCCAACAGGAACGTCATGTCTTCAATATGTCTTTGATGTGAAATAGCATTTATATCATGTTCTGAGATTTAAAAAAAAAATGTAAGGCTTAATTTTTTTGGATGGGGTTTTAAACAAATTATACAAGTTTAAACAAAATATACAACTTGTAACAACAACAAATCTGAAAATGCACATGAACAATTAATTTATCAGCCCTCGGTACTTCACCGTCATGTTCTCAGAGTACTTGATAGTTGATTGAGTGTACACACATTTTATAGTGATATTCCACTTGAATCAGATGTTCTCAAAGCAATTCCAACAATAAAAAAAATGTAAGTGCAATAACTTACGGTTGTAAATCACACAATATATATAGACCGTAAACAAGCTTGAAAGTAAATAATTATTCAAAATGATTCAAAAGCCACGTTTAGCTTAAAGCCATCACAACTATTTTAGGTTCATTTACATACCAAACACCCAAATGAATTCGTGTTTTATACCTAGACCCACAATACAACAAAAGCCCTTAGTCACACATAAAATAATATATTTCTAATTAAGGATATTTTTACAAAATAAAAACGGGTCCAATGTTTTTTTTTTATGCCAGAAAGGAATCCAAAGAAAACCGCACATGCGACCACACACAAAACAAAGAATTATATTATTCTAGTACTTGGATATGCCTACTTCAGTAGTATAAGTTTTGAGAGATGGGACAGAGATATAAGCATCCCTGTAACTCGTAGGCATCTGCAAGGTACTGTCAATTGTTCTGTATAATTAACATTTCCTTCATCTTGGACAATCTCTACAGAACTGTCTTGACCTTTTTACATATTTAGTTGTGATTTACCTTTGAATGAAATACAAAAGCATGAAAAGCAAATGCAATGAATTGTGTTCTGTTATGTGCATATTAGCTCATTTAATGGTAAGTGTAAGTGTGTGCTGATACTACATAAACTAATGATAGTGTTGACCTGAGCTTCATCGACGCCCCTCCCTGCTCCACAATAGTTAAAGATAGGCTAACACAGAGCCCAGGCTGCTCTGTTCTGTCACAGAATCCCTCTCCGCAGATGTCTCGGTGTTAATTAAAAAAGACGGCCTGAGAGCATGGATGTGCATGGACTCAGAGTCGCTGAGGGCTGATGCTTTGGCTGGGGCAGCGGGCTGGCCCTGTTCAGCATGGGGCTTTGAAAGAAGAGCCATGACAGCTGAAGGGAAGCATGTGCGAGGCATGTTTGTTTTGCATTACCCCGCACACAGCTGTGTGGATTGTCCTTTCCCAGAACACCGGAACAATAGTCACTTCACCCTCTCAGTAACCCCTTAAAGGCCAAAAGGGACAATGTCAGGACTCACAATTCTGCTTTGGCAGATCTTCTCATGGCTTTTAATGAGGACTGGAGGTTGAACTGCCGCTCTAGTAGATGGGATCGTTGCAGGACTCATCCGCTTTTGTAAAAAGTGCCAGTTTTAGTTCTACTGAAGAGCATACTAACATTATCGTTATTTTTTTCAACAGGTCCCTTGCCAGGCTGGGTGATGAGATGCTTAGTCATGAGATGCAATGAAGACTTCTGCCAAAAAATTAATGAAGCATGGCTCGAACTTCATGAAGCTCGAACACTTTACATATCATATATCCAGGCCATGGAGCACAAGACTGAGCAGCTATAAAGAGGTGATCTCTAATTAACTTTATGTTATGAGGTTCTTTTACAAAGTGATTTTAACATGATATTGTGTCCAATGCCTTATGCATTTTGTTTAAAAACGTTAATGAAAGCCTAGTTTCTGTCGGTCCGAAAAAGACCTCAATTTGGAACACGACTCCATGTTGTGACCCCTCCCCCACCCCCCAAACCAGGTAAGTCACTGCTCTGGTATTATAATAAAAAAGTTGTGTGTATATATACATATCTCCAGGGATCCAGATAAGCTGCACAGCAGAATGAAGGAAAGGAAATGTGGTTCTCATTTACAAATTAGAAATGGCTTCTCCAAAGGGGCAGCACGTATCAGATTCAGCTCCAGATTTCAAACAGTTTTGTTTTACCTGATCTAAATCTGACTTGGGAAAAGTAGAAAGCTCGTAGTACCTTGAAATGGTGCTCGCTTTATGTTTCCGTCACCAAACCCAGTAATGCTTCCACCCAATTAGAGCCATAGTGGATAATGCCTAGATTGGCAAGTTGATCGTTTTATTTGAGATGGTGCAATGAGGACTTCTGCCAGAAAAATAATGATGCATGGCTCAAATGTCAGGCAGCAATTTCATGGAGAATGAGGAGAGTAGCCAAGCTTCACTAAAAGATGCAAGAATATTGTGATCTTCAAATCACAAAGCAAAAGTTTCAATTTTTGCATCCTTTTTGTAGATTGTAGTTCTTAGTTAAGTTTGACATTCAACTTGACAGTTGGTATGATGGTTTCAAGATTTGTGTCTGCTGTCAAATCTTGCCAAACAGTTTTATTACAACTCTTTCCTGTAGAGAAACTGAAATGAGACCGCAAATAATAGAAAGATAGATTGCAGTGTGGACAGAAAGCGCCACCTGTTTATTTTGTTCTTTAGCTGTATTGCTATTGCTTTGGCTTTGCACTGGCAGATTGCACTTGCACACAATTCATTAAAGGGTTAGTTCACCCAAAAATGAAAATTCTGTCAGCATTTACTCACCCTCATGTTGTTCCAAACCTCTATGTGTTTATTTGTTCTGCTGAACACAAAGGAAGATATTCTGGACGAATGTTTTAATCAAACAGATCTCATTCCCATTGACTACCATAGTAGGAAAAAATACATACTATGGTAGTCAATGGGAATGAGATCTGTTTTGACTAAAACATTCTTCTAAATATCTTCCTTTGTGTTCAGCAGAACAAATAGCAGCATAGAGGTTTGGAACAACATGAGGGTGAGTGAATACTGACAGAATTTTCATTTTTGGGTGAACTAATCCTTCAAGTTCCTAGTTACCTGCAGGAGAGGTATCTGCCCAGGACCTATTAAGTCTATCATGCCCAATGTCCGATTCCCAATAGGCTTTTGCTCAAGTGTTCAACCAATTTTTCAGACTGCTGCAACTGTAGTACATATCAAATAGCTGAATTCTACTACGACAAATTAATTAATATGAACAAATTAATCAATGTAGCAGTAGTGATTTTTATATTGGGAACTGGTGATTACTACTGTAATATTGTTTAGATAAAGGCTGCAATGGGATTTTTTTTTACTGTGAGAAACTGTATTGTTTGTCCTTTGGAACTGTCTAGGAAAGCATTTTTAGAAAAAGGAGTCTGTGACAGAACAAGAATTTAACAGGTTTTTGATTACGCTGAGATGAAAACGGAAGCCAGGTGCGTTTTGATAAATTTACGTGCGTTTACAAATGGGACACTAGTGGTGGATAAGTGCAGGGTTTTCTTTCCATTCGCTTTTTTTCCTTTTTCATTTAATTCTTGTATGCATTCAAATGTCAAGTTTCTGTCGTCTTTCTTGTATTTCTTGTTTTAAAGCCAGAACGTTCTCAGTTTTATGATCTCTGATTTTCCCTAGTCTCTCTAGACTTCAAATTTGAAATATATCTCATGGTTTCTCATTTACTTTTTCTTGTCTTTGTCAATCCACACACTCCTTGATCCCAGGTCATGCTTTGGTGGCTAACTGATGTTCACATTTGCTCCTCCTCCTCTTGTTTGTTGAGGGACTTCAGAGATAACGTCCTAAAGTTGGGGGAGTCATGTAGCCCAAGAAATGGCTGCGCTGTGTTCTTTAGCTTTCATTCGCAGCGTTGCGATGCTGGAGGATTTCCTGTCGGGGTCCATGTTTCAGATCGTACCCGTTAATGCCAGTGCTCATCCCTGGACTCCCAAACAAGCTGCCCATGTGTGTCTGTCCCATGTGACCTCCAGAACTGGGCACACCCAAGAAGTCAGACACTCCGCTTGCAGCATGTGGATGAGGTGGCATGCAGGAAGTGACCGAGTCGCAGGGTACGACACAGCCGGGCACAGGAGATGCCGCACTGCTGCTGCCTATCCAAGAAGGGTTCTGAATCTGCAACAAAGTCAAATGCAGAAGGTTAAGGAAGGTGTAGTGCATTTACATTCTGCAATCTCAGCATCAATAACATTAATGTAATGTCTTGAGAGCATTTATCAAGTCTGACTGCTTGTTTTGAAATACTGCATTGGCGAAGGTGCAGAATCCTCAGTGGTACTCGATGTGGAGATATATCAAGAGCTGTGGGGCATTCATTTGGTCCGTACTGAGTGGGAGCTGCTTGACTATTGTGGAGGAGGAATGCCTGTCTCTGTATGCTCCTTCAACACCCAGAGTAACCTCCTCTGCTGAGCGGAGGGAGCACAGAGTGAATTGATAGGGCTGTATTCTGCTCTGGGCCTGGGGAGGTGGGGGTCTGAGGGAGGGCTGTGGAGGGAGATGAAAGCCCTCTCAGGGAGATGCCCAGATGTGAGCAAAGCTGCATTCCACAGCTGCAGGCGCGCTCCCCAAAGAGCCACCCCTGCCCTCCGAACCCGGCCACATATTCATAATAAATCCAGGAGATTCTTCGGCGCTCCTGTGAAGGCGTGGCGTCCTCGGCCACAGCCCTGGTGTGACCTGACCTCAACATTGTGTTTCCTTAGGTCTTGAAATTGTCAGTTGTCTGCCTTCCTACTGTTTTTCATTCGAATTTCGTCATCACCAATATTCACTCTTTGAAGGTTTAAAAAAGTGCACTTAATCATAAAGGTAACTTTTAAAAAACGACTATGACAGTCAGTTCTAATAACATTCTTAATAAAACACTCTGACGGGGCTCCCCGCAACATCAGTAGTGAATCTACAGTACAAAACAGAAAGTGAGACCAGTGTAGTAAGATAAACGTTTTTTAAGTTTTTCCTATTCTAAAAAAAAAATTAAGTAATTAAAAAGTCTGTGTAAATGCATCTTTTGTGAGAGTATTTTCCATAAATATAACCTTATATCCTTAAAGGGTTAGTTCACCCAAAAATGAAAATGAAGTCATTAATTACTCACCCCTATGCTGTACCAACCCCGTAAGATCTTCGTTCGTCTTCGGAACACAAATGAAGATATTTTTGATTAAATTTGAGAGGTGGATCACTACTACAAAGGCTCCTAAGGGATTGAAACTTGACGGCCCAGAAAGTCATTGAAGAAAATGTTTAAATATTCCATGTGACATCAGTGGCTCAACTATACGTTTATCAACTTTTACTTTATTCGACTATTCCTTAGATTTCCACGACGCATGCGCAGACTTGCGTTCTTATTCTACGACTTCTTGTTCTAGAGATCTCTTGAACTCTCGCCTCAGGCCTTCAAGGAAGAAAAGGAATAGTTGAATAAAGTCGTTATTTTTGTTGTTGTTTTTCGCCCAAAAAGTATTCTCATCGCTCGATAAACTTATAGTTGAGTCATTGTAGTCACATGGAATATTAAATATTTTCTTCAATGACTTTCTGGGCCATCAATTTTCAATCCCTTAGGAGCCTATTGTAGGAGTGATCCACCTCTCAAATTTAATCAAAAATATCTTCATTTGTGTTCCAAAGATGAATGAAGGTCTTACGGGGTTGGTACAGCATGGGGGTGAGTAATTAATGACTTAATTTTCATTTTTGGGCAAACTAACCCTTTTAAAGTATTAAGAGAGCCATGAACAAAACTTTTTGATAAAGTACTAAAACAACTGATAAAGGAATGGATATTTTTTCTCTTAACATTTTTTTTTTACAATTTCAATACTTAATTAGCATTATTAATACCTATTAATAAACATTTCTGACATTTCCTTGACATTCATTTATTACTGGAGAGACAGATACTATACCTGAGCATAGTTTTCAGGCCGAGTGAGAAGAGGCAGTTCATAGGCCGTGGAAAAATGTGTCCGGACCTGCTGCATCTGTCCGAAACGCTCTCTTTTCCGCCACTTGGCTCTTCGGTTTTGGAACCACACCTGCAAGCAAGACAATCAACCCTTAATCATGAGGATATCGCATAATAAGTGATTAAATGACCTGCAAACTGGCCACTTGTGGTGTTGCATCATAGAGAGGAAATGTTTTCTTAGTGGAAATTTAGTGACCGAGTAATAGACATCTATTATCAAACTTCATTGTGTTACTCATTTGGTATAGTCTAGAGAGTCTGCCACTTTAGTTCCAAGTCTAGAGCTCATGTAGGAAGCCATTTGGCTTTATTATAGATCAGTATTTTTCCTGGAAACAGTTCGGGGAGACCTGGCCATTGTTTGATGTTGTGGGAGCTGACAGATTGTGATGGCCTCCTCTGAGTTTCTTTTCTATCAGAGCTATCAGCAGCAGCAGGGGGTAGGGAGGGGAAAGCAGGAACCCACCGGGTCCAGAGGCTTCGAATAACTGTTTCACTCCTCTCCTGCACTACCGCCACACACTTGCTTTGATGGATTAGGAGATTGCTGCTCAGCTTTTAGAAAGGAAAAGGTGAATTGAAAATGAAAATCATTTGCCTCAACCTTGTGTCATTCCAGACCTGCATGACTTTCATTTCTGTGCTGAACACAAATGAATATATTTTGAACATGCAGAGTAGTTCACTTTAAAAAAAAAAAAAACTTCCAAGAAGTCCATGTCTTTTTTTCTTCAGTCGAAAAGAAATGAAGGTTTTTATTGAAAACATTCAAGGATTTTCTCCATATTAAGGACTTCAATGGGAACCAAATGGTTCAAGGTCCAAATGAGAGTTTCAGTGCAGCTTCAAAGGGCTTTAAACGACACCAGACGATGAATAAGGGTCTTAACTAGGACCCTTTGAGTCATGACTCGAAAAAGATTTGTTCATTTTGATGAACGAGTTCGAACAGGAGAGTACGATCACAGAACAGAGGAAGGCGAGCATTTGTGCTTATAAAACTGTAAACTTTTTTTTTTTAAATGGCCGATCGTTTAGCTAGATAAGACCCTTATTCATCTTCTGGAATAATTTAAAGCCCTTTGAAGTTGCACTGAAACTCTCATTTAGACCTTGAACCGTTTGGTTCCCATTGAAGTCCATTATATGGAGAAAATCCTGGAATGTTTTCATCAAAAACCTTCATTTCTTTTCGACTGAAGAAAAAAAGACGTGGACATCTTGTTTAACATGGGGGTGAGTAAATTATCAGCTAAAGTTTTTTTTTTTTAACTACTCTTTTAAGTGGGCTCCAATGTTGTTTTGCACCCCAAAAGCATCTGCCAATTTTTTAAAATATCTTCTTTTGTGTTTCACAGATGAATGAAATTCACACATTTGAATGATATGAGAGTGAGTGAATGACATCATTTTTAGGTAAACTATCCTTTTAACAAACAGTACTGGATTTCATCTGGCAAGTTACTTCTTTGCTTTGTTATAGAAATATGCATTGTGTCCCTGAATAGATGGTTATTTCGAGAACTGGGAATTAGAGAACAAATTACACAAAGTGATTTCTCATGGTTCGCAGTCTGAAGAGCTGCCAAAAATTCCATTCTTTTAGTCCATGGTCTTCTCTGTTTAGCAGTATCTGTTTATTGATTTGTGGAGTGGAAAGTTTTCTTTCTTTTGTCTTGCAATCTCAATTTGTCACGGAGCTTGAACTTGGATCCGGGGATGGCCCTTTGGTCAATCAGTTTGTGGTTATTGCATCCATTGCCAGCAAGATGTCAGCCTATCTCTAAACGTAACTCGATAGCACCTTAGCTCTGTTTGCACTTAATTTGGTGGTGGACATCAATGTCCCTTGGCTCCACATCATATGTTTGTAGAGCTTAACTGCCTGGAGAAAAAAAGAACATGTTTTGCTCAGATTTCTTTCAGAGAGCATCATAACTCTTGTGGCTCTCCGCTTGCATCCTTGTGTTTTGAAATGATGCTATGTTTTGATACCATCTGAGCGTCTAAGAATGCAAAGACGTCCGTTTAATGTGATGGTCTGCACAGTATTTTTATTCCCGTTTTTATGTTAATCTTTTTATCAGACTGTCTTTCCTTTTCATAAATCTAAGCATGGAAGTTGAGAGATCGAAAAGGAAGATGGAAGAAAGTTCGAAATGGAGTTTGTTTTCATTGTATGTTTAATTTCCTGACTCTTAAGCCCCTGGCTTTCCATATCTGACTCTCCAACCGTAGAGGCGTGTAGACGAGTGGTGGAAAGATTGCCTTGCACCTCTCATACTGATTAGCCAATACTGAGGTGTGTTGTATAATGCTTACTCCAAATGTTCACCTTTGAACTAGACTGACAGGGAGCAAGAGAGACCATACATGGGGAGTTATTTGGATCTGGATTTTGGTCGAAAGTGGTTGGTGCAACCTTGGACTTGCTTTTTGGTTTCTTTAAAATATTTCCAATGATTCTATCCCTTTAGTGGTTGCTGGTGAATGAGTTCAAAGCTGCCAACATTAACAAGTCAACTAATTTTGACCAGCACCTGTTATAAACGTAGTAAGCAAAAGTTTTTTTTAATCTTTTGTATGTTGTCCATGCGGGCTAGTAACACAGTAATTGGTAAAGACGTTGACAGCTAAAGCAGCTTAGAGGCTTATTATGGAGCTTTATTTATGTTCCAGCACCAGGGGAGAAAGAACAGAAACACTGAACTAAACCTAGCAGAAAAAACAGCTTTGAAGTCCAGAGTAGCTTTAAGGATTGATGGTCTGACTCTGCTGTCACTCAAGCTCACCTCTTCTACTTCAAAATCATTCATTTTTTGTTTCTTGACCTCCAGAACTGTAATTATAGTAAAATGCTATTTATAGCAAATCAAGCCCTTAACCTTTTACCAGATGTATCCAGACATACTAAAGGTGTAGTTCACGAAATTAAGTTAATGAAATTTCTAGAAATTGTTAAAAATTAAGCTTTTTGATGAAAACATTCCAGGATTTTCTCCATATAATGAACTTCAATGGGAACCAAATGGTTCAAGGTCCAGAAGACCGTTTCAGTGCAACTACAAACTGTTCAAAAGGACTTTAAACGATTCAGATGATGAATAAGGGTCTTATCTAGCAAAATGATCACTCATTAAAGTTTTATAAGCACAAATGCTTGCCTTGCTCTGTTCTTTTGACACACGTTGTATGACTTTCCACTTTGACTCATCAAAATGAATGATTCTTTTCTGAGTCATTTTGTTCATTCAACGAACAAAATTGACTCGGAAAAAGATTAGTTCATTTTGATGAACGAGTTTGAACAGGAGAGTCTAGATAAGACCCTTTTTCATTCGTCTGGAATCGTTTAAAGCCCTTCTGAACAGTTTGCATTGAAACTGTCTTGGACCTTGAACTGTTTGGTTCCCATTGAAGTCCATTATATGGACAAAAAATCCTGGAATGTTTTCATCAAAAACCTTAATTTCTTTTCGACTGAAGAAAGAAAGACATGGACATCTTGGATGACATGGGGGTGAGTAAATTATCAGCAAATGTTTTTCAAAAGTGAACTTAATCCTTTAAGTATATTAATATTTCAGATACTTTGCTTTTTCTTTGCCTTTCAACCTCAGCCAATTTGTGGAGAAATTAGTAATTTACCCTACTGCAGTTAAGTAAGTCTGATTGTACAAGTACTGTTTCTTTATTGACTTCTTATTATATGGGACTTGCCTTCAATAGGAAGGAGTAAAGAAGCAACAGGAATTGATGGGGATAAGAAGGGGTGGGTTCAGCAAATGACAGAGCCAGACTCTAACTCTCAGTTGCTTGCACAAATGCATCACTGTCGGAGCACGTGCAACCTAAGCTTACTTTTCGCCATGTGAGTCATTTGTTTCTTCATGTTGCTTTAAAAAATGTTATGGTTGGCGTCAGGGTAATGTGCAGTAAAATAGGCATCTTTTTATGCTGTCCCAAAGTAGGGAGTGAGATGAGAAAAGGCTTCAATTTTAAATTCCAGAAAGGTTTGACAGTGTTCATAGTCCCTGGAACTGAACCATTGTGGTTCTTTGGATGTTTCCCATTATTCTTTAGTTATAGCCAGTCGTGTACATGGATATAAATCATAAGCATCCCTCACCATGTGAAAGGAACTTCAGGCTAGATTCTCTCACCTACCCTTGAGAGCAGGGAGGGACGCATTCTTTCCTGAGTGGGACATTAATGAAAGACAAACAGTGTAAATCCGGGTTCTAAGTAAAGCGCACATTCGGGGTCGCGGTAAAGGGATCTCCCGGTCTGTCTGTTGATGCAGGAATGCAGCAGTAGTGTTGGAGGGATTATATGCAAATGTGGGGGGTGGGTCACATAAAGGTTCTTGTTTTCCAGACCTAGGCTGAGTTTATTAAAGCTGGGCTCAGAGGTTCAGGTAGAGGCTCGAGATGAAAGCAGACCCTGACATGTCTAATCTGAAAGCCCTTTTTTACTTCATGATCTCTTGTGACGGCCAACTTCAACAGCTTTTTCTCTGTATTCTCTATTTACATTTATTATTCTTTGCACTGAGTGTAATCACTCTTCCTCTGAGTGTCGCTGTTCTTTTACCACCTTATATTAACAGGACTTCCATCCCTCATTTTTCAAAGGTCAAACAGACTACAATTAGTAGAGAGAGACTTCATTGTTGATCTAGCCTCATTGTACAAGGTTATTCAAAACAGGTTATTTAATTTGGTAATGTAAATGCGGCTCACACCTGCTACACGAGCTTCTGTCAGGTCAGTCCTCAGTGCGCAGTTGTTCCGAGCGTAGACGTTCGGGATAGTGTGTTTTCTGAAAGACTTTCTCCAGCTCCTCTAGCTGATAGCTTGTGAAGGTGGTACGGCTTGCGTCTCTTTCTTGCCCTTGTTGCTCTCTCCTCTCGGGTTTGTCCAACAATGGAGAAGCCAAATCTGAGTTTGGCTGCTGGGGGCTCTTCACTCCTGACTCCTTTATGCTGAGGTAGCTGCCATCCATCCCTGCAGGATCACTGTTTTGGGGCAACTCAGAATCTGTCAGCCCTGTGCTGTCTTTACCTGTAGACAGAAAAAGAGACATTTGTGAAGGGTCATTGTGTGCATTACTTTGAATACAAATGATAATAAAAAAATTATGCAAGTGAAGCAATTCTGTAACCATTCGATCACCAAATATTGTGAGCAATTATTTAATTGAATTTGATTTCATTTCATTTGAGGTTTGGTTTAACAGCAATTCTTCTCCTATCTTCATTTTTGTACTTCATCCCAAGTCAGTCCAGTGCACCGTTATGTTTGATAAAGCCTTTATCATTAAAACCTGGTGTAATTTCATTTTTAATACCATCTCTATTTTTTTTACAGGGATATTTGGAAATTAAAAAATATTGGGTAATACTTTAACACTTTTGGGTGTCATGATCTGACTGAACAATTTTTTACAACATTTATTGATATACACTCTTAGAAGAAAAGGTTCTATATGTTTGGAACCCCTAAAAGGTTCTATATAGAACCCTTTTCAAGGGGTCAGTAATAAGAACCCTTTACGCTCTTAGAAATAAGAGTTCTATATATGTAGCATAGGTTTCTTTACTCCACTGCAAAGGACCTTTTATGCAAAAAAATGATGATAATGACAAGAAAGAACCCTTTTGGCACAAAGGTTCTTTATAGGCTATTATTCATTCATATATTAAATTATTCTGCAACATTTTGCAGTTGTAATTAAATTATTGTTTATTAAACTGTTGTACTAACTTAATATCCCATTTTAATCATGCTGATTTTTGAAGGATAAAAACAGAAATGGCACTCTTTGTGTGATATTGATTAATTACATTTTTTAAACCCCATATCTTGAATTTTGTGATCATTCATGCATTGCATTTTAGGAGTTCCAAATATGTAGCGCTTTAGTAACCTTTTAAGGTTCTATATAGAACCTTTTCTTCTAATGTGTAGGTTCTTTGTAACCAGGAAAAAGGTTCTATATGGAACCTCTGGGTTCATTCATTATCATTTGTTTTGTCCATTCCGGATTAAATATTTCATATTATTGACAAACATCAATACCCTAAAATGTATCTATAGAACCTTTTTTTAGCATAAAAGGTTCTTTGGAGTTGAGTAAAGTAACCCTATGCTTCATATATAGAACCCCAATGAACCTTTTATTTCTAAGAGGTAGGTTAAAGTTAATTAATATGCTTTTATACATTATAAATTAATGTTTGTTTGTACTTAATGTTAATTATTAACAGATGTACTATCAAGCATTAGAAATGTAGAAATTACCCTACATTAATAAAGGATTGTTCCTTGTAAGTTCATTATACCTGCATAGTATTAACTAATGTTAACAAATTAAACAATACTGTTAACTTATCTAAGTGTTAGCAATAATATTGTTCAATATAATATTGCATGCAATTTAATATTGACCAATTTAATATATTTTTCATAGTTCTTCAATCCCAATATCTTGATTATTCTTTATTTGTTCTGTAGTGAGTGTGTGGAATGAGAATCTGTAAGACCCATGGATTTAGCAACGGCTGTCTGTCTGTGCTCATAAATCAGCTGCTCATGTGTAACAGACAACATGGCTGTGATAGGTAATTACCAGTTTCTCATTTGGGCACAATTTGAAGACTACTGCCCTGCTTGATGAGTGTAGCCTCAAACATACACACAGTCTGTGGCAAGGGTGCAAATCGAAGCTTGGCTCGTAATGAGGCTGCACTAGCGGCCCTAGAGTAGCAATTTTCTGCGTCAAGCCACTGGAAACACACAGCAGCTCAGCTGTGAAACCCCAGTCAGCGTGCCGGTCATAAATTCAGTCAGATCAATGAATGTGAGGATTCCAGTACATTAGGTCATTTCTCCTGCTCGCTCTCAGTGCTCATTACCTGTCCTGGAAAAGCTGTGCTACAAAGATCGGCATGCTCACTCAAATCGTAACGCTTACAAACTTGATGGCTGTATTGCCAGACTTTTGGCTGTTTCACTCATTTAGCTGCAAGGAGAAATAGGTTGTAAAGCTGGATTAGAGTTCCTTTGGGAATGTTCCCTTCTTGATGCGATGCAGTGGCGACCCTGAGCTTTATGTCTTACTTTAGCTCGGCGCTCAGTGACAGAAAGTTATTTTAGGTGATGCAGCGTTGAGTTGTGTTCATTTTCTAATGTGAGACTTGATTAAAGCCTTCTCAGGTTTGAGCTGAGGGCAGATGGGTAAATGCTACTGGTACACATGCTTTTCTCACCTCCTCACATAACCATGTAGGGTAGTGTACAGAGCCAGATTAGGGTATTGTGGTGCCCTGAGAGAGATTGTCAACGGCTTGTAACAGGCGCAGTAACCCTAAAAAATACTCCTTTGAATTTGATCCCCAAACAGGGTGCATATTAGTATCTACATTTACATTTATTCATTTAGCTGACGACTTTATCCAAAGCGACTTACAATTGCTATAAAGAAGAGATAAGAAAAATATCCATATTTAAAACTTTATAAAGTAAAATAACTATCTACCGGCCAAACAGCCATACGCAGTCTACTGAACGTTGCGCTGATGTTGATTTAAATCATGGACTAATTTTCTCTTTGGGTGGACTATCCCTTTTAAAAGCATAAAAATTCTGGCATCTGGCAACCTGTATTAAAGTCTTTCTCCTGTGGAACACAAAAGAAGGTATTTTGAATGTTGTGTAAGTCAATGGATTCTAAAGTTGTTTTGGACCCCATTGACTTACATTGAATGGTTAAAAAATGCTTCAAATATTTTCTTTTTTGTTCCAAGGAAGAAAGTAAGTCCCACAGGTTTGAAACAACAATAATAACAGAATTTAACTTTTGGGTCAACAATTCATTGAGGTAAGCGACACATGTACCTTTTGAAGGCACTGCCCCAGTAACAAGCTAAAATAAAAAATGTTGCACTCTTTCACATTTCCCACTATTTGTAACCATTTGTACGGCCCTGATTTGTACACTCCCTAAACATGTTTCCCCTTGGCACATGCCCAAAATGCCCATGTGGTTATTCCAGCCCTAGTAATGTGCGCAACGTGAACATATTGGCACAACCAGCCTTTCATTCCTCCATCAAGTTCTAATTTTTCAGTTGCCAATAACCATGTGAACTGTGATCAAGACAACAGTTTGTGGCTTTGTGAATCTCGTGTGGTGTCATTGATTTGAAAATGTATCCTGCCTAAGGGAAAAACATTATCTTAATGTATAATACATTCCATAAAATGGAACTAGCTTTTTTTAATGGCATTTGACTTTTGGTCAAATCTCTCTCTTAAAGGCATAGTTCACTAAAAAAATGTCTCACTCTCGTGACATTTCAAACCTCTTGTATGAAAGACAAAAGATATTTTAAAGAAAGTTTGGTAAGGAACTGTTTTGGTGACTGTTGACTTCCATTATATGGACAAAAAAGGTATGTTTAGGTATGTTTACATATTTTCCTCAATCGAATAAATCCAATCTGATTTTAGATTCATAAAGTTCTGTTTAGAATCCTAAACTTTGCAACTCTGATTCAGATTTTCATTTATGAGTGTATTTATATTATATCCTCATTCGGAGAGAAAGCCACTGGAGCTGTGCGGATGACGTACCTTAATGGAAAGTTAACAAATATGCCAAAAAAGCTTATTTTTTTATAGCAAATATTTTGTAAATATTCAGTTTCCTCCACTGACTCAGTTCCTAAGACATAAAAAAAAAAGTTAATAATAAGTAAAACATGTAAACTTATTGTAAAAGGGGTCTGGTAAACATGGGTATCACAGCACTGTACATGTGTGCGAGGTATTTTTTAATCTCATTGGGAAAAAAGTATTGATCGTATTATTTCATATAATTTACGGATAATTTAACTGGATAAAAAGCTTAATCTGATCGATTGGGATGCTTATACGAAGGCCTTCAGTCTAAATGAGCCATTAATCCATTTACTAACAGATTCTTTTGGGTGCACATAAACAGATACTGAGATATTTCTGTTTATGTTGCACAGAAAAAAAGCAAATGATTTTGGATCAATATTAGGGTGAGTAAATGACAATTTTCATTTTGTGCAAACTATCCCTTTAACTCACATTGTTCGTTTTAGATTTAGAGAGCTTTAGAGACTTTCAGCTAGATAAATATAGCATTTTTGTCTTCACATTTTGTAGGTATATGCCTTAGGAATTGCTCCTGTTCTTGACCACATTGCACATTGTATATGCTTCCTTTTGGTTGTCTCCCTATTTGCCTTTTCCAGGCACCATGGGCTCAACCATGACAGACATGGAGCCAGGCCTGGGGGCATAATGGTTCCCACATTGCCTCTTGCCCACGACTGACACATCTTGTTAAGCAAGTGAGAGCAGCGAATTTACTCAAACATAAATATTTTCAGCTTGTCCCTTCAGATGCCTCACGCCTTTTGCCCCCACACGGAAAAGCTGACAGCCTGTTTGAAATCGGGGCCTAGCGATCAAAGGTTCTTGTTTATACCTCGTGTCACTGATGGCTTTTGGCAGACCTAGAGTATTGTGACAGTCTCTGTAGTCCATGTAAGGGTTCAACCCAGGCTCTCTGCTGCTCAAGGTGAACAGAGACTCTGGCTGCCCCATAAGCTCCACCATATGGGCGGAGCAACATGACCTGCCTTCTGGGGCAAGAAATCTCACGGCAAAATGTTTCTGTCAGAATAGAAAAGTTATGAACTGGAGCTCTGAGGGGGGTTTTGGTTGAATGATCGCAACAAAAAAAATGCAGAGCAGAAACATGGTCATGCTGTTTTACCCTGTTTGTGGTGCACTGTTAGACACACTGAAGTTTCATGAGGTCATATCTGACTTTAGGAAAAATGTCTACCACAGACTGATACCAGAAAAAACACCTTTTTTTCCCCAATGAAGTGCAAATAAGAACATTGTTTTAGCAGAATTGAGGAATTAAAGTTTAATTTTGGCACTGCCTACAAAACTATAAAGGTGTATTTCACTTTTGAGAGAACTTTTGCTGATAATTTACTCAAATGAACAAATCTTTTCAGAATCAATTCCGCTCTTCTGTCCGTTGAATGAACCAAATGACTTGGAAAACATGTTGTTCATTTTGATGAACAAGTTCAAACAGGAGAATCACTAATGTGCTGCCACAGAACAGAGCAAGGCGAGCATTTGAGCTTATAAAACTTAAACTTTGTTATAATTTTTTAAATGAGCGATCGCTTTCGCTAGATAAGACCCTTATTCATCGTCTGAATCTGTTCAAAGCCCTTTTAACAGTTTGCACTGAAACTGTCTTTTGGACCTTTTGGTTCCCACTAAAGTGAATTACATGGAGAGAAAATCCTGTGAATGTTTTCATCAAAAACCTTAATTTCTTTTCGACTGAAGAAAGAATGACACGGATATCTTAGTATGACATGAGGGTGAGTAAATTATCAGCAAAGGTTTTTTTTCAATATTGACCTACTCCTTTAAATGGTCTGAACAAGAGATCTAGATCTAACAGTTCCTTTTTTACACGCTTTAGGCTACTTGTTTTTTCACTGCTATTGATCACTGATTTTTCTGATTTTTCATTACATATTTCAATTGTTTTTGAATGTCTAACGTACTATCCATTCAAATGTGTGGCATTGGTAAGATTTATAAATGTTTTTGAAATAAGTTCCTTATGTTTAACAAGTCTACATTTATTTGATTAAAACATATTCGTTTTCTATTTTAATATATATATATATATATATATATATATATATATATATATATATATACATATACACTATGGAAAAATTAATAGACCACTGCTGAATCAGCAGTTGCTCTGATTTATTATTTATATTATAAATAATAAAATCCAGAGCAATGCCGATTTGGCAGTGGTCTCTAATTTTTTCCATAGCTGTATATATAAACAGTTATTTTCAATTGTAATATTTTAAAATGTAATTTGTTCCTGTGATGGGATCTTTACTCCAGTCTTCAGTTTCTCATGATACTTCAGAAATCATTGTAATACACTGTAAAAATGAATATGCTTTATCTAATCAATAGAATTGTGGCAACAGATTACAAGCAATATTATTAATTAAATTTAACAAATTAGAATTGAGTAATAATTAATCAAATTATTCCTTAAAAGTTAGCCATTTAAAATGAGTAAAATTTGCACCAAAAAAATTAACAAAAATATCTCACTAAGAGACAGACGTCAAAGATTAATTAAGAACTCTGTATTTTATATTGCCAACGTTGAAGACACTTAAACCTAAAACAAACACCGATCATCATAATGGTGACTTAAATGTATGTTTTTTTGGTTGTTGTTGTAAGTTTTACTCATTTTAAATGGTTAACTTTTAAGGAATTAATTTGATTAATTATTACACAATTCTAATTTGTTCAATTTAATTAATAATATTGCTTGTAATCTGTTGCCACAATTTTTTTGATTAGATAAAGCATATTCATTTTTACAGTGTATACTGAAACTGAGATCCATTTCTTTTCAAGATGTTTTTGATGAAAAGAACAGCAATTGAAATGGAAATCCTTTGTAACATCATGTCTTTACTGTCACGTTTTGATCAATTTAAGTATCTTTGCAGACTTCTCAAGTTTAACATATGCATTTTATGCATATAAAATGTATGTTTTTGCAAGCATTGGTAGTGTGTGGGATTTTATTTATCTTGTGTATTAGTAGACATCCTACTGGTTTTGGGTGAGCGATTATTTATTTAAAAATTCACTGAGGACATAATGGTATTTGTGTGTTTTCCATCTAGTTATCTGTGCGTCAGCTTTTATAACACTGATTCCAAGATAGCACACTTCTCCTTCCTTAACGAGTGAGGGATGTGTGAAGTCTTTTACTTTTCCAGCGCAATGAGGTAAGAGAATCATTGCATCAGTTACCAGGGCAGGACAAGAAGTTCAGCTCTAGGTTAGGAGACGGTGAGGTTCAGGAAAAAGACTAATTGGCATTTTAACCCGAGTAGGTTCACACCTGTATGCGTAACAAGAATGGGGCTTGTAAACCTACTTTACAGCATCTACTTTTACCTCTGACTCCAGAGTAAAATATCTTCAAATGGGTCGCCATTTGATATATCCTATAAATCAAGAGGAAAGGGCACCTCTATATATTTTCATAAAATATGCATGAATGGCTAGCTCAGTGGTTCCAGATCCACTTGCACTAAAAAGGTGCCTTGCCTTCGATGGGAGACGCCAGTGGTTCCTAGCTTTGTAGGATGTCGGTGCTCGACCCCGTGAGTTAGCGAGGGTCAGATGTTTACAAGGGGCAGTCATTTAGTACCAGCCGAAAACGGGGGAACACATACAAAGTGTAATTTAACTAGCTGTAAAGCGGCAGGGCATCCTCTATGCTTTTTTACAGAATCTGATTGTTAGGGTCAGCAGCGGCATATAAAAGAAACACTATAAATTAGGCTACCTGGGGTCTCTGTGAAGGGTTAATGGTGAAATATGCCAAAATTAAAAGGCATAAATAAGACGCAGTCAGGCCGGGTATCATCGTTATTATGACTAAAAAAGTTTAGTAAAGGAAATCATGAAAGACTGTTTGCTCATCTAAACATTTATTTACATCAGTAATTAGATTTGTTTTCTCTGCTTAAAATATATGGATTGAATTGTAATAGGCAGCTTTGTACTCTGATGCCAGGCCAACTTCCCTTCCGCCGTCTAATTATTTCAGGCTCTTACAGACGGACACGGCAAGAGATTGATAGGTTGTGATATAAAGAATGACTCTGGCTGGTGGCATATGGAAATGGTGAAAGATTTTTTTTATTGGTGATTGTGAGCGTGACACCACAAGATATTAGTAGAGAAGGAGCCTCATTAGTAAACGTCTACTCGTGCAGCCATTTGCAAAACCAGAGCAAATCACATACTCAAAGGCAGATGTGACAACTGCAGCGCGATTCTAAACGTATCCCAACCAAACCACAGGGACTGTCTCCTCCTATAACTTGCTTTACGTTTTAGGTGTCACCTCTCGTTGTTGAAGTTGCGTACTTCTGAGAGAACTCTATGACTCTATTCGATTGACATACACATGCACAAGACAGCAGTTGTTTCAGAGAGAGTTGCGTCTCAGCTGGTGCAGGCTAAAAAAGAAAAGAAAAGCCCGGTAGTGAGACTATCCGCAGAGAAGTCCAAACGCACAGCTAGTCCTGAAGGACGATTTATCCCAGCAGGCTGCAGCAAAGAGCACATGCTGGGCAAGAAAACACAGCGTTTCCTTTAAGCTGCTTCTCGCGATAAATCACAGCTCGCTCCGCTCCTCCGGCTCCCTTGGAGTGTCGGGAACAAAAAGTATTTGAACTCAAGACTGCTTAAACCTGAGGATGTTTATCAAATGCAGTTTGAATCCATATGCACCGTCAAAAAGAACACATGGGGTGTCGGATCAAAACTCTTTGAGCTGGTTTTACTAACACTAGGCTGCTTGGTTTGTTTGGTGTCTTTCTCACAGTTATGATAATGGGGAGTTTAGATTTGGTGGTTTTCTGAAAAATATAGCAAGTTAACGTACTCTACAAGTGTAGTATTTTAGTGATTTCGGCTGTGAACTTCCTTGGGCACAAATATATCTCTGTTGTCTCTGGTGCAAGGGTTACAGAATTAAATTAGTTTAAATATGTTGCAACAACTTGCCTTTTTGTTCTCTTTTTTATTGTACTGTTTTGTTTGTTAAGGAGTTGACATTGCATTTCCCAAACCCTCTGTAAAGTTTGGAATCTCCTGGATGGCATTAGAAACCACATTGGAGCAGTGCTTTAGTTAACAAGCACTGTGGAATGCTGTAAAAACCTAACTAATCACTGTCTTGTAAGATGATAATGTCAAGAAAAAATACAGAAGAGCCAAAAGCTAAAGTAGCATAAAGGCATATATTACAGGATTAGAAACTTTAGAAACACTTTGTTTTTGCTTAAAGGGTTAGTTCACCCAAAATTGGAAATACTGTCATTTATTCACTTTTTATTCTTACTTCTGTAGAAAATAAAAAATAAAAATCATTTCTTATCATTGCTTCATTTCTTAGTTTTAGTTGTCAATACGATTGGGAGGAACATGGCGATATTATTGTCAATTGCAACATTGAAGAGAGGGGAAAAATAAAGATAATATATTCACTGAAGCAGCAGTAACACAATAACAACGGCATTAATAGTTGTTTTTGTGTTATTAATAGTATACTATTATGAAAAATGTCCTTACAATGAAAGTCAATGGAGTCTGGTGGTGTTACCACAACATTCTGACTCAACAAAGGTGAGTAAATAACAGTACCTTCCCTTTATTGTTAACTATCCCTTTCAAAAAAGAAAGAATGTGTCTACATTTTATATTATCAATAAGTACAAATCAATAGTAAAGATTTGAAACAACACATTTCAATTTGCTCACATAAAAATTGCTTTCACCTTTTGATCAAATGCTCATCCGTTCACTAGTTGAAGACCCATAGAGGGAATCTATTTGAGTTTGATTGTGCTGTTTAAATAGAGGCCTTGTCTTTTGAAACCGGCCGAGTTGCCGTGCTCAGGCAAGCACATTGAGGCTAATGTAAACTGCAAAGTCAAATTTTGAACTGGTAAAATGATCCCAAGTTCTTGTCACCTCTCCTTAGATCAACAGACCATGGGGATATGCTTCCTTTCTCTTTGTGCAGTACCTCTGTTCCACTACGACTATATCCAGCTTATGTTAGAATTATTTCAAATTACAATAGTGTAATACAGACATTGCAAATTATTAGCAATGTAAATTCATATAATACATGGTGTTAATTCATATATAATTAAAAGTAGCCCATACTTCAGATTGTTGTGTAAATTTAAATGACTTTCATTAAAAATTATAATATTAGAAAACTATTATTTCTTATATGTCATTAGCCTATATTCATGTGATATCTCATTAATACTTTACTTTTATTTATATGGTTTTCGATTTATTTTATATGATAAAAGTGGATTTTTACTTTTTCGAAATTTTCTTAGCCCTACCTGCAGAATTGAATTGTGTTTTACAACCGGAAAAAGGTCTTTCTGCTTGTGAATGCTCATTAAATGAATTCAGTTGAGCTATTTCCTTTCATGTAGTTATTCATCATATCAGCCAAATGCTCTAAATTAGCTAGTGAGAGTGCTTAAACAAGATTTGCAAACAGAGAATATATGAAAGCCTACAAACACAACTTAGGAATCTAAAAGGCTTTTAAACTTAAAAAAGTTACCATCATTAAAATGTAATCTCCAACTATTATTTTACGCATGTTTATTGATTTTTGGACTTTTTCTGAATGATAAACTGAGAGCACAACATTCCACTCAATGAGGATCAGGTCTTATTTGTTTTGCAGTTGTCTCAAACACAAAGACTTTAAACACTACATTCCCCCATATGAAGATTATTTTGTTTTTTGCTTTTGCTCTCAGCAGTGCCATTAGAAACAAACTATGAGCAAGCTTAAGATTCACACAACCACCAAAGTACAAAATAATAACGGAAAAGTAGTGATAACCCAAACACAAGCTGCTGGTTTTTCCTGTTGTGCTTTAGGTTGTCAATTAAACTAATATAATTCTTATCTGATTATCTCTACTGTAAACACCAAATGAATTAACCCATCTGTCCTATACATTTCAAATATCAAGTCTATAATGCTGATTAGCTTAAATACCTTTTTCATCATGATCTGATCTAAGCATACTTGCATTGTGAGTACATCCTTAATTGTTGCCTTTAATGCATTACTACAAGTTTATGTACCCCTTCCATCAACATCTCATGCCAAATGCAACGGCTCTAATGGTGTATTTGTACAAGGCATTTGTTTTACAAGGTTTTATGAAGTCATCATCCTTTGACATTTCATGGGCTCCCTTAGCCTTGATAACAGGGACCTTGTCAATGTGCATCTGACCTATAGTGATTTTTTTTTTGGAAGGACAATTCTAGTGTTCATGTTCACTAATGAAGGACAATGCTTTGGTAAAATTGGGGTTTCACTGACAAGGTGATGAAGGGCTCCCTTTTAAGAGTGTCATTTTCTTTGTGTTATTCCTGCTGACCACAAAGGAGGAATTAGTCAAAAGCTTGTTTTGAAAACCACATTCCCCTCTTCAGCATATAATAATCATGCCCAGGGGAAAAGTAAAGTTGATGCAAGTGTTAGTCTGTGACTGCAGAATTATGTAAGCCACACTCAAATTGGTACGTATCTTGGTTTAAATAGGCATTTATGTATTCATTCAATCACTAACTTATTATAATTCCTCTATGTAGGCATCACACATCATAAAATGACTTAGCAACTTTCATTTTGGCTTGAAGAATTTCTCTGGCAGAACACTTTGTATGTTGCACTTTTTGAGTTGCTATAATTATGTCTTTTGAGAGCAGAATGAATCATTACATTTTAACAAGCTCTTGTTTTAAATGCACATTGTGATTTACTATTTGATAATCAAAGTGGTTTTTCAAATTAGACCACATGTTGTAATTTCATTGCCCTAATGAACGGTAGTTATCTGTATCGGCCAATCTCGTCAGAATGCATTGTTATTCTTTGTGCTTCGAAGTTGCTTTTCCTAATTATATGAGTGACATACTGTCTCAATCCATTTGTGGCAATGCTCATTGGAAATATATTAATATCGTAAAAATAGCACACAAACAGTCATAACCCCATTCATCTGTGCAGATATAAATGGATGAAATGTGTTTTCAGTTTAAGTCAGTTACTCTGTTCACTAACCTCTAGATCAATTACATTTGATGCATAAATAAGCAATCCCTTTGAACTGAGACTCAGGAGATGCTGTTGTTTACAGGATGCCACCAAATGCATTCTTCCTCTTTTCATGAATGAGCTATATGTCAAAGCCGGCTGCTATATATGTAAATACATCACTTTACCACTGACACTTTCTGCATATTACAGGCAGTAATATTATGGATGATTAATTAGAAGGGATTTCTTACAATCACAAAGTAACACTTTATAATAACTTTCATTTATGGACAAACACTATTATATAAAGTAACAGGTATTTTATTAATGGATAGTCTACCTTTATATATTTTGAAATGTCATAACACTAAGATTCAATTAGGCCTTTATTAATCAAATCAACTTCAAGTCTGTTGTCATATTAATAATGACTTGTAAGGTTCTGTTAATCAGATATTAAATTGTTTTGGTTTTTTATTCTGTCAGAGAGGTTTTAATTATAGTTTGGGAAATAGGACTTTTATTTGATAACATCTGCACAACAGACCATTATTAAATCTAATGTAGTCTATATCGCGTTGCGTCATCCGTTTATTATGCAGCGCGTTCCCGAAAGATGCAGATGTAAACGAATCATGGCTTTGGCTATTTTGTCGTAACAAAGTGTCAATCCGGTCACAACTGTATAAGGCTATTTTATTTTAAAAGTGTTACTATTAATGCCGTTGTTATTGTGTTACTGCTGCTTCAGTTCATTTATTTTCTTTATTTTCTCTCTTCGATGTTGCAATTGACAATAATCTCGCAATGTTCCCCCGATCTTATTGACAACTAAATTAACCAGTATGGCATTCTTACGAAACACAAGTTTCGTTGGGTAATATAAGAGATTGAGATTGAGAAACGAAAGGCTGCATCTCAATCTGTTATTGGCCTATAAGAAAACTTGTGTTCTTCGATCCTTTTTGACAACTAAAACTAGAGATGAACCCATAGGCCTATGGCATTCTTCCCCATATAAAATTGGCGTAGGTCATGTCTTAGTTTTCAGAGGACACAAGTTCCTTAGGCCTATAACAGATTGAGATGCAGCCTATTCGTTTTGCCCTTTCTAATTGCTGCCAGTGTTGTTTTTCTGGTAGACTAGCCTACTATTTTGAATGATTATCATAGTCCTGCTATATATTTAGGCTATTGCAATCTTTGGTAATTTCAGGGGGGAAAATACCAAGTGATTGTTGCCGATGTTTGAAGATGCAATTTTGCTTTACTCTTGAAAGTCGAATCTAGTTTTAAAAGGTTGTTTATAGTTGATTAATGACTATCTATCGGTAGTCTATATTTTCTACTTTCCAAAAAAAAAAAAATCTTAATTTTAAATAAATTGGTCAATATATTTCCTCTTTCGAATAACCCAAAAACAATGCAGTCATAAACTAGCCTACTTGTTTTGTGATTATTTTTAAAGCCTTTTTTCTTTTTTAAACTCCAGACAGCTCATACAGCGTTTGTCTGTGTTCGTACAGCACAACTAATATTTTTCTTGTTACGTCGAAAAAATTCGTTTAATCTCAAACACATTAGTGTCAGTTTAAAATATGTGCATTGTTAAAAATGCATTAACTAAAACAAACATTTGCAAAAGACTTTAATGGACACATTGAAACATTTTCCAACCTCATTATGGGCTACCGCTACCAACTCTTTGGCTTCTGTGTCCGGAAACATTTTTAGCTAAATGTTTGTCCCTTCTTTTTTAGAATTAATTTTTTATAACTTGGTCATTTGTTGTATTATTATTAGTATTAGGCTATTATAATTATTAGACCTATTATTTGAAGACGGGAATCCTGTGAAAAATCTCGTGTAGCTAATTAATGTTGTTTCCATCCACGAACTCTGTCACACCGATTGCTAGAACATGTTGAAAGAAATATTTTTGTTAAATTTTTTGAAAATTAAATGCCTTTACAGTTTATAATTAAAGCTGCACACTTTACGTGTTATTTACGTGCCATCTCGCGGCAGTGTCTTTTAACCAGTTCCAAATAAAAGCACAACACTTAATTCACCGAACGCACGAGCTAGCCTACATGCGTTTGTAACCTATATTATAACCTATAGTTGTGCAAAATGTTCACCAAGTCTGGACTTTGTTCGTATTGCGTAGCCTATCGGTAGCTACAGATCGAGCCTGCGCTCAAATAGAGTGAGAGAATTTGTCAAAATCTTTAGTGTCGTCGACAACTTGTAAAAGTGTTTAAAATTAGTTTCGTTTGCCTTCCAGAATGTGTTAATTAAATTGTCTGCTTCAGATCCAGTATTAAGAATTGTAATTCAGATTATCGCATTAAATTTAATTTGATTCAGTCTTCAAAGGTAAAATGTAATAACGGGGGAGGTTATGCCTCTTCCTAATTATGTTAGCCTACTGTAAGAGCTGAGCCAGTTATATTGGTAAGTTGTGAAGTCAAATGCATTTGCTTTGTAAATATTAGCCTACTGATGGACTTCACTCTGATGTGATTATCAATATGAATAACCGCCTCTCAAGTAAAATAACCTGGTCTAATTGTAGCTTTTTATTAGAGGGATTTGCAGATTATCCTGTCTTAACAGAGTCATAAAAAACATTAATGTCATTGCAGTTGAACGTAACTGCGCGTTTGTTTGAAACGAGAAGACATCTCGAGTTGCTTCTCTGCACACTAAGACTATTTTACAAATGCTTGATTTTAAACTCACCGTAACAGGCGATGAGCCCTCCGTTGTGTCCGCTGTCCTGCTGGAGTTTGCTGCTGTCTGGGGGAGTTTTGCAGGAGGACCTCTGCATGAAGAGGTGGTATTTGTTAAAGGTGCCTTCCCCAGCAGTGGCATCCAATGACTGGCATTCCTGCTGGAACGGGCTCCCAGCTTTTTCCCCGTACGCCTGACCTTTGTTGGTCAGGAAAGCGGGGCTGTATTTGGTGTCACTCGCCTGGAATGTCCTGAAAGGGTTTGCCTGGTGATCCCTACCTTGCGGTGCAGATGGGCTATAATATGAATCCATGGATGTCATGTCGCAGTATGAAACGCACGTCTCGGCGTTCATTCCTAGAAAAAAAAGTTTCTGGAAGAAAAAAGACGTCCAATCGATTTTTTTTTCTTCCTTTCTTTTCCTTTTTGGAGAGCAAGGCGAGCAGATACGCTCACACTCTCTCCCTCTTCCTCGTACAAACCAATACACACTCACACACGCGCACGCATAGACTTGTGCAGCAGCTGGCTTTGGTTATACAATGATTCAGATGTTTTCCAGAAACGGATAGCTAACCAAAAGCTAAAAAGCCCCCTTAAGGTTAGAGGAGTAACAAAAAATGCGTCTTCTGAAGATGCAGCCCAGATCTCCTCGGTATAGACCACTACGCACGTCAAGACCTCTCCTCGGTTATTATGTAGATGCAATGAATGGGTGAGGTCAGACCTTTGCTTAGAAGAAGAAAAAAGTGTTTTGTTGGAAATATGTAGGGGGACTTAACACATGACATTAATGTCATTAGGATATGAAATGTATGACTGATTGAATGTGAAGGGCAGAACGGAGGGAGCAATTTAATGGTTGATTCGCAATGCTTTTTAACTAAGACTTTGCAACAAAGAAACAAGTTTGAGCTCTATATGGGATTATATGTTTGTTGTGTTTAAGCCACTGCTGTGTTTCACTGTTAGAATCTTATGGTTTTCTTTTCTGTTATATATGGTTTCACATTTTGACGTTATTTGTTAATCTGATCTTGCCTTTGCCACCATCAAGATCTACGTCGTATGTCTTTTTTTTTTGCATTTAAATATTTTAATACGATTTCAAAGCAATACCATTAAACCCTAATAAATTACAATAATAAAATATTCAAAATTTAGATTCCCGTAAAACGCTCTCTAGATAGAAAGATCGAGGCCACTGTAGTCTCTCTAAATTAATACTTTAAAATAATTTATTTTCTTGAAGGTGTCCTTGCAAACACTGTTTCGTGTAGCCTATAGCTTTGTTGGTATGGTCTGCCAGATCTTTTTATTTAACGATCAGCATAAAATTGAGTTTCTAATAAAAAAAATGACGAATGATTTTAGCTTTTGCGTTTTCTATTGGATGCAGCCTGTATAGGCTACTATGATGACGAACAAGTTTGGCCTGCAAAAGTCATGAAAAAACATCCACTTTTTGTGATTTAATTATGCAAATTAAACATTTAGCCTAATAAGTTCATGTGCGTACAAAATCTTTTTGGAATAGGGTCGTGTTATAAGTGCATGTCGTTTTTAAGTGTAGCCATATTCTCTTTTTTCTTTTTCTCTTTTATTCTGCTGGGGAATAGCCTACATTGTAACGATTATTTGCGGTCCTCACTCTTGTTTATTTGAAGTTTCCACTAAGCGATGCATTTACAACAACATCTGTGACCTTTGCAGGTTCTTAATTTTATCTTGAGTTATAGAGGTTATAAGACCCAATTTATCCGAATCCATAGAAAAGAGCAGTCCCGATGCCTATTCATGGTCAGCATCTTTTTTTCTTTTCTATTCTATTTTTTTTTGAGATGCACAATGTCTATTCATGTGTATGCGACCACTAAAATGCATAGGCCTATATTTAAATTACATAGCCTAGGCCGTGTTCTTTATCTAAGTTTCTTTTCATAACAACACAGCCATACAATTGCGAGCTATAATTTTAAGTTGGTTAAATAACGGTAAAATCTAATTTATTGTGTGATTTTTGCGCAGCACATGCGTCATCTTGCTTCCAAGTTCTAACTCAGTAGTGATGGTATGGTGAAGCACGACTGCATTAAATTAGCATATGAAAAGCTGAGGGGAAGCCTGTTCAGGATAACAAACCTGTCTAAATGACCCGCATTTCCAGCAATGGTGATATGCAGGGCCCATAAGCAGAACTGAGACAGCAAAGAGTAATTCGATAAAAGTGCATATCTCACAGCAATTTGTGTCAAAATATGGTTAATTTTCCGAGTGTTTTTATTTGGAGTGTTTTGCGATGGCTTGATTACCAATTAGGCTATTTTGACGCGTTGACTATTAGTAGGTTACACAAGTGTTTGTATTCAGGGGCATTGGAAAACGTTAGTTAGGGGAAATAAAGAACGTCATAAAACGTGTCAGCTAAAGCTGCGTTCCTTATAAAATCTAATAGAGCATTTATATCTGGTGAGGTGCTGCATTGAAGTTCTTTCGCAGACATCAATTCTTGCGCTGTCGGCTGAGACTGAATAGTCCAGCGCAACCAGATATTTGACTTAATAAAGGAAATATGAGCTTAATTGGATTTCTGACTGCAATGCACCACATTGGTTGGTTTCTTGCAGTTGTAACAATCCTGAGATGAGCATTACTGCTGCTAATATTACCTGTCTGCCGCTGATATATTGCGACTTATTTTTCTTAATTATTATTTCATATTTTAATTTAATTGCTGATTTACAGTTAAGCTTTAACGTGTGTAATTAAATGCCAACGAAATGAATTTGAATTAAATCAGTTTTGTTTATTTATTAAACATTTCAATGCTTATTTTAGGCTATAATATTTCCCTTTGCAATTACGTATTTTTTTAAGCCAATGTTAACGACTCATTCACTTGTCAGATTGTTTGAATGAGCAATGTAGTTTCAATCGAATGTGGAATAATTATAAAAAAAAATTGTGTGTGTGTGCACATTTTCAGTTCTAAATGAACAGACTCTCTAGTTCATGCGCAAAAGTTCATTTTCAGAAAAGTGCATTGATTAAATTCGTTTCAAACCCAGGGCTAAATGTAGCCTAATTGAATTAACTCAGGTTTAAGGTTCTCGATTTTCAGGCATGCCCTCGTGAATGATAAACATAGAACCGTTAGAACCGGCTCAATTTTCATGTCGAACACGCTTGGATATTTTTTTTAAACATGTTTGGTCTATTATCTCTTGAGTTATTTATGGCTATCAAGTGTTTCTACGCACGTGTCTAGGATCATTTCATTAAAGAGGGCTGTTTTTGAAATAGCATGATGTGTGATTTGTTGCTATATTTAAATCACTCTTTTTAAAATGCTTTGTATTAGCTACATTTTCATGTTTTTCATTTTCATGTATTTTCATTTAGTCTTCTTTAAATGACTTAATTTTTATTTAAGTGAAAATAGTATTTAGCTATAAATCTTTGCTAATTTGCTTAAGTGTTTAAAATATTAATAATTAACTTTTCACTGCTTTTTAAGATAGCCTAGGCTAATCATACTATATTGTCAATTTTAATTCATAAATTGAAACATGCAGTAACATAAAAGACATAAATGCATTTTTTTTTTCACATAGCCTTAATATACGTCCAAAAAAAACCGTATCTTCATGTTACTCCATTAATGAGAATTAATTTACCGAATCTAATATTCATCATCCTTATAAATCGGCGATCATAATATTAACTCAACGCAATAATTCGGCTGCCGCTTCAAGCGCGCGCACGTTCTGGACACACAAGCACCAAAGGCCTCCCTTTTTATTGTCCGCGCATCATGTTAACAATCATTTACACGCTGAATAAACCACACAGATTTAGCCCTCTTTATACTTTTATTTTTATTTTTTTTTATCTCTCATGCCCTGCAGAAAATTAAAGCGCAGCTGCGCCGGCCCAAACAAAACTGGCATCAGAAGAAAAATAAAACAGTCGCTTCAAATGAGTGGCGCATCTCTCTGAACCATGCCTCTACAGATGGCTTTAGGGCAAGACGACTAGAAATAGAAAGTCTAAGGAGGGTGTGCAGGAATAATGCTGTGTTTGCACCACATGATGGCTTTAAGGATGCTTGCAGGATGTGGTTGCCCCTGTGGACAGGTAGGCTATAGCAGACATGATGTCAGATGTGTGTTTTTACATCATGTTGTGTTCCAGTGACCTGACATTTATTGTGGTAGATTCAGTCGCTTGACAGAGCTGCTTCTCATATCCTGCATGTAAAGCACATGCCACAGCAGAACAAATGTGAACCAGCCCCATGCAGTCTGTTTCCAGCACTCTCTCCTTCTGATTGGGTGGCTGTTAGTCCACTGAAAAGGTGCCTGTAAATGTATATATCACTGTCTGCATATGTCAGGGCAGATTATTTCGAGCACAGTCTGCCAAGTCATTCCAACTGATTAATTATTTAAGAATTTGCAATCAAACAGCATTAAGGATTGATTAATGATGGGCGTCCAAATTAATTGTCTTGGACTGTATATACGCGAGTGACTGTTAAAACTGCTGCTTTTTATTTATTATCTAATCTTTTTATCTGTTTATCTTTACTTGTTTGTTTATAGTGAATGGAATCACATTTACGTTGAAACTTCAGGATTTCCTACTTTACTACCATTAAGTGGAAAATGCTTAAAAAGTTATTCTCTCTACTTTACATTTTAGTTTATATGGCTCCTTTGTAATGGATTTGCATTTCATCCAGAATTCTTTATTTTTGCAGGAGAGAAGTTACTGTTTATTTGCTTGTTAATGCATTTTACAAGCTTTAATCCACACTTTTGAAAATCTGGCTGCTCATTCTTTGTGAAATTGTAACATTTAGACATTGCAAATGTAGGTAAATCGTGTTTATATTTACCACATTTGTGTGTTTCATATAATTTTGCATAATATCTGTCTGATACATATAGGCCATATTTATGTAGTGCTACACTCAGAGTGGTTTGTTTTGCTCTCATGCCCAGCTTCATTCTCTTTAATTGTTTTAAGCACCATGTTCTATAAATGCAAGTTATAGCAGAATAGAAATGTGGCCAATATAGTGAAAGAAAACACTGTCTGTTTAAAAATATTCAGCTTAAGTTAAACCACATATCCACCTTGCCTTAAATAATTTAAACATTCAAATTTTAAATGTGTACATTATGCATAAGCCATCAAAAGCTTAAGTGAATAATTTGGTGTTAATAATTGTTCTTTTTAAAATGATTGTTTCAAATGTTGTCCAATCCAATGTTTTATGTGGATTACTTTAAATCAAGTGCATTTTGTGTAAAACATTCAACCATTCACTTTTCCCTCAATTAGTCATTTTTCGTTTTTCTCAAATTTATTTGTCATCTCCTCAAAGTATTTTGATTAACTGCATCTGTTTTTAAGTGTCAAGTTATTTTTTTTGGAAACAATAGAAATTCTTCAGCATTAACTATGCGTAACATTAAATGTTGTCAAATTTGCTGATATATTAAAACTAGATACTACTTTTGTTTGCGCCACACAAGTTACAAACCATACCACTGTGGTATCGCACAATCCCATGAAAGCCTGGATCCTTGAATTTCACACTGTTTTCTGTGGAATTCTTTGACAAAAGGGGTTAAATATCAAAGGAGGAAACCTTTTTATCAGCCTTTGCAAAGAGAGAAAATGCATGTTTAGATTTTATCACAGTTCGGTCTGACAGCAGCACACAGAAATGTTAACACATTTTGTTTCATTAAGACTGATCTTATTAAAATCATTGCATCACAAAAAATAAATAATAATAATAATTGGATGACTTACCAGATTAATCATTCATATTTTGCTCAAAAAAATGCAGCAAACTTGTTCTCTCTTATGTATTTAGTGCTTTTTATATCCTATTTAAGCCTTGGTCCATATAAATGTTACCTTTTGCTTTCTTAGGCTTACACAATATACTCTAATACTCTGAGCCTTAAGTCTCCGTTTAAAGAATGTTTTAATTAGGCCTATAGATGATAACAAATTGACTGTTTCCAGGATACCTGACAATGAAATTTGAAAGTTTTAATGACAAAAAAACACAAGCTGGAAAAATAGTGTTTGCTTCACCAGAGGTACGGTCAAGAATTTCATAATAAAAAGTCAACCTTGTGACATAAAGATAAAGAATGGATTCAGGCCATGTTATGAATCTTGTATTTGTAGACTGTGCTCTGGAAAACCTTACCACATGTGTACTAAAACTTTTAAATTGCATATAAAGCATAACAGATTTGCTTCTTGTTGTTTGGTTTGCGTTGAAGTAAAATAGTCTAGTTGAAATGCCATGGGTTATTATATTATATGCTCTGCTCTCATCTGTCTCTTTTACAACATGTATGACAGATGAGCTCAAAAGCTGACAAATGCAACTCCTCTAAATTTAATGCTTGTTGCCCCTATTTTTATAATATTTATGCTTCCACTCTGTCATTATAAAGCGTTCTTGATACGAGAGGGGTCACCATGTCAAATGACCTTTGACTGTTTTCAATAGGACTTATTTAAGTAAATTTAGGGTCATCTATTTCTATATTTTTCTAAACACATTAAAAAATGTATGGAAGCAGTTTCAAGTTGACCATTGATAAAAATACATTATCGGTCACAGGGGGCACTGGCCTGTGGCAAAGGCAGCGGATGCTTCAGTTTGAAGTTTTTAATTTGGTGTGACGTGAGTCATAATTGATGGTTTTGTTCAATAACAGCATTTCACAATAACTCTCAGTGCAGATGCAGGGAAGACAGACAGAAGGAAAAACAAGCAAGGAAATGATCTTTGTCTTTTTATTTGGAAGAGTCACTTCACGCTTTATTAATTGATTTGGTTTATAACATTAAAGCAGTTGCTCACTTTATTTTAGTACTTGCGAATCAATCTGTCTGAGTAATGTGCCGAGGGCAGAGGAAATAGGATGCCATTGTGCTTAAATTGCCCCTATCCCTGCTCTACCAAGAGTGCTCAGTACATCCAAGTGCATCTACCAGAGTCCAAACACGCCTTAATTCTGAGGAAATAAACAACACTAATTGTCCATCAAACAAACTCTGACGTGCGTTTCAATGTTCAGATGAAGTGCAGGCCCCATTTTTAGTTTTTCATCTGTGCATGTGCATATGTGCAATACACACCATGTATTCATTCAGAACATGACCCAAATTTGCTCTGATTATTTGTGCCTGCAAAAGCATACAGTGCTGTGCGCCGTTGATTTGTAATTTATCCTGATTTCCTGATTCACAGTTAACACCAACAGTCCACATAACACTGAAAGCTGCGATGTCAATGTGTCGTGCAGTCCCCTGTGTTATGGATAATATCAAATAGTACAATTAAAACTTAGGCCTATTTACCTTTTTCAAAGAGTCTTTATATTTGTCTGTTTTGCCTGTTGGATGCTGAGATTCTATTTTAGTATATAATACTTTATCAATCTTAACTATTTTAAAGTTAAAAACATAAACATCCGAAACAGAATGTTTTACAGACTGAATTAAGGCAAGAGATGATCGTGTTTTGTCTAGAATAATTTAATTGAAATGGAACTTTTTATGCTGTTGCTTTTCACACTGTTTACGGATGGGTGACAGCAGATTTGAATGCATGTTAAGTAATCCTTTTATTTTATTTTTCTCATTGAGGTATCACATTTTATAGTATTTTAAGTGCTCAAATGTGACCCTGGATCACAAAACCAGTCACAAATAGCACGGGTATATTTGTGGCAATAGCCAACATTGTATGGGTCAAAATTATGCCAAAAATCATTAGGATATTAAGTAAAGATCATGTTCCATGAGGATATTTTGTAAATTTCCTACTGTAAATTCATAAAACATTTCTTTTTGTGAGTGCATGCAGCAAAATCAGAAACATAAATGGACAACTGTAAAGGCGTTTTTTTCTCTCTCTGTGTTTCAATTTGTTTGCACCCTTCTCGATTTTCAAATATTTGTCTCCGTCAAATGTTTTCTGATCCTTACAAACCATGGAAAGTGCTATCTAGAGGACACAAACACATTGAATTACATTGCCTTGATGCAAAGTATACATGTAAAGATACACTACCGGTCGAAAGTTTAGGGTCGGTAAGATTTTTTATGTTTTTAAAAGAAGTCTCTTCTGCTCACCAAGGCTGCAATTTTTTGATAAAAAATACACAAAAAAACACAGTAATATTGTGAAATATTATGACAATTTAAAATGACTTTTTTATGTTAATATATATTAAAATATAATTTATTCCTCTGAAAAAAAGCTGAATTTTCAGCATCATTACTCCAGTCTTCAGTGTCACATGATCCTTCACAAATCACTCTAATATGATGATTTTATGCTCCAAAAACATGTATGATTATTATCCATGTTGAAAACAGTTTTTTACATTTTTATTTCAGGATTCTTTGATGAATAGAAAGTTCAAAAGAACAGCATTTATTTAATTAGAATCTTTTCTAACATTATAAATGTCTTTACTGTAACTTTTGATCAATGTAACTCATCCTTGATGAATAGAAGTATTGATTTCTTATTTATTTCCCCCAAAAATAAAATACAAATTCTTACTGACCCCAAACTTTTTAAAGGTTAGTGTTTAATGTAACAAAAGCTTTCCATTTCAGATAAAATCTGTTCTTTTGAACTTTCTATTCATCAAAGAATCCTAAAATAAAATGTAAAAAACTGTTTTCAACATGGATATTAATCATACATGTTTTTGGAGCATATTTTTTATCAAAAAATTGCAGCCTTGATGAGCAGAAGAGACTTCTTTAAAAAACATAAAAAATCTTACCGACCCTAAACTTTTGACCGGTAGTGTATAGTTAACCCAAAAATGAACATTCTGTCATCATTTAGTTACCAAATCTTTCTGTATTGTACAAGCGGCAACATTCTAATCTGAAAGCTGAAGCCTACCCGGAAGTGCGAAAAACTGCAATACATCTCAAATCCGCTAGGGGACGGTCCCAAAATGGAGCAAATATCCATGGACGTCATGTTAAAATATCCGTTTTCACACCATAAATTCATATGTTTACAGTTTGGTCCCATTGACTTTTATTGTAATCTTTAGTATGTTCCGCGTGCCTGACAACTGTGAGGGGGTGAATTTTTTAACTCGTTAGTTTAGATTATATTTAGATATAAAATGTATGGCAATTAAGGGCAGTAAACTTTGATTGACAGCTGATAACGGGCTGCACCGAGTGGAATTTGATGTCTCGGCCATGATCTGACACAACACATCATACCACCTCTGTATCCTTTCTGAAACTTTTGTATTTTGTATTCCCCAAGATTTTCCAGTATGGCGCTGCCCATAGCCCCCATAAACAGCCTCAAATGCATTCTTCAGAGAGTCTATGGGTGACGTCACAGACGCTTTGTCCATATTTTTTACAGTCTATGCTATTGTACTTTTACAATATAACTGATAGAAGGTAGATTGATAGTGTGATGTATAGTGTTGTTTTGATCTTCAATGACCAATTTAAAAAAAAAAGTATAAAATGTTGGTTTTCTTATGTTGTTTCAAACCTGTTTGACCTGGAACGACACTGATAGAGCAGATGTTCAACGACATTTAACACCGGGACTTATATGATCAGTTACTGAATTGCCCTGGAATCATTCGAAAGGCAATCTTTTTCCCATCAGAATTATTCCTGTGTGTGAGGCGAAGAGAATGCTTGGGAGAGAGGAGCGGAATCATTGCCATCACCTCTCCATGGTAACCAGATGGTGTTCTTCCACCACAGTCATGCTGTGGTCCTGCTCGTATGCAACATGACGCACAGACTTGGCTGAAGGCTTGTTTATTTCGTTGTGTTTTGTGGCGGTGTCTGTTCACTCTGAGACGCAACCCCACAAATGCTGAACCCGAGCCTGCTCCGCGTCTGGCTCCTGACCTCCGCACGGTCACATGGGGTATGGAGCGCTCCGACTCGCCCAGACGTGAGAACATCTTCATGGGCGAGGATGAGCCTTTGTCTATTGGAGCTCTGCTCCAGATTTTTATGTGTAGCTGAAATTGGTTTCACATGAGTTGGGGGCAGCCTGCATCAGCAGATTTTCTGATCAAATTAAACAGAGAAAGAGAGGGGGAAAGGCAGCGGTTGTACTGATCTTTAATTGAATAAACAGGACTTGAGGAAGGGAGGTGAGAGAGTCATCAGAGTACCCCTTCTCACCACTGTCCTCTTGGTCAAAGATAGCTTAACCCCCAGCGGCAGATCAGGCCTTCAATGCTCCATCCTAACCGGCTTCAGCCAGACTTTAAAAAGTTGTGGTTAAGACCAAAGAGCCATCAGATGTGTGCACGATAAGTGTCATCTTTCATCCGTGGAGAGAAATTCAGAAATTTTTCCTTTCAATTTTTAGACCCAGTGTTGGCTGTTCAGTATCATTCGCTGGTGCACATGCTGGGGAACACAGAATCAAACCGTTGTGATTTTCTCATCGGGCGTGTTTTTGTGACACCTCACTGGATTCGGATCTGCTGATCACACTGGAGGTCTCGTGCTTGTGCCCGGGACCCTTAATCTGTGGATGAAAGTTTATTAAGATTTATAAAAATGATTCCCATATGTGACTGATGCTGGAATCTGGTTTTGATCTTACAATTGCTCCTTTAGTGATATGATCAGTTGGGTGAATTATGCCACTTCATCAAATTCAGAGCACACCCGACATGAGCCGTACGGCAGTTAAAAGAGAGGAAAAAAGCACAAGAAAAATGAAGAGCGATGGAAACGAGAAAAATAAGCGGGAGGGATTATTCTCATCATTCCGAGGCAGGATAAGAGAAGCACTCCAGTTTCTTCTGGGTTAGAATTGATCAAAAGAATTACTTCAAGTGTTCTGAAAAAACAAACAAAAAAAAAACGGAATGAGAGTCATCAATGCAATGGACAAAAAATAGACACATTCCATGATGAGTCATTGTCACTGCAGTTATTTGTCAATCTACATGTTTGGTTCAAAACAGAGTATGTTATTGTATCAGCAGTTCTCTTGCGAAAGATGCATAGAAAGACTCCAGTTATAATCAAGGAACACCAATCATACCAAAAGTATCCAACAATTGACCACTGGTATGTAAATAACTGGCGTTTCTCATGCTTGGGCAGAATTATGAGTGCTGTGAGTGTCTTGCGTTAAATTTTTATCCCATGGCAGACACTTCATCATCATGGGTTAGATGACTTTTACCAGTATGTGAAAGCAGAAGAATGCCAAGCAAAATATTTAGCATGCCTTTTTATATTTGTGTTATATTCATACATTTTTATATTCATTTTCATTATTTATTTATATCTGGCATTTTAAGAGTGCATGCTACAATTTCCATTCTGCTGCTCTCTAAAAAAAAAAAAAATCATAATAATTTTAAAAGTTTATATTAAAGTGTGTGAGTGTGTGACACCCCAAAAGCATTCTGGGCTTGTAGCAGAGGGAATCTCCAAACATTTCTCACAGATAATGCTGTGCAAATGGCTTGCAGACAGCAATTTTGGTAGCAATTTCTTCTGAATAAATTACACAAATGTCCAGCAATTGTCTTTTTTTTCTCTTCCCTCATTCCTTTGGGAAAAGCCAGATGTGGGAGTGTTGGGTGCTGTGGTTGATTCTGTTATGTTTGAGCGTCTGATAATAAAACGGCAGTTGTGCTTCTGTAGACATTTATTATGTTGATTTGGTAGCTATTTCTATTGTAAAAATATCTCTTGCTTTGTGTTCAGCTTGTGTTGACTACCATAATTCATTATTATCTGCATTGAATTATCTTTAAGATATAACCAATCAGAAGTAGTCCAGTCTGCTATGTGTGGAGTTGTGAAATGAACAGTCAAGGATGCCTTTTATGATAGTCATAGAACAAGGCTTGGCTAACCATTGCAGCACCAGGATTTAATTTTTCTTTAAAAACAGATTCAATCCCAAGGACAGCTAATTGGTTTCAATTTGAAAACAGGACACAAGGCGCTCTCAGCTCTGTCTGTAGAAATTGTGAAAGAAATCCATCTGTTGTCTTTATTGTATACTGTATTTTCAAATGAACACTGATCTAAATCTGACTTGATTCCTCCAGATCTATACCCATAATGGCTTTATATTTATACTTATTGTTTGTATTTATGAGCAATGATGGTTTGCTATGATTTCAAATGCCTTTTTCTACATCTAACCTGTAATGAGAAGAATAATGATCCATTTGACTGACAACATGTTGACAATGACACTTTCAGTCTTGCTATCAAACTATACCAGAGCATATCTATGTGAGCATATGAGACAAAATCTGTTGGTTTACATTTTTGTTTACATCGCTTTTGTGTTGTTTAGATGAAGGATGCAGGTCTGGAGCTTTTAATAAAGTTTGTAGCTCTTTATTCTTGAGGAATATACTTGTCACTGTGTTCATGTTAGCCTGTTACTCTCTGAAGTTTATTGTTGGTTCTGCAAAGGTTTTGCCAATTCCCCCATTTGAGAAAGAAAAACAAGCCCATAATGTTCAAATGAGCCCAAATTTGGTTCAAATTGTGTGGAATTAGGTGAAAAGCTATGAAGACACTGACTGTTTTTTAGTCTAAAAGATGGAATGCTAGTTTATTGGAAAATGGGTTTATTGGAATCAAGAACCTAAATGTTTAAGTAAACTTCATTTAGTCTCGTGAAGTAGGCTGGTTCAAATGGGGTGTGTGTGGACTAATGGACACCTAGCAGTTTCACTGCCTCCTCACTATAAATTAGATTTTGATAAAAGAAATGAGATAAATGGTGGTTCATTAACTTTTATGTGCTGTTATCTTTTACACTTGGTGAAAAACCGAAAAAGAAAATATCATTAGGTGCCTCAAGCTGAACATGAACAACATGAAATTTGGTGTAAATAAGGTTCATGTGCCATTTTCTGGAAATTACAACCTGATCTTACGACCAAGTTCGTACAACTGATTAAAAAGTGGCTAATTCTTAACAATTCATACAACCTCACTCGTACGAATTAGTGCAATTTTGCTAAATTGTATATTTTTTACAAATTGGCCAATTCTTATGAATTCATACCAATGACCTACCCCTTACCCCGCCCTAAACCTACCCATCACGTGGGTTTAGACAAAATCGTACAAATTCGTATGAGTGAGGTCATACGAATTAGACACTTTTTAATCATTCGTTGAATTCGGACGAATTGGTCGCTGAGATAGTGTTGAAAGTTTTACACTCTAAACAATGCTGGGTTGTTTCAACCAAAATTTGGGTAAAATATGGAGTAAAACCCAAATGTTGGGTTAAAAATGTAAATTAAAAAAATTTACAGTTGAAAGTGAAACTAGAAGTTGGTTTAATTTTTAACCCAACATTTGGGTTTGTCCATATTTGACCCAAATTTAGGTTAAACAACCCAGCATTGTTTAGAGTGTAAAGGCCCCATATGTTTTGTTTCATACTGACATGGTAAAAAGTTTTTTATCATTATTATAACTGAATAAAAATCCAAGTCCCACATAAGAAAACAAAATGACAATCTATATTTTATAGCTACTTGTAATATTTGATATAGAGTTATACAATATGTTGGTACACACATATGTTCTGGCAGAAAATGATATTAACCTGCTATTTCCATGACCACCAGTCAGACTTTCTTTTTCACTTGGAATGGATTTGTCTTTAAGTTGTGAGCGTCATTATAGAATTGCCTTTCAAGAATTCTGGTTCAACCGTGAATGACTGTTAAGAATTAAACCTTCTTTTCTTTTCATTTACCCAATTAATTACTACCATAGAATTTGTGTGTATCACACAAAAATATTGTCCATTGAGCTGCCAATAATGGTGGGTGGGTAAAACTTTGTGCGAGTTTTTTTATTGTGTGCTAACCTCGGGAAGATTATGGATTTCACACATAGCAGAACTGGAGACCACATATTCAGGGCATTTCTGTCACATTTACTCAAACCTTCATTCATGAGTTTAAAGAACTTGATTATATCTGGCCTTTGACTCCCTCAGTTTTGACTGTTTAAAAACTAGCTATGGTTGGAGATTCATAGACTTGGCTAAGCTTTAGTGTATGTTTATTTGCATCCCATGACTATATTACATCCTTGGCACTCTCACTGCAGTCTTGCCCATTGAACATCTCTAAAATCCTTAAGAACCCTGAGCTTTTGGAAGAGTTCAACTGAACAAACATTGGCTTTGATTTGCTGTGTTTATAGTTGCAGGAGGACACGCAGTATAATATGCATTTAGAATTGTTTGAAATTCCAATTAAACAATGTCAGTGAAAGAAGGTAAAAATGTGATGGCCATTTCATTTTGAATCATAATATCAGTTTCATGAATTTGGCCGAATGCATGGTAATGTTGTGAAGTGAAGAATAAATAATTTGTTTCTGCCAGTGTCAAACATGATTCCATTGCAAGAAAAACAGGGAAGGTCTCTGCAGGCCCGGCTGAGGCAGCTTTCCTTCTCCGTGCATTTGGAAGGGATGAAAGCTCAGTGTGATCTCAAAGGTCATCTGGTGACCCCGTCTCTGTTTTCTCAAGCGCAGGCCTGATCCTCAGTTCTGCTCTTGGAAGTTGGTGAGCAGATCGGCTGCTGTTGTCTTAGTGAGGTGGGCCACACTCTCACAGTGAGGTGCCCGCTGTCATCACTGTGACCTCTGAACTCAGTGATGGGCAGACTCAGGACTCCTGAGGCTGAAGGCAGTATTGCGGATGGACATATTTGTATTTATTTACTTTTATTTTAGCTCTCTGTTACGTCTATTAGGGTGAGAACAACATATTATTTTGGGTAATTCTTTCTCACTATGTCACTGTTTTTCACAATTTTTTTCTCAGAATTTTTTTTTTTCACAGCCTTTGATAGTGGCATTTTGACTTTGATTTTTGTATAAATCAACACTGGTGTTCAAAGGTTTTGGGGTGGTAAGATGTTTTTGATAAGCAGAAAATAAGCCTGTTTTGCAAGGCTGCATTTCACAAATGCAGTTTGCTGTTGTGAAATATTATTACAATTTTGAATATTTTTAAATATATTTCTTTTCCTGTGATGGCAAAGATTATATTTTTTATCAGTAATTACTCATGATCCTTCATACATCATAATGTTCGGATTTGGTGTTCAAAAGAACAACATTCTTGTAACATTATAAATGTATTTACTGTCACTTTTGATTAAATTAGGGTTTTGTTTTTTGACAGCATTATTCTTTCAACAAAAAAACAACCTTTCCCCAAATTAATGGTGCCATATTTTAGCTAAAATTGTATTTTCATTTCTGGTATCTGCTGAAATGAAAATCTGAGACTTTCGTTTAAAGTAAACCTGTAATGAGCGAATCAGGTGAAAAGGGAATGCATTGAGGAATCTGTGCTGCAAATGTGTTTATGCAGGATTTTACTTCAATCACCCCTGTTGAATTTTGGTCAGACTTTTAAGTCAGTCACAGAGCTTTAGGCCAATGCTTACATTAACCTATCTGAGACCGGTCACTCACCTGCCGTTTAGTAGGTAGACACAAACTAGATTACACTTTCTCTTCCTTTTCTGTGCCCTTCTCATGCCCCTTCTGCCACCAGGGCTGCAAGTGGAAATGTTATCATTGGGGTTTCTGTCTCCCCTTTGTCCTTGCCTTCCCCTCGGGCACTTGACCATAATTTAATTAACATTCGCTGTTAGGAGGATCACGCAGGAAGAGACAGGCTGGTCACAGACAGGTCAGGGCAAAAGAATGTAGCCAAACTGAACTGCCTCTGTGTAGAGGAATTCAGCTTCTTTTTGCAATTGCTCAATATGTTGTATATAAATACATGTTACTTGAATACATGCTTTTGTCTGCCATGATAATAGCCTGCTTTGTAAGAAGATCTTTTTTCATGTACATTTTATAAATTTAATGTATTTTGTAAATGCAAATTTTTTCAATGTCTTCAAACTACACAGTATTTATCCGGTATTTTTACGGTAGTTTGTATCTCATGATATGGTAGCAATAATCATTGACCTTGTCATACCCAAATTATGTTGCAGGGGGCAGAAAATTATATCCAGAAAATTGTGAAATGCGAAGAGACAAATCCATTACTGAATATGTATTCATTGTAGAAATCACTTGATAATCTGACTCAATTTTGGTGATGATTGGAAGACATTAAAGGGATAGTTCACCCAAAATAGAAAATTCTATCATCATTTACTCACCTCAAGTTGTTCCAAACCTCTATGTGTTTATTCGTTCTGCTGTATCGCAAGGTAGATATTTGGAAGAATGTTTCACTCAAACAGATCTCAATCCCCATTGACTATGTATTTGTTCTGACTATGGAAGTCAATGGGGATTGAGATCTGTTTGATTAAACAATTCTTCCAAATATCTTCCTTTGTGTTCAGCAGAACAAATAAACACATAGAGGTTTGGAACAACTTGAGGGTGAGTAAATGATGATAGAATTTTCATTGGGTGAACTATCCCTTTAAGAACCATTGTCAATTACAGTTGTCCAAATAGAAAATAAGGGTAACACTTTATTTCGATTAGTCCACTGAACTATTCTACTAACTATAAGTAACTTTGAAACTACATATCAACTAACTGTCATTAGAGTATTAGTTGACTGCTTAATATTTGCTAACACTTTATTGTGATGTTCCTCCAACTTACTGACTATAAGTAACTTGGCAACTACCAGTCAACTTATTCCTCCTAACCCGAACCCTAACAGCTAACCATAACCTACCAGTTGGTCTACTTACAGTCTAGTGCAGTCTGACTACTCTGATGAGAGTTAGTTGACATGTAGTTGAAAAGTTACTTATAGTTAGTAGAATGTCTAAAGTGGACTATTCGGAAATAACGTGTAACGAAAATGAGAGATGTAACTCGCCATATAGTCATATAATGGAGGTTTATGGGATCCACCTCAAAGAGTATGCACAGAGAAGTCCAAATTAAACATCGATTTTATGACTCGTAAGTACACATTGATGGCCTAAGACCCGAAACGAGCGGTTTGTGTGAGAAAACGAACAGTATTTATTTAGCGTTTTACCTCTTGTAACCACAGCCACGTCCAACTGATGTGAAGGCACAGGCGTTTCGGTCTGTGCAAGCGCTGTGCAAGCGTTGTCTGTTGATATTCGAAATTGTCTTCCATTGCAATTTCCTGTATATCTAAATATGTTTAGATCTTCACAGTAAAGGGCAAGACTTCTGAAATCTCTGTGTAAACACAATGAGTGACATACATGCTTGACGGATTACTTCCGGGGCTTTCCGCGCTTGCACAGACAGAAACTCCCTCGCCCTCAGAATGATCACTTGGACATGGCTGTGGTTACAAGAGGTAAAGACTATGTAAATACTGTTCGTTTCTCACACAAACCGCTCGTTTCGTGTCTTCAGGCCATCAATGTGTACTTCATCATTCACGAGTCATTAAATCATGTTTAATTTGGACTTCTCTGTGCATGCTCTTTGAGGTGGACCCCATACACCTCCATTATATGACTGACAGACAAGAACGGTTTGACCTAAAATATTTAAAACTGAAAATACTGTGGAAACAAAGACACCGCCATCTTGTGAATGCCCTTGAGGTAAGCTAAAACATATGAAAATGTATTTCAAAGTGAACTATCCCTTTAATGTCAGCTTTTTTTTACTGCATGAGCCACTCAACTTTTTTACTTTTATTCAAATTATTTTTATGCAATTTTAAGACAGAAACATAATAGAATTGCTGCATGCATTGTTTTCAGTTTTGTATAACAGAAGGTCTTGAATTTAAAAGCAAGAGCAAAGTTATGTCCGAAAGATGCACGGTCTGAAAGGGTTAAAGCTACAGAAGTCAGTAAGGTGTACTTTTTTAAAAGCTCTTTCTGGCTGTATTTTTGTGGGGAGAATTAAAACCATCTATGGTTTATTGAATCTGACTTTAGGCTGTCTTTAAAATCTTGTCTTTCTACACTGGTCTTTTACCAAAGTTCTGCCATGGAATTCTGGCTATGATATTTAATTTCCAGTCATTTCCAAACTATAGTCTAAAGCAGGTTTCCAATGACTCATTCTCTTTTGAAAACAGAAATTTTCTAAGGGAACTTGTTGTCTTGATTAATTAGTATCCTCATTACAATAGCCTGTCTTCTATTATTGTGTAGTCTACTCTCAATAATACGTTGATCTTGGTGAAAATATATAGTCTTGTTCCAAAAGAAAAGATTGTTTTCAATTCCTTTTTTTTGTCCAATGGCGTCATGTTCACAAGAACCGGCAAAGCAGATTCCAAGTCATGCTATTTTTATTTATTTATACATTTTATATTTTGTACCTTTTTATATTTTTTAATAATGGGATTCTGACTGTTAGGAATTAATCATAAGATAATAAAATCTTTCTTTCTTCTCTCTCTCTCTCTCTCTCTCTCTCTCTCTCTCTCTCTCTCTCTCTCTCTCTCTCTCTCTCTCTCTCGCTCTCTCTCCTGGTGAATGTTCATTTTGTGAAGTGGTGAGGAGAGACGCCTGTCTGTCTTGCATCTGCAGTAACACTGAAGACTTGTGGACTTGTTCTTTTGGTCTTGCTGTGGGATAATTACCATGACCAAAAGAACATTTATTTTGAAAAAGAGAAACAGTTGTTAAAAGCTCTCAATGACAATCTCAATTTACATGGCTTTCCACATGAAATATTTTCAAAATTGATGCCAAAGAAAAAGGCTTACAGTATTGTGAGGAGTTGGAGATGGAGATTTGGCCAAGTGTCATCAGACTGGTGTTTCAATGTGCTCTTACTATGTTCACCAGTTTAACAAGCGTTGGACCACATCACTCACTTGGCCGGGTTAATTTCAACGGACCAAGTGCAGTGATATTATTGGGTCTAGACTGAAGGGAAAGACAAAAAAATGTCTTAGAGTGCGGACACAGTGAAATTTTGCTACTCCAATTTTAGGAGCTTCTGTAGGAAGCCCAACAAGCTGCAAATTTTATGGATATCTTTGCCTGTGTTTTAATGATAGTGTGGGTGTTTCTGACATAAAACACTGCTATTAAACTCTTCATGATGGCAGAAGCTGTTGGCCATGGTTAGCTGCTGTTTTTATTCTTACAAGCAGTTAAAGTACACTTTTCGGAGCAAACGTTTTTGTTTGTTGGGATTCATATACTGGCTGGAGTGAATTTAGTGTGTGACATCAATGTTGTCTGGTGACTCAGAATGGACCACAAGTCTCTCTGGTCAGCCACTGCAAATTGTGCTGACATCATTTTGCCATCATGTCATAACAGATTTTTGAAACTAAGAAAAGCGAAATCTGGATACCCTTTTGGGTCTGTAAAGTATCTACAAGTTTAATAATTTATTTATTTGTAGTATCGACAATTTAACAACATATACTGTAGATAGCACATTATGAGGATCTGGATACAACTCACACTTTAAAATGATATAAATTTTTATATATCAAAGTTTTGATATTTAAATTACAATAATACCTTCAGGTTAATTTCAAACACCTGTTGGTTTTTTAATAATGACACACAAATAATATATAAAATAATTGTAAATTATATATTATGAATAATTTTAAAAGCCAATAATGATATAATTGTTTTGTTTTTTTAAATGCAAACAAATGCACTCCAGTGCATGGTTGTCATTGGCATCACCGCAACTATTATTATTAGGGCCCAAGCCCTGAAGGGCGCAGAGCCCTATTGTTTTCCTTCCGATTATTAGGGCCCAAGCCCTGAAAGGGCGCAGAGCCCTATTGTTTTCCTTCCGATTATTTTTTTTTATTTTTTTTTTTTTTATTTTTTTTTTATTTTTTTTTTCTTTTTCTAGCGACTATTCGGGCACTTTTGGGGCCCTTAACATGCTCGAAAACTCTTGAAACTTTGCACACGGGGTCAGAACCCGCGGCCATCAGAGCCGGGCTGAAGCTGGTACCCGGGCGTGGCAGGGCGGCTCGTCAGCGCCCCTGGAATGGGGTCCGAACACCTGGTCCATAACTCAAACACACTTGCATGTAATAATATGAAACTCGGTACACATGTCGATAGCAGAATTTCATCTATACCTCGCGTTCTTGCTTTCTACCCCAGCCCAACAGGAAGTCGGCTATTGAGGTTTTTTTGTAAAACACACGCAATGAACTTTTAAATACTCCTCCTAGAGCTCTGATCCAAATTCGACGAAACTCGGTCAGCTAGAAGTCAAGACATTGAGGATGAAAGTTTGTGTGGGGATTTTTGATATCTTGAACGGTTTGGCCGTGGCGAGGAAAACGAAACTATGGCGAGAAACGTGAAACAGGAAGTGTGTCATAACTTCAGCATACATTAACTGATCTGGATGAAACTTCAGCAGTGCGTTCGCTGTAAGAGGACGATCACATGGATGTGACTATTGTGAGTCAAAGTTATAGCGCCACCAACTGGCAGCAGGAAGTGTGTCACTTTCAAAATGCTTTGAAATCACCCTCTTATTTTTACCCGATTTGCTTCAAACTTCATCTGTATAATGTACATACACGGCAGATGAAGACCTATGAATGGATTCTTGATATCTTTGAAACTGTTGCCGTGGCGACGCATCAAACTTTACCATTCTTTTAGGATGCATTCTTTTAGGGATTCCAACATTTGTCCATAAATCAAACACACGTGCATGGATTAATATGAAACTCGGTACACTCATAGATCACATCAGGCCAAACAACTTTCGTGCTCTAAGTTTTACGACAGTTCAAACGGAAGTCGGGAATTATGTTTTTTTTTTTTAAATAATTGTCCTAGAAAAACATCAAATTACAACCCATGCTGTTACCAATCACCACCAAACTCGGTGTGCATGAAGTCAAGACATTGAGGATGCTAAATTCCGGACGGATTTTTGATATCTCGAACGGTTTGGCCGTGGCGGATTTTTTTGACTAAAAAAGGACACATAAAGTGTGTTATAACTTGGTTAGTTTTACTGACAGTTACAAAACTTGCCGTGTATATTGTTCTATTCAAGCCTAACAACTTTCTAATTAACAATAATAAGCTCAAACCCACAGAAAGTCAGATATTGTAGTTTGAATATGATCATGCTCTTTCTAAACCTAGGCCTGTCACACAGTCTGTGTGTGTGTGTGTGTGTGTGTAGGGGGAGGGGGCTTAATCATTTCACTGTGTGTCTGGCCTGCTAAAGTAAATACATTTCTTAAGCCTGGTATTTTTTACATAAGTTTTTATTTTTATTTTTTTTATAAGTAAAGGCATATAACCTGTTTAATTGTAGTGCATTGACAATAGTTTTATATAATTAGTGTATTAATTAAATTAACTTGGTCCATAAATCAAAAAGGAAGTGTGTTAAAACTTCTGCATACATTAACTGATCTTGATGAAACTTCAGCAGTGTGTTCGTTGTAAGAGGCCGATCACATGGATGTGACTATTGTGAGTCAAATATATAGCGCCACCAACTGGCAGCAGAAAGTGTTTCACTTTCAAAATGCTTTGAAATCACACTCTTACTTTTACCCGATTTGCTTCAAACTTCATCTGTATAATGTAAACACACGCCAGATGAAGAACTGTGAAAGCATTATTCAATATCTAAGATAATGTTGCCATAGCAACGCATCAAACTTTAACATTCCTTTTTTTTGATGATTTTGAGTCTCTTAGCGGCTTTTGGGGCCCTTAATGGGTTTGAAAACTCTTGAAACTTTGCACACAGGTCAGATCCCACAGCCATCAGAGCCGGGAAGATGGTACCCGGGTGTGGCAAGGGGGCTAGACAGCGCCCCCTGGAACGGGGTCCAAAAACTTGGTCCATAAATCAAACACGCTTGCATGTAATAATATGAAACTCAGTACACATGTTGATCTCATCGTTTCATATATTCATATATTCTCCTCAAGCCGGACAACTTTCTAATTTACACTCATGAGCTAGGACCCACAGAAAGTCAGATATTTTGGTTTGAAAATGTTGAGTGTCTCTCTGAGCCTACACTTCTGTATGGCAAGCCCTTTTAACATTTAAAAGCTAAGTTTGACTATTCGTAATTAACATTGTAGATATCAACAACGTCTTTCTAGTCGTAATTACATTTTGGATAGTTTGTATTATCATTTAAGATATCTGTAACGTAATTGTGACTAGTCGAAACGACAGATAGAGTATGGCAAGCCGTTTTAACATTTAATCATTTTAACCTACTAGTCTCTATTTTCATGCTACTAGTACATATTTTTTAGATACTAGTATCTATTCCATTAAGTACTAGTACTTATTCATTAGCTACTAGTGCTTATTCTTTAGATACTAGTGCCTTTTCTTTAGATACTAGTGTTTATTCTTTAGGTACTAGTACCTTTTTAAAGATACTAGTACTTATTCATTAGACACTAGTCCTTATTTATTAGATACTAGTACTTATTCATTAGATGCTAGTCCTTATTCATTACATACCAATGCTTATTAATTAGTTACTAGTACTTATTAATTATATGCTAGTACCTATTAAATAGATACTAGTACTTATTCATTAGACACTAGTACTTATTTCAATGGTGACTAGTAACTATTCTTTTGTTACTAGTCACATTTTTTCCAGTGACTTCTATGGTGATCTGTCATTCAGATATCAACTATTCAGTTCTGACTAGTATGTTAGTATGTATTCCAATTGTGGAATACATACTAGTATGTATTCCAAAGCAGGGGTTACGTTTTTGCACGTCGTGCAGAATAACCCTAAAGGCACCAAGGTGGCGGTGCCACCGGCTTTATATATACACACACACACACACACACACACACACACACACACATACACACACACATATATACACATACACATATATATATATATAGCTGCGAGCAGCGAATGAGGGCCAAAGCCGGCGGTACCCGCCATCCCGGTGCCTTTAGGCACCGGGGTCCGGCGGTGCCACCGGGCTTGGGCCCCGGAACGCTGCCTCGCAGCTATATATTTTTTTTTTTTTTTTTTTTTTTTTTTTCTTTCAGCCGGCTATTCGGGCACTTTTGGGGCCCTTAACATGCTCGAAAACTCTTGAAACTTTGCACACGGGGTCAGAACCCGCGGCCATCAAGCCGGGCTGAAGCTGGTACCCGGGCGTGGCAGGGCGGCTCGTCAGCGCGCCCCTGGAATGGGGTCCGAACACCTGGTCCATAACTCAAACACACTTGCATGTAATAATATGAAACTCGGTACACATGTCGATAGCAGAATTTCATCTATACCTCGTGTTCTTACTTTTACCCCAGCCCAACAGGAAGTCGGCTATTGAGGTTTTTTTGTAAAACACACGCAATGAACTTTTAAATACTCCTCCTAGAGCTCTGATCCAAATTCGACGAAACTCGGTCAGCGTGAAGTCAAGACATTGAGGATGAAAGTTTGTGTGGGGATTTTTGATATCTCGAACGGTTTGGCCGTGGCGAGGAGAAACGAAACTATGGCGAGAAACGTGAAACAGGAAGTGTGTCATAACTTCAGCATACATTAACTGATCTGGATGAAACTTCAGCAGTGCGTTCGCTGTAAGAGGACGATCACATGGATGTGACTATTGTGAGTCAAAGTTATAGCGCCACCAACTGGCAGCAGGAAGTGTGTCACTTTCAAAATGCTTTGAAATCACCCTCTTATTTTTACCCGATTTGCTTCAAACTTCATCTGTATAATGTAAATACACGGCAGATGAAGACCTATGAATGGATTCTTGATATCTTTGAAACTGTTGCCGTGGCGACGCATCAAACTTTACCATTCTTTTAGGATGCATTCTTTTAGGGATTCGAACATTTGTCCATAAATCAAACACACGTGCATGGATTAATATGAAACTCGGTACACTCATAGATCACATCAGGCCAAACAACTTTCGTGCTCTAAGTTTTACGACAGTTCAAACGGAAGTGAGGGAATTATGTTTTTTTTTTTTAGATAAATGTCCTAGAAAAACATCAAATTACAACCCATGCTGTTACCAATCACCACCAAACTCGGTGTGCATGAAGTCAAGACATTGAGGATGCTAAATTCCGGACGGATTTGTGATATCTCGAACGGTTTGGCCGTGGCGAATTTTTTTGACTAAAAAAGGACACATAAAGTGTGTTATAACTTGGTTAGTTTTACTGACAGTTACAAAACTTGCCGTGTATATTGTTCTATTCAAGCCAAACAACTTTCTAATTAACAATAATAAGCTCAAACCCACAGAAAGTCAGATATTGTAGTTTGAATATGATCATGCTCTTTCTGAGCCTGAGTCTTTCTTGAGTCTCTTGACACACAGTCTGTGTGTGTGTGTGTGTGTGTGTAGGGGGAGGGGGCTTAATCATTTCACTGTGTGTCTGGCCTGCTAAAGTAAATACATTTCTTAAGCCTGGTATTTTTTAAATAAGTTTTTATTTTTATTTTTTTATAAGTAAAGGCATATAACCTGTTTAATTGTAGTGCATTGACAATAGTTTTATATAATTAGTGTATTAATTAAATTAACTTGGTCCATAAATCAAAAAGGAAGTGTGTTAAAACTTCTGCATACATTAACTGATCTTGATGAAACTTCAGCAGTGTGTTCGTTGTAAGAGGCCGATCACATGGATGTGACTATTGTGAGTCAAATATATAGCGCCACCAACTGGAAGCAGAAAGTGTTTCACTTTCAAAATGCTTTGAAATCACACTCTTACTTTTACCCGATTTGCTTCAAACTTCATCTGTATAATGTAAACACACGCCAGATGAAGAGCTGTGAAAGCATTATTCAATATCTAAGATAATGTTGCCATAGCAACGCATCAAACTTTAACATTCCTTTTTTTTTGATGATTTTGAGTCTCTTAGCGGCTTTTGGGGCCCTTAATGGGTTTGAAAACTCTTGAAACTTTGCACACAGGTCAGATCCCACAGCCATCAGAGCCGGGAAGATGGTACCCGGGTGTGGCAAGGGGGCTGAGACAGCGCCCCCTGGAACGGGGTCCAAAACTTGGTCCATAAATCAAACACGCTTGCATGTAATAATATGAAACTCAGTACACATGTTGATCTCATCGTTTCATATATTCATATATTCTCCTCAAGCCGGACAACTTTCTAATTTACACTCATGAGCTAGGACCCACAGAAAGTCAGATATTTTGGTTTGAAAATGTTGAGTGTCTCTCTGAGCCTACACTTCTGTATGGCAAGCCCTTTTAACATTTAAAAGCTAAGTTTGACTATTCGTAATTAACATTGTAGATATCAACAACGTCTTTCTAGTCGTAATTACATTTTGGATAGTTTGTATTATCATTTAAGATATCTGTAACGTAATTGTGACTAGTCGAAACGACAGATAGAGTATGGCAAGCCGTTTTAACATTTAATCATTTTAACCTACTAGTCTCTATTTTCATGCTACTAGTACTTATTTTTAGATACTAGTATCTATTCCATTAAGTACTAGTACTTATTCATTAGCTACTAGTGCTTATTCTTTAGATACTAGTGCCTTTTCTTTAGATACTAGTGTTTATTCTTTAGGTACTAGTACCTTTTAAAGATACTAGTACTTATTCATTAGACACTAGTCCTTATTTATTAGATACTAGTACTTATTCATTAGATGCTAGTCCTTATTCATTACATACCAATGCTTATTAATTAGTTACTAGTACTTATTCATTAGATGCTAGTACCTATTAAATAGATACTAGTACTTATTCAGTTAGACACTAGTACTTATTTCAATGGTGACTAGTAACTATTCTTTTGTTACTAGTCACATTTTTTCCAGTGACTTCTATGGTGATCTGTCATTCAGATATCAACTATTCAGTTCTGACTAGTATGTTAGTATGTATTCCAATTGTGGAATACATACTAGTATGTATTCCAAAGCAGGGGTTACGTTTTTGCACGATTCGTGCAGAATAACCCTGAAGGCACCAAGGTCGGCGGTGCCACCGGCTTTATGTGTGTGTGTGTGTGTGTGTGTGTGTGTGTGTGTGTATATATATATGTGTGTAAATATAGCTGCGAGCAGCGATGAGAGGGCGAAGCCCCGGCGGGCCGCCATCCCGGTGCCTTTGCAGGCACCGGGGTTGGCGGTGCCACCGGCTTGGGCCCGCATTACGGCTGCTCGCAGCTATATTTATTTTTTTTTTCATTTTACTGAACGTCTCAAAACATCGACAACCAATCAGAATCCAGCTGACTTTAAAGAGCTTGAGCATTTAAAAGATAAAAGCAAAACTCCCAAGCGCATTGCGTTGCTGGACTGGCTAATATGCAGTTAGCGTCAGAGTTAGTTACCATTCCAAAAAAAAAGTACTTAAAGGATTGTTCACACCAAAATTATAATTCTGTCATCATTTACTCACCCTCATGTCATTTCAAACCCAACACTTTCCTTCAGTCTTTGGAACACAATTGAAGATCTTTTGGTATGCAATATTACCTAAATCTAAGATCATTAATGCTGATGTTAGTTTTAAGTTTATGAAAGTACACTTTGTAGTACACTCTCTGTAAACTACTAGTTTTAGTTTTTACACTGTGCAAGGTATTCTTAAGTTTTCTTAAGTGAACCTGCCATCATACTTAGTTTATATTTTTTTATATATTATTATTGCACTTTAAGTATACTATATGCTCCCATTTAGGTATTATTTTTTATATACCTGTACTCAAAACTGTACTTTAAGTAGCACTTGAAGGAAACTTCACCATGTGAACCACACACAAAAATTCAGAAACTCTAGAATGTTACGAATCGAATCTGCTTTCTTTCTAAATCAATCTATGTAAGTTTCTAAGATAGTGTATAAAACTATGTGAAAAAAGTATTTAATAGGCTAATCCATCAAAAGAGTAAACACAACTAAGCCAAGTTGCTTAGAATACTTGTAGAATAATATAAATAAAATAGAATAATTTGATGTATATCTTTATCAAAAGTTTAAGTACGGCTTTTTGTACTTATTTATGGGCCAAATATACGTAATTTTTCCTGTCAATATAAGTCAACTATACGTGCCATATTAAGAACAGAAGTATTATAAAGAAGACAATGTATTTTTAGTTTAAAAGAAAACTTGAATACACTTTTTTGAAAGGGTTCTTGGTGCAAACGGACCTCAGTATAATTAGTGTTATTATTATAAAACTTCATTAACACATTAAATTGTTTAATTTTACAGCTTTTTACATTTGAAGCTCATGGAAAAGTTAATTTGTTTTTGGCTTATATAAGGCAGGAACAAAAACATTAATAACACACAATAGATGTGGGATGGATCAAATTATTTGCATTTTTTGTTTGTTTCATATAAAATCTTCTCCTGTTTGATTATGTCTAACAGATGCGGTCTCTGCTGCATCTGGCAATATATTAGAAAACACAACCTTATAAACAATGATTCCAGGAAATTCAGTCTCTGCTCTGAATTTTAGACGGTGTGACATGCATCACCTGCACCTGAGTCAAGTTAACCCAGAATGTTTTGAAAATGCTGCTCTTGTTCGGCAGCTCGCCTGCGACCTCATGTTGAGTGGCTCATGCAGTTATTGTGGCCCTGGTTGCCAAAGTTTTACCGGAGCCTGTCAGGCTTGCAATGAGCGCCAGCTCCCATGGCAGAGGTCATCCAGAAGCAGGAAACAAAGGGAGTCTGTCTGCCACGAACATACCTCAGAATGTCCTGGAATGGACAGAAAGAAGCTCTTTCAATAGAGTCCTAATCAGAGTCATGTTCCTCATTTAATTTAGGAGGACACTTGCATGGAAGAACTTGTTCTTTCTTCACAGCTCATTCATTCACAGAGGATGGCAATAATGAACACTTGGGTTTTACAGTCCATCTTACCATAAAGCTATATTCATCCGTCATGGTACATATTTTTCACATGCACATACATATTTCTGTTAAGTTGTTCTCATTCATTTCAATAAAGGTTATTTATTGGCTTTAATGGTTCTATGAAGAACCTTTAACATCCATTTAACCTTTCCATTCCACAAAAGGTTAAATACGGTTTAAGGTTTTTTAGATTATTAATTTTCTCCACACTAAGAAAAAAAATGGTTCTGCACCCATAAAAATAAAGATTCGTTTTTGGTTCCTCAAAAGAACCTTCCAGGAACAGTTAAACTAGCAGCCCAGTTTAAAGAACATGAAGAAGTTTTGTGGAATGGAAATTGGCACGTGGAACCATCAATGCCACTAAAGAACCTTTAAAGACTGAAAGAGTTCCAAAACTCCCTTGGAACCTTTATTTAAGAGTGAAAATCAGGACAGAATTTGATGACATCTGATGCAATAGCCTCTTAAAGCCACCTCTGTCAAGTATGAGATAATAATATTGAGTGAATGCTCTCTGCACATAGCATGCGTTTGTCATATACTTTACCCCATATACTTACCCATACCCATTTAGAAATGCGGATACTGGGTAGAAACTCTCTCACATAGAAGCCTGATAAAAATGTTCAGTCTTAAACAAAAACCTTAGACGGACTTCAGAGGCTTTTGTATCTGATGTCTTCATTTTGAATTTTTGTTGAGCTACTGAATTATCATATGCAACAAACTTAATTTGTCCTTTCACATTGTGAACAGTTGGCGCACATGATGTGTTTTTTTCCTCTTTTTATGATATGATAAAAATATCCTTTCCCTGGTTCATTCTGCTGAAATGATGCAGGTAGTGAAGAGGAGAGAGAGTACTCTCAACAAAGCTCACTTCATCTTGCTTAGTTGCAAGTGATTCCAATTATGAGTTACAAAGTGCTGTTCACTGGCTGAGGTCGAAGGGTCATGTGTGACCATGTCTGATACCTTAAAAGTAGCAAAGAGCACTAGAATGGGGCCCCTTTCTGGACACCCGCATACTGAGTTCTTCAATAAACAGTAATATAGCATTTTGACATTAGATTTTTATATATATATATATATATATATATATATACATACGTATATATATATATATATATATATATATATATATATATATAAGAAAACACAGATTTTTAAGGAAAGAAGGATGGATGAATGGATGTTCCACTGTAATTGCTTGGGGCAACATCTCATGTATGTATCAGACCACATCCTTCAGAAAAAAGAAAGGTTTTTCAGAGACTCAGTTGACCTTTTCACCCCTGCTTCCCAAAAGAACTCCAAAACCCACTTCCTCCTCAAAGTATTTTGAAATATAACCAACATTCCCAAAGCGCTAGAACAATCTCAAACAATTAATCGAGATTAATATGTGACCTCAGAGCACAAGAGGCAGAGAAAATCAATTTGTTTTAGCATGCAGAGAGTTCCGCCAGTGAGGGCGGGCGGGAGGTGGGATAGCCTGAGAGAAGAGAGGAGGCCGGGGTGAGGGTCTGCCTACGTCCCTGAAGGCTACAGGCCTTCCTGTCAACAACGGAATATGATGTGGCAGTCGCAGAAGAGCCGGGGCATTACAGCGGCAGAGTTTGAACAACTCCCTCCAGCTTATCCTGTCCACTTAGTGGCCAATAAAACAACTTCTCTATGGAGCTATTGTTTAGTGATGTGACACAGTTATGCGATGCAATTGCTGAATCTTTAGAGCATTTTAAAGATGATTTTTACATTTTGAAATGTTCAAGCTTTGTTTTATGCAGAGTGTTCTTGCAATTGTACATTATTGACTGTAAAAGCTGGAGCAGACATTTCTAGGATATGTTAAAGGAGTAGTTCACTTTTAAGATTTTTTTTTGCTGATAATTTACTCACCCCCATGTCATCCAAGATGTCCATGTCATTCTTCCTTCAAAGAAATTAAGGTTTTTGATGAAAACATTCCAGCATTTGTCTCCATATAATGCACTTCAGTGGGAACCTTGAATGGTTCAAGGTCCAAAAGATAGTTTCAGTGCAAACTGCAAACTTTTCAAAGGGCTTTAAATGATTCCAGATGATGAATAAGGCTCTTTTCAAGTGAAATGATCACTCATTTAAAAAAAAAGTTTAAGTTTTATAAGCTCATATGGTCGCCTTGCTCTGTTCTGTGATGCTTTTTTGTGACTCTCCTGTCCGATCTCGTTTATCAAAATGAATGTGTCACTTTTTTTGTGTCATTTGGTTCATTTAACCAACGAAACTGAATGAATTGACTCAGAAAAAGATTTGTTCATTTTGATGAAGTTAAAACAGGAGGAGTCACATGAGCGCACGCAGTAGCAGAACAACAAGGCGACCATTTAAGCTTATAAAACTTAAATGAGTATTTTCACTTGATTAGACTTGATATTCATCGTCTGGAAAGTCGATTTATAGCCCTTTGATAAGTTTGCACTGAAACTGTCTTTTGGACCTTGAACTCACTTGGCTTACCAGTAAAGTGCATTATATGGAGAAAATATGGAATGTTTTAATTAAAACCTTCATTATCTTTTCGGACTGAAGAAAGAATGACATGGATATCTTGGATGACATGGGGTGAGTAAATTATCAGCAAAAATCTTGAAAGTGAACTATATCTTTAACGTGACAACATTATCAAACAATTAAAACGCTATATTATGCTGCCAGGCCAGCATTTGGCGATGTCACTTTGTAAAGGGAGATAATGCGCCTGTGGACAAATGCATTTAAATGCACATATGGCATAAAAGCTAAACGTGCTAATAAACAGGTGCTTGTCACTGTTTTCACAGATTCACGTTTTTGTACTTTACACGAGACGAACGGACAATATAATTTTCAAAACGTACATTTTGAAACCTGTTTTCGAAAAGATTGTGTTTTCAGGCCACCAAAACACCATACATTGTATCTGAACTTCAAAAACACATAAAAGTTTTTCCGTTTTAGTTAAAAACGGTGTAATGTAAACGGCCCCTATATGCAAGGTTATAAATATTAAATCCCATTTCAGCTTTAGAAGGGGTATATTCAAAAGATAACTGCAACTCACAATGTAACTTAACTTCTGTCTCTGTGTCCTCCATATCTCCCAATCTAGAAATTTAGTTACTTATAATAGTTAATTGATGCATTGTTTTTTGTTTTCTTTTGCTTTTGCGACTTTATATTTCGCAACATGGCTTTATATCTTGAAATTGCAAATTTGTCTCTTGTAATATTTCATAATGTGACTATTTATATTGTCAAAATTACCTTTTTTGTCTTAAAGATAACGTTTTTTATTTACTCTGACTCAGAAACAAAGGTTCCATAATTTCTCTCTGGCTCAGGAAAGGAAAATTAAACAAAACAGCATGTGGTGCCTTAGCATACCACTTTGCCCTCTTCCTTTCCTGACCAACTGTTGTAACAAGCCCCACTTCCTGCTTCGGAATCAGCCGCAGTGATTTGAAATAAAATTTTACTGCCAGTCAGAAAAAACAATCCTTTGCTGTATGCATATAGACGCAGGCTTTACAGTTCATGCTACCTATTACTGTAATGAGCTTTACATCTAAAAACACATGTTTTCACTGTACAACTTTATGATTTAGTAAAACAGTGACCAGTAGTTTAAAACTTTATATTGCCATAATGACTGCTTCTTGACAGATTAAAAAAAATATATATATATTTGGATTGGTCTTTGGCTCCTGTTTGGATCTTCTCAAGATAGGATGTTAATTAAAGGCATGTAGGCATTATGCGTTGGTTAGCTGGATGAAAGTTTGGTCAAATGTTAATTTAATACTTTGCACGAAGTTAATTGGACTTTGAAGTATGAAACCTGATTACAGAAATAGTCGCTCAGATCAGAGATGTGGGCCGTCCGTGTGTGTACAGCGGCAGAAATATAAGTGGGAGTCATTAGTAGATTAGGCCTGTATAGGGGGTGCAGGGGTTGTGCTCGAGTGTAGCTGGTCATCCTGGCCATGTGCCCATTAAGACTTGTGACTTGCGCTCAAAGGTAACGATTGTGACTGGGAGACAAAGGCTCCACTCAGCACACTTACTTTTATTTTCTCTCTTACATCCATGCACTCTGCCCTTCAATTGCTAATTCAATAACTGCTAATCACACAATTAAAATCACATGCACCCAGCAAGTCAATAAGGCCCTCTCGACGGGCCAGAAACCGCAGACTGAAAACTATGTTGTTTTCCTCTGAAACTTTCTGCCGGTGGAATGTTAAGGGAACGGCTTCAAGTCACTGTTCTATCTATAGCATGGGTCAAAAACATCCCAATCGATTGCAAAACTATTAAACTTAAGGACATGCGTTACAATGTCCATTAAGCTACCAGAATGTCACACAAGATCACCTTTAGTTTTCAAATGCTTCTCAATGGCATTTCTGCAATTATTTATTCATTTATTTTTAATTCTCTGTAATTTAGGCGCTATGCTGTATGCATGTATATTATTGTTAAAAGTTTGAGGTCAGTAAGATTTTTTAACCCTCTGGGGTTCTTCGTTTAACAGTCACACTTCGAGACCTTCGAGTCAGAAGTTGACCCGAAGGGCGGGATTCATATTTAAAAAGAAAATCATATATATATATATATATATATATATATATATATATATATATATATATATATATATATATATATATATATATATATATATATATATATATATATATATATATATATATATATATATATATATATATATATATATATATTATATTATTTATTTTTTACTAGTACATCCATTCATCCATCCTTCTTTCCTTAAATATCTGTGTTTCTTATATATATATGCGGCAATATACACAGTATATTTTACTTTTATAATATTTTGTCTTTTCTTTTTTTTTTTGGTGTTTTAAAAAAAATTCAAAAATAAAAAAAATTATAATTAGTATTAATGCAATAATTATGACCAAATCTTCCCCCATTGAATATAACAGAAATATATATATATATATATATATATATATATATATATATATATATTATTTTTTTTTTTTTTTTTTTTTAAAGCTGTATTTTATTTTGGCAGTGCATAGGCCTCATAAAAGCAATTTTTGAAATTAGATTGATGCCATCTCGTGGACAAACTTGAGCTTTTAAAAATATAAAACACATGGTATAATCTGAATTTTTTGGTGTGTTTGTGTATAAAGGTGTGTTTGTGTGTTTAAATGTGTCTGTTTTGCACTTTTGATGTTTTATAGATTCACCCCTTCACTGTTGTGTGCTGTTTTTCAAGATCATTGTGGATTTGTAGATTGTACGCACAAAAAAACTCAGTATTTTCACATTTTTGCCAATTTCCCATTCATTTCCTATGCAGGTCATTTTTGATCCGAAGGTCATAGTGTAACTATTTCTTACAACCACTTAGACTTTTCAAATCCTGTCCCCAATTTTTTGGGGTGTTCATATACCAAGTACCATTAAAGTCACCAAATTTCAGGACCATTCCGATGAAGCTACATTTTTTAACATTTTTTTTAAACGCTTCGGGTCATTGTTGATGTGTCCTTGCTTAATAAAAGTGTTTAAGTCTTTTTAAATAATCTTATACTGACCCCAAATTGTAGTGAATGTGTGCAATAACAGGATATAGACTGCTAATTCACACATTTTCAAATGCAAAATTATGACTAAGACTCGCTAAAGGCTACATAAAGCTCACGAAAAGCCATAAACTCCTTAAAAACCGCAGTTCTAGTGAGAGATTGCTGAGAGAGAAAAGAGAGGAGGAAAAGGAAATGGGGCTTGGCATGTTGACTCAGGAGAAAATCCCCCAGGACCCCTCAATGGACAGCTATTGAAGTTTAATTGCTTGCCTTGTCTTGTCTTTTTGGAAGTCATCACATGTTCACCTGAAGTAAATGCAGTTGCTATCTGGAGGTAGCAGGCAAAAAGAGGCCAAGCACAAAGTTACTCGACACCTGTCTGTAATGAACATTCAGCCCAATCCTTCACTTCAACTTCAACAATTACCAGGCAAAGTCCTGATGTTTTTCAGGGAACATTGCAGATGACAACGGCGCTGAACATTTCCACAGTCAGCCCCGTTTCCCATTCCCTCGGAGAGTGTCTGAGCTTTGTAGCATTACCATTTGCATAATTCACTTTGATGGCAATATATTAGCTCTCCATCTTTGCTCTCTTTTGTATCTGAAGATTACAAAGGGACTATTTCCAGCGCCACGCAGACTACCAGGAGGAGACTATCAAAGGAAGGGAGCAGGCTTTCAAGTTAGGACACTTCGATTGTGTTACAGATTGGTTCCAGGTGAGGCAGCTTTGGGAGGCTCAGCCAGAGGAAAATTGCCCTCCACGAAGTACCGGGTGAGAGGCAGAGGGGCTTCAGCGGTTGGGATGGCATTCCAGAATTCCAAAACTACTCACGTTTGGAGGGATTTGAAAGGATAAAGGCCGGGGTTCAAAAATCTTGTTGTGTGATTGCCTATATTCAAACTGAGGGAGTTTTAAAAGCATGCTAATAGCCTTTGATTGTCCCCGTGATACTGCTGAACAGATATTTTCCAGATCTGCTCCTTATTTTCATTGCATGCTTTTTTTCTCCATGTGGTTCTCTATAGTGACAATTGTCAGTATCCTACAATCTGCTGAAAAACAACTACAGTACATATATGGAAATAATGTTGGCTTTCAACTACTTTTTTTAATGTTACCTGAGTAGAAATGAGCTTTCATAGGTCATTTTTCTTGATATGCTCAGTCGTCAGGCTGCATTCATTTGGCCTTCTAATAAGAAAGGTGCGAAATAGGTGATATATTTTTCTCAAACATTTCGATAAGTGAGATTAGAAAGTTAGTCAAGGTCAGAACTTTTTTCCTGACTGCAATATACTTCCAAAGCCAATGTTTATTAGGATTTTATTCAGAAAACATAAATCGTGGACAAAAAATGCTGGGTTTTTTTAATGTGGACAAACCCAAACGTTGGGTTAAAAAGGTAATTAAAAAATGTAACCCAATGGCTGGGTTTGTCCATATTTCACCCAAAGATGGGTTAAAATAACCCAGCAATTTATTACCCAGAGTTTATTTATCACTTTGTTTTAGAGACCACAAAAATATTTAATAGAAGACTAAATTCTTTTGTCTTTAAGACGGTCTGCTTTTTAATAGAAACCCCTTTGTATGGCACAAGATAAGATAAATAAATAAGATTTGTAAGATTGCATCTTGAAAATTTGTCAGATAAATTCCAGTAACACTTTACACTTATAAAAAATGCTGGGTTGTTTCAACCCAAATTTGGGTCAAATATGGACAAACCCAAATGTTGAGTTAAAAATATAATAAGAAAATATACAGTTGAAAGTGAAAGTTGAAGTTGGTGTTCAAAGTTTAAGTTACATTTTAACCCAACATTTGGGTTTGTCCATATTTTGACCCAAATTTGGGTTGAAACAAGCCAGCACAATTTAGACTGTACAATAAGGTTTGATCTGTTAACATTAGTTAACTATATAATTTAACATGTTAATATCAATATTTACTAATACGTTATTATTTGTTACTCTTATGATAAATCCCAGCCAACATGAACTAAAAATGAACAGTTTTATTAAGGTAACGTTAATACATATTGATAATTTGTTTGTTGATGTAAGTTAATGCATTGACCAATGTTAACTAATGGAACCTTATTATGAAGTGTTACTCAAATTCCCCTAAAGACAGGGGCGTGAGGAGCAATTGTGAACCTGGGGGGGGCATTAAATGCTAGGGGGGTCCAGGAGTATGTAATAAACCAAAATAAACCATTAAATGACACTTTCTGGAGAGTTTTGTGCAAAGAAATGGAGAAATTGAGGCTTACCTGATATGTGAAAAACTGCAAGGTTAAGAGCATATACTTTGCATTGTTGTAGTATCAACATGTATTAGGGCATTTAGCATTTACATTACTGTTAATCAGTCATGTACTGATTAACTCAAATAAATGGTTGATTTGATTTCCATTAACTATAAAATACTAAAACAATAAAATCAATCTATCCCTTGTGGAAAGGTTGCTTGGTAGCTAAAAGTAGGTCTAGCAATTATATTTCAAGTTTTTCACACAGACCAAACACAAATATGCTGACTGAATAGATTGAGTAGCCAACTAGCAGTTCTCTTGGCAGTTTGCTGATTATCTGGTGTCTGAAGTAAAATGCTCAAAACATCTCCTGAGAAAAATACCAGCCAAGTCTTGGTTATTTAATTTTGGTTTAGTCTCATTTTTTCCTTACTTTGTCATTCAAGGCCAGGGCACTTTTGTACATTTCTGGAACTTTTGCACGCTTCTAATATTGTTCTTACTAAGAATTTTTTTGTTAACTTTACTTAATGTCCAATAATTTGTTAAACTTACTTAAAATTTCTTAGTAATCTGTACTGTTTGCATGCCATGCCTTCGTTTCTCAGAAAAACCTTTCTACACATTACTTGACTGGTTTGAGTACCATTTTGCCCCCTCCCTCACATTGCTATTGGTGGGGCAAATGGTTCTTAATAGATTTTTCACTAATTTCTTCCACTTTTGCAGTCATCATTCTTCTTATTCATCTTGAAATAGTCATTTTGAATATTATTGTCAATACACTATAACATTTTGGGGAGCATCAAAATTCTTAATTTGACTTGTTGATTTCCCTTTTCTCACCATTATTGTGATTAATGTTCCCTTTGGTTGGGCACTTGGAACATAATATATATTTTTGTAATTCTCTTCCAATTGATTGCAGTAATGCAACATGGAATCACTATCATTTGATTTCAAAGGAAGTGAAGCAACAAATATTTAATTAATTTACCTTTACTTTTTTACTTTTTTTTTGCAGTCTCTTGTATTACCCAAATAACGACAGCAAATAAAATTGTAATGGTAAAATAAAGCCAAAAATAGAAAAACAAAGCTATTAATTTATTTATGCCGCGCAATGCACCTGGGAGTACACTTCCTCAGATCACAGACAGAATTAAGTTGACAAAACTTAAATGGATTAAGTAAGAATAAGTTGATGCAATTAAGTTATGCTTACTTAATAAAATTAAGGCAACGAGTTTGCATAATAAAATTAAGTAAACTGAACTAATTAGTTTTTACAGTGTACAGATCTCCCAGGAACATATTGATGCGTACATTTATCCGTGTCACTTAGATGCGCATGCGTGAGCGGTGTGCGATGCCGCGATCATGGTCGACTGAAGACATAAGCAGCTGAAGAATACCGGCCGTTTTTTAAAAATTGAAATATGTATTTAAAAGTTGCAGAATGGGTATAATGGCTCCTACGCGTCATTGTATAATTTGCTCAGTGATAATCCATCTAACATTTATGTAAACTGAATTTTACAGAACAATGATTAAGTAATATTTCATTTACATTGAAGCAATCATGCTTGCCTGGAGGTAGGATGTTCTTGATCATAGCTTTCAAACCCTAGTGAAATATGATCGACGGCACATCACTTAACATTATTGCTTCTACTGTAATACACTAGCAGCGGTCATCTTCTTTCAATAGGCTGGAGCCTCTCTTGCCAGGTTTCAGAGCCAAATTTGTCTGTGCAGTTAAACGCATCATAAACCAATTCTCACTGCAACTGTGTGGATCTCTGAATGTGTAGAGATGGGCTCCTGTGGCTGCTGCCGCTCACCGTTCATCTTGTCAGGCTGATCTAAAGCAGACCGCCGGTGGGAGACATGTTCCAACCAGCACTGTGCCAAACATAATGAGCCTGCCAAGATCTTTCCCTTCATTCACCTGGTCTTCTAGCTCAAAATGTAAAGGGTACAGAACTCTCAAAACAAAGTTAGTTTGTCCGAAATATGAAACAAATCTTTGACACAGGTTCTTTTTACAGTCTCAGAGCTAAGAAAATTACTTTTTGTTGTCGTTGTTCATATAAACTGAATCTATATATACTCTCCTCATCTGTCCTCAAAAACGATTATACTCATTATCAAGTTAAAGCTGGACAACTGAGGTTAAATTAGCGCAAAACTGAAGCCAGGAAAGATAGGAGTTATTAACGTGGGGAAAAAAATGAAATCTTGTAATGGTTGGCTTTTTCTCGCGCTGATTGAGTTTACACTAAGAGGAAAGATTGTTTCCACCTTCAGCAAGGCATGAGGCACAGTGAAGTGGCATCAGGAACAGACCTCAGCACGCGTCACGATCCCTCCGCCCTCTGCAGAGGCCACACAGAACAAATAAGCTGTTATTCCACTGTTGTTTGAAAGGCTTGAGGAGGGATTGGTCCTGTAATGAAAAGAAAATAGAGATGATGTTCCCACTGACGGACATGATATAGCGAACGGTGCCGGGCCGCACTGCAGTTTTCAGTTCACACCTCCTAATTCACAGAGCCCCTGACAACACTGTCCAAACTCCCTCACCCCTCAGCTGAAAACCTCATTGCCTGACTCACTTTCCCAACAACATGATCTGGCCCAGAGGCCACGTGCCATCACTTCTCTGTGCCTGATTTGTTTGGGAACTCTAATCCATGCCCCTGCCCAGCAATACTTTGTTTGTCTTGTAGAACAACCATCAAGCATGAGCTGGAAACCCAGAGGCCTCTGAAACTCTCATGCAAGATAGCTGGCGATCAAACTTAATGCTTATGTAGTTTGTCTTCAAAGGATTTCTTTTTTCTTTTTTTCTGATGACCTCTTTTTGATATTTAAAACAAGCAAAGATATATTTTGCTTCTTATCTTCTGAAGGCCATTTTCTTCAACATTGATAATAATGATTTAAAAATAATTTTGATTTCAACAATTATAATAATTTTACTTAAAGGGTTAATTCACCCACAAATGAATACTCTGTACGTGCTTTCTACACCCTCATGTTTTTCCAACCTCGTAAAACTCATTTGGTTTCTCATGATTCGGACATTCCAGGAAATGCACACTTTTGAACCATTTTAACACTACATCGAGACCCATCTGGGTCGTCATCTCAGTTTTTGTGCATGGGTCGCAGTGCTCCGTTGGAACCCCTCAGAGACCCACACAGAAGAAAATTAATAGTTGAATAAAGTCGTTTTTTAAATTTATTTATTTTTGTGCACAAAAGTATTTACTTGATAAACGTAGTTCTAGTCGCTTATAACAGGTTGAGCCACTGTAGCTCATTTGGACTATTTTAACAATGTTTTAACTAACTTTGGGCTGGCAGATTAAATGAACTAGCAGCCAATGAAGGAGTGAGCCAGCTCTCAGATTTCATCAAAAATATCCTGAATTCATGTTCCGAAGATGAATGAAAGTCTTACGGGGTTGGAACAACATGAGGGTGAGTAATTAATGACAGAATATTCGTTTTTGGGTGAATCTGTCCCTTTAAAAGTCTTGGAGACTTTTTGATATGCATATATTTTTTTTAATTTATATATATACCTCTCAATACTTTTCATATGTTACAAACTTTCTAAACTAAAAATATGAATTATATTTTAAAAATAAATAAATAATCTAAACAGAGTGAAATATCACAGATAACAACCGCTGAAAACAGACAGCTCTGAGCCTTATCCGGGTCACTGAGTCAGCAGCGTTTATTTATTTATACAGTTATTTAATTATGCCATCAGTATTGTGGCTTCGCTCTCTCTCGCATACAAACGCAGCTGCTGTCATTTTTTGAATATTATTTTGCAGGCTACAATGTTGGATTATAAGACACAAACAGGTACGATTTTAAAACCAGTTAAATATAGAATATCTCTTATCTCCATAATTATTTATGTGGTGAAATGCTGTGTAATAAGTGGAATGACTGTATATTGCATCTCTTAAATGTCCGTCTAGTTTGAACTTGCCACGGTGTTCCGTGGAAGCTTCTGCGTTTAAAGCGTTTAATTTCAACTCAGATCAATATTTCGTGTTCTAATTATTTGCTTAAGTAGCAAGTAGCACGTATTATAATCGGGATAATGTACATCCAGCCGGTTGTTATCTCAGAATAAACTCCTACCAGGGTGATGAAGACCCTGACGCGAAGCGGACAACCAGCTGGATGTACATTATCCCTTACATGACATACCGCTGGCCGATTGACCAATCAGAATCAAGTATTCCACAGTGCCGCTGTAATAATCATTCATGTTTATTCATGCTTATTCAACCCAACCTCATGGCAATTCATACGAATTTTACAAGTGCTGAATCGTTACAAGACCTGACTCGCTGGAAATTAGTACGATTTTTCCTGAATTGTACATTTATTGATCTGGCCAATTTGTATGAATCGTAATGAATGACCTACCTCTGACCCTGCCCTAAACCTACCCATCAAGTGGTTCTTAAACTGACAATCTTCAATTCGACACTAGCTAGGTTCCATGAAATTAGTACGTAATTAGCTAGCCACTTTTTAATCACTCAAATTGTTCGTACAATCAGCGTTGTGTTATATCCATTACAAAGAAGATATAACTGTTCTAATATTTCCACCAATTTAAGCTCGATCAATTTATTTTATTAAGATCTTTTTATATGCAAACGTTTGTTTTGTGTTTTTTATTTTAATTTCTGTTCCATAACATACCGTAACGTGCTTAAAAAAGAAAAAGAAAAAATTGGGTCAAATATGAACAAACCCAACTTTTGGGCTAAAAAGGTAATTTAACCCAACTGGGTATATGTCCATATTTGACCCAATTGGGTTGGAACAACCCATAACTTTTAGACTGTATACTAAACACAAAACATAAGAGGTCTGGTGGAAATGACACTGCGGTGGAAATTTCATGACTGAAAAAATTTACACTGTTGACATCTGTAGTCGATAAATGTTAAAATTGAGTGTTAAGAAAATGATATTTTCTAAGAAGTCCACGGGGCCGAAATGCCCAAAGGGAAACTACCGTGGGTATGTGGAGTTTATGTGACACCAAAAAACATTTTTAAAGGGACACTTGTATGCCGCGTCTACCACGTTTGTTACAACAGGCCCAAGGTTCCGCAAGGTGCGTATTTGTGTATTTATGTGTCAGAGGTCACTTAACTTCAGTATGCCCTTAAGCTGATCCACATGTCAGAGGACTAGCTGCATTGAGAATCAAAACCAGAGTATGAGAGGAAGTACTCTGTTTATGCTTTCATAGACCTTCTTTTTCACTTTCAAAGGAAGAGCTTAGAACTCTGTACTGGCCAGCGGGTCATCTTGTGCATTCTCTGCAGTGCACCAGATTGCCGCTGGCCTGGTCTGAACAGTGCCATATTCCGAGACTCTCCTCCGGTTGCCACTCTTTGGGGTCTGACTGAGGGGCCCTGCAAAAGATCTATCTTTTATCTTGGTGTTTGAGCTGAAACTGATCATCCTTGATCCTCATCAGCATGTTGTAATTGGATTTAGTTCTCATTTGTGTACACTGATGATTATGTCAATGAAATCCATATGCATATAACCAATATTTTCAGAACAATTTGATATAATGCCTCTCACAACCTCAAGCAATATAGCTGAGACAAAACAAAGGCATGATGCCATTAAGTATACATATGGTGAGGATGTTTTGAAGAATTTTGATTAATGTGGAGAGCCTGTGAGAGGATGTAGACTAATGGTTGCTGTCATTTCTTCTCTCTCAGAGATAATACACATTTTATCTCCTTTTTCCATCATGATCTTATGTTTATTTGTGGATTGTTAGCTTTGTGTTGCCTTGACAACAGTATGATGCATCCTTATGTCTGCTTGGAGACGTCATGTTGTTTACTCCTTTTTTCTTGTGGAATAGCAAAACATGTCTCACACACTTATTTTTTAAACATTTTGAATATTTATCATGATGGTAAATCATTTTGAAATACTTGTTATATATACAGCTGAAGTACGTCACAATAATAAGGATAACCAAGTGATATAGTAAACAATGTTGTTTCGTATTCTTCAAATTAAAATTTCACCAAAGTTATCCAGCTGCAGCTGGATATACAAATGAGGATTTGTCGAAAATGTGAGTGTCTCAGTTGTGAAAATCATCAGTTAGACGATTTGAGAAGCATAAACAAATCATTGTATCTTTATGATTTTATAATCTGAAAGTGTCAGAAGTTTATTGCAAAATAAAATGTTTAGCAATTGAAATTATTTGTATGTCAATATACAGTATGTGTTAGTATATATGTATATGTAGGCTATATTTATATACAGTATATAACTGTATAAATCTTGAAAATCTGAGATACTGGCAGAGAAATGAATTAACACTTTATATATAGGGTGCACTAATAAGCATCGAATTCTATGCTTAACTAATGCACAGATAATACTGAATTAATGTGTAACTAATAATTATTTAAGCTATTCATTAATGATTACCACATTAGGAAATAATTAAGAGTCTGTAAGGTTAATGTATTAGTTCACACATGAATTGTTATTAATTAAATATGTAATTGTGGATTAATTCCATAATAACTCATTTTTTTAACTAATAGTGTTAATTAATATGTTAATGAGCCAAAGCCTTGTATTTCAAATTCCATATAATATGACGGGTACACTAATATGCATTAATACATGATTAATTATCTTCATTGTTACTGCAAATCATGTCCAAATTACTACAATTATTAAATGACTAGTTAATAATGATGTGCCCCAACAAGTAAAGTCATAACTTAATGATACCTTTGCAAATCATTAGCTAATGATCAATTAAAGCAGACAACTGGAAGTTGAAGTGCATAGCTTTGACTCATTGTGGTAATTAACACATTTAATTTACACTATTAGTTAATAAAATATGTTATTAAGGAATTAATACGCAATGACTACATTGAATTAATAGCAATTTATGTATTACTTCATCTATTAATAATATAGACTCTTTATTAGTTGCTGATGCAGTAATCATTAATTAATGGTTTAGTTATTCATTAGTTATACATTAACTGATGACTATCTGTGCATTAGTTAAGCATTGAATTAATGCATATTGCAGTGCACCCTTATTGTAAAGTGTTACCGAAAAATCTTTCATTTTAATCTGTGAAATATAGAGGGCTTTCTTAAAAATTTATATATCAGCACAAGACTAAACAAATTGAGGAAACCGAAGCTGTGGATTTTTGCTGGGTTTTGGAATTGCTCCAAAATTGACTCTCTATTTTCCTTTACCTGTTGGGAACAGCAGGCCACATAATGAATGCACAGTCACAAGCACAGAAGAGTAACAGACTCTAACCAAAAGCCATAATGACATAATTGAGGAAAAGACCTCTCAGATGTTAAGCCATACGGTTCTTGAGCATGCACAAACATGATCTCACAGTGCATGCTCCAAACAGTCCTACAAGACATCAATGTACAATCCTTTCTCTGGAGAGTAATCAGACCTATATTGTTCTTGCTCTAAAGTAAACCTTGATGCCTGCTGCACTGAACGGTGTCATGTTCATTTCAACTGTATCAATCTGAAGTCAGTTTGACAAGGCATCTCTCAGAGATCACCCATGTTCGTGTTATCCTCAGTGACCCCTGTGGCCTGTGGGGGTGTTCTGCACGTCTGGATCGCTCTGCTCTCTTACCTTGCTGTAACGCAGATCTCTGTTTGAATCATCATACTCAATCGGCCAGTCTGACCTTAGATCGTCTCCAGAGGCCCTGGCCTGTCAAGCCACATCCCCATGCGAAAAGCCACAAGTCTGCTGCCCTGCTTTTGCCTGGCCGGAATGAGACGAGCAAGGGTCTTCTCGTCATTCAACCTTAGAACCTGCTGGGAGATGAAGGATTTATGTATTGCCAGAGTTCAGCAACAGGGCCCGGTTGGTACAATTGTGCAAACTTGCCTGGTACTGAACTTTCTTTCGCAAGTGGGCAGACTCCAGAGGCTCTTTATCGTGACAGACACCACTGTGGGTATAGACTTATGCTGAAGTCTGAAGGAGAACATTAACAGTTGCCAGTGTCTTATTATCAACCCTCTCTCGCAGAAAAACACAGAAACATTTGGCATCAGCATTTGGTGGCCTGTTGTCACAACAGATACGTTCAGCGAATATGTATATTTACTTATGCGTAGACTTTGGATAATGTTAAATGAAACGTGATTAAATTAACGTATTTTGGTTAAATGTAGTAAATCTCTCTGAAGAACTTTAGAGTGCTTTGACCCAAGCAGAACTTAATTGCATCTTTATTATGTAAATGTAATTTCATCCAATCACCACTATTGTCTTTGAAATATCAAAGACTAAAATACACTTTGTACATTCTTGGAGAACATCTCAGTTTATTATTGTTAAAATATATTTGCAATAAGCCTACATTTCTAATGATGATGTTATGATTTACACATGATTTAAATAATTAGTAACTGCAGGCTCTTTAAATGTAAATATATCTGCATAACACTACAGTTAAAGTTGTAATCAACTCACATATTGGTTTATTATGTGTAGAAATAATGTACTTTTGAGCCTGACATAAGTGCTCATTCAAAAGTATATTTCAACAGTCATTAATATCTCTCTTAATGGCCATTGGTTTTATTCATATGTTATTTGCAATTGCAGTTTCCTAAAAATATATATTT
>JAQIUQ010004698.1:0-18307 GCA_030378365.1 Hybognathus amarus
TACAGGAAGAAGCCATCTTTGAAATATAGTCTCTACCAGTCGATCTACGAACGCCGATCCAAGTGCGGACGGACCATATGAGATTCTGCACAGTTCAGCGCACTTCGATCGGCGTTCGTAGATCGACTGGTACAAATCTCAGATAACGGTTGACTAGGTAACAATGTGTAATTAGACCAAAGGTTCATTTTGCGCCGGAGCTGTCCTTTAAGACAGTTTCAGGAAGATATATTATACAAGCTATTAAATAACGACCCTTGTTACTAACACGAGTAATCGCCTTTAGAGTAGTAATAGAAAGGATCTGAATGTGAACAGATGGTCTCTTGATTAAGTTTGATAGTTTTCCTGAGGACTTTCATAAACCAGCACTGAACGAGTGCATGAATCGGGTGGACAAAAAAACCCTGTTTTCAAATCTGCATTTATTCTTTATTCATTACCTGTACGATTGTGTCTATTTGCAGCATGCATCAATGTGTCACATACGTGTGCCTCAAGAATCAATCAGACTAGAAGACATTTATATAATTTATTAATCATCAGTATACTTAATAATTAACATATATATGTATATATTTTTTTTCTAAAGTTAAAATATTGAAAAGTGAAAATTTTGCATATACATTCATTTTAATTAATTTACTTTTACTTTAAGGAAGAAAAAAATGAAAATCAATAAACATTTATAATGAATCAAAATCGTCTTCAAAACGTAGGAGTGTTTCATCATCGTCTTTATGCTGCACACATCTTCTCTGGTCCTGCTGCTGCAAAATGAAAAGTATATTTCAGTTTTATACAATTAATTGCACACACACAAAAATTCAGTTGACTTTTACATTTTTTGTTAAAATTAAATGTTACATTCAGCTGGTCAATATAATTGATTTAAATTATGATGGTTTCATTAATCATGAAATAATATTTAGGCTACTATTTTAATCCAGTAATTGTATTTACTAAATGGGTCAAATGCAGGAAACAAATACATGTTTGGTTGTGTAAGTAACGTTAAATCAAACCACTGACTAAACGGTCAACTTTGTTTCTACTTTTACTAAGTGAACTGAACATGTCATCTCCCTTTTTTAAATGATATAAATAGAATATACTGATAATAACTATTTTACAGAAAACTACACCAAAAGAGCTTACATTCTGACACCTTGCTGGAGCATGCTTAAGTGTGTCTGGCACAATGTCCTCCTGTTCACAGATTTCACGGATTTATCACTATTCTATTCCGAAATGTCTCCTCTTTCATTTTGTCTTCAAGAGAGAAGAGGTCCTTCATAGTGCCACACACATCAAAGCAATAGAGACTAATAAAACACACTTACCTTGAAAATCTCGCCATTCTGCAGACAGATTGAGAGACTTTTGTTTTTCCAAACTACAGTTTAATTTGTAAACCCAGGTGATGTCTTACAATGCAGGTTTTTGCAGCTGAAATCCAGGTGTCTCTCCTGATGCTCGAAAGCGCTCTCTGTAGCACGGAGATGTCACAGTGTCTGGTTTGTGTATCCCTGGGCAACCACTAGAGGTCCTTTCCCTCCACTGTGTCCTACACTTATTTACTACATTTCCCATCATCCTGTTCTGTCACTTATTGATCATTGCACACATGCTGTTTCCTGTCACTTTGTTAGTGTGTGTGCATATATATACACTCACCGGCCACTTTATTAGGTACCCCATGCTAGTAACGGGTTGGACCCTTTTGCCATCAGAACTGCCTCAATTCTTCGTGGCATAGATTTAACAAGGTGCTGGAAGCATTCCTCAGGGAGTTTGGTCCATATTGACATGATGGCATCACACAGTTGCCGCAGATTTGTCGGCTGCACATCCATGATGCGAATCTCCCGTTTCCACCACATCCCAAAGATGCTCTATTGGATTAGAGATCTGGTGACTGTGGAGGCCATTTGAGTACAGCGAACTCATTGTCATGTTCAAGAAACCAGTCTGAGATGATTCCAGCTTTATGACATGGCGCATTATCCTGCTGAAAGTAGCCATCAGAAGTTGGGTACATTGTGGTCATAAAGGGATGGACATGGTCAGCAACAATACTCAGGTAGGCTGTGGCGTTGCAACGATGCTCAATTGGTACCAAGGGACCCAAAGAGTGCCAAGAAAATATTCCCCACACCATGACACCACCACCACCAGCCTGAACCGTTGATACAAGGCAGGATGGATCCGTGTTTTCATGTTGTAGACGCCAATTTCTGACCCTACCATCCGAATGTCGCAGCAGAAATCGAGACTCATCAGACCAGGCAACGTTTTTCCAATCTTCTATTGTCCAATTTCGATGAGCTTGTGCAAATTGTAGCCTCAGTTTCCTGTTCTTAGCTGAAAGGAGTGGCACCCGGTGTGGTCTTCTGCTGCTGTAGCCCATCTGCCTCAAAGTTCGACGTACTGTGCGTTCAGAGATGCTCTTCTGCCCACCTTGGTTGTAACGGGTAGTTATTTGAGTCACTGTTGCCCTTCTATCAAGCTCGAACCAGTCTGGCCATTCTCCTCTGACCTCTGGCATCAACAAGGCATTTCCGCCCACAGAACTGCCGCTCACTGGATGTTTTTTCTTTTTCGGACCATTCTCTGTAAACCCTAGAGATGGTTGTGTGTGAAAATCCCAGTAGATTAGCAGTTTCTGAAATACTCAGACCAGCCCTTCTGGCACCAACAATCATGCCACGTTCAAAGTCACTCAAATCACCTTTCTTCCCCATACTGATGCTTGGTTTGAACTGCAGGAGATTGTCTTGACCATGTCTACATGCCTAAATGCACTGAAGTTGCCGCCATGTGATTGGCTGCTTAGAAATTAAGTGTTAACGAGCAGTTGGACAGGTGTACCTAATAAAGTGGCCGGTGAGTGTATATATATATAATGTGTATATATGCCGTTTGTTCAGAGTCCTTGTTATAGGTCAGGTCACTTCAGTAATTCTGGTTTTCTTGTTAGGGCCCGAGCACTGAACAGTGCGAGGCCCCTATTGAAACTGTTAGGGTTATTTATTTATTTATTTATTTTTTTTCTGCAAAGTAAGCGCCATTTTGGAGGCCGCAACATGCTCAAAAACTCACCAAATTTGACAGGCATGTCAGGACTGGTGAAAAATTTAGTATTTTGTGGGTTTCGCGGATGGGCGTGGCAAAATAACTTGCTAACGCCACCTAGAAAATTGGAAAAAATTAGCCCCTCGTCCACATTCAACCTACATGCACGAAATGTGGTGGGGACGTGTATCATATCAAGATTCACAAAAAATCCTCAAGAACCCATACCCTAAACTCGACAGGAAGTCCGCCATTTTGAATTTGGCGCCATTTTGGGACGATTTACACACTCCGTACTTCAACGAACTCCTAGGGATTTAGTCAGATCGACTTCAAATTTCTGCTGTGCCTTCAAAAGGTATTGACGTAAGGTATCGATGTAAATTGTGCTATCTGCGCGTTTTCGTCGATGGGCGTGTCCGTGGCGTCGAATGATTCGCCATGAAACAGGAAGTTGTAGTAACTTGGCTGTAAATGCCCAGATCTGCACGAAATTTTACACATTTGACAAGAGTCCCGCCCTAAACAAATCTACATGCCAACATTCACCCACAGTCATAGCGCCACCTGATGGCAACAGGAAGTGACCTTTAACGAAGCAGCCCCGCCGCATGTTTGACCGACATGTACGAAATTTCTGTGGTACATCTACCATGTCCAGACGCACAGAAAAGTCTCTTGGAGCGATGCCCTAAACTCAACAGGAAGTCTAATTTTACCGCCATTTTTGGATGATTTACTCATTACATACTTTAACAAACTCCTCCTAGGGATTTAGTCGGATCGACTTCACATTTCTGCTGTGCCTTCTAAAGGCATTGTCGATGTAAAGTTGTGCTATCTGCGCATTTTCGTCGATGGGCGTGTCCGTGGCGTTGATGATTCGCCATGAAACAGGAAGTTGCTGTAACTTCAGTGTACATCCTCAGACCTGCACGAAATTTTATACGTTATACAACAGTCCTGCCCTGAACACATGTACATGCCGAAATCAGCCCACAGTCATAGCGCCACCTGCTGGCAACAGGAAGTGACCTTTAACGAAGCAGCCCCGGCCGCATGTACACAGCTGAGCTCCAGAATATGCAACGCGGCTGCCTCACACCCCGACGTGCTACAGGTGCGAGGGCCCGCCCATCACTGCTTGCAGCTTTAATTTTGTTCTTGTGTTTGGATCATCTATTTGGGGTTTGACCCTTGCCGTGACTCGTTGTGAGAATGAATTAACCTAATAAAGATACTGCTATAGGTGCTTTCTGTTACCCGTGTGTGTATCATGACAGGAGCTGTGCCGAAACTACTTAGATGCAATGCAAACTGCACTAAAAAGACGGCCAAATGTGTATAAAAAATGGAGAAATTTTGAAGTTGATTCACAGGCCGGATTGACCTGGTTAAGCCTGCTGTCGAATAGTAGCTAACTAATAAGCCACTGCCTGGCCTGCCAGCCAGGAATCTTTTATGAGTAGTAAAAGTGGGATGGGAGTCTGAAGAACGCAAGATGCCCGCAAACCAGGATTGGACGACCCCGCTCAGCAACAGTCCTTTACTACCCACTCTTGATGCTTAATCAGTTGATTAGATTATTTTATTTGAACTATTTCCAAATCTAGTTCTTCATGGGGTCATAAAAAAATACAACAAATAAAAGAAAAAAATAAATACACATACATATACTGCCCTGCAAAGGCAAAAGACCTTAACTCGCTGTGAAACTGAGAAAAATGAATTTAAAGTTTCTGTTCTGTCCAGACAAAAGTATTATAGGTAGGACTCCCAAAATTTGACAACTAGTTGCTATAATGAAGAAATGTTTGTATGCAAAAAATCTTGAGCTCAAAATTGACCTTTGACCCTTGTTTGGCAGTTACTGTACTCTGCCTTTGTATCGTGTGCCAAAAAATAAGGAGTCGTGCAAAGGCAAAAGGCAGTAACTGACGTATAATCAATATTTGCTTGCTGTTCCCCATACTTACATCCATTATAAGAACACCTAACCATGTCTAGTCATCATGGTATGTGTTTTAAATTATATAGAAGACCTATGGTTGTTCCTCTTTAGCAGGGCTCGAGACTAACGGCGTCCTATTGTCCTGGGGACGATAGAAAATGTGTTTAGGACGAACAGAAATATTCTCCAGGACGCCTACAGGACGAAAGACATTTTTGTATGAGTGTTCATTTATTACTAGCCTATTTGGCCAACTTACTTAGAAAATGCCAAAAGTAACCGACCAAGCGCTAACTACAACGGAGCTCGTCTTCTCATGATGTTGCTATAGTTACTATCACTGGCCGGCTACTCGGGGAGACTCGATCCGCGGTACATCTATCAAATGGCTTCATGACATCGCAAATATGTTGGGCTGGTTAAACAACGGATATTCAATGAATAAAAACAAGACAGAAATGTTAGATAGTGACGATTTGGGTAGAGATCCAGTCAGAACTGATGTCCTGCGTTTGAGGTAAATGCGCACATTTGTAGCCTACTGTAATGTGCTGATCTACCCAGCGGCACGGGAGTTGGCATGCACTGCTTGTCTCATAAAACGTTAAACTGTAAACGTCTGAGAGAATGAGTAAAGCTCACTTAAAAGTCTGATTAAGAGTGATGACGCAAAAAAAGCTATATTTGGTGCTTTTTACAACTATAGCGCGTGTCCCGCGCGAGTACTGAATTGAGCTCTCTTTCGTGTCTGAATGGACAAAATAATACTCACAACATTATGTCTAAATGTCCGTTTTTGGAGAGCATTCTTGTAAACTATGCTGGTTTTGTCTTAAACAGTTGTGAGTGTATTGTATGTGCATCAGTGCATTTGTATCCGCATGTCATTGGACATAATCCGATGTCTTAAAGTGACAGTAATGCCGTCTGTGTCCTTAATATTCAAGCAACAAAAGAAAAAGAGAAAAGCATTCACTGCTCGTTAATAGCTTTAATAAGGATTCATTATATTTAATTCATACAAATAAATATGTCTGCTGCTTGAAATAAAGATATACCTAGTTAAAAATATGCAAATATCATTAATTGAAAAGAAGACTGTTCTACTCTAGGAAAAGTGGTTTTATTTAATTTTAAGATATTTAAGTCACAATAGTTAAATCTGTATCTGTATTGCATGTTCAAATTTTAAAATCATTCATATTAACAGGTTAATAGAGTTTAATAGATTCATTTGTATTAAATCTGTGTTTTATCTATTTACAGATAACTACTTTGAATGAAGCTAAATAAATATAATAATATATATCATAAACACTTTAATGTTGTTTTTTTATTATGTGACTAACAACAACTATAGATGATAATAAGAAACAACATTTTTAAATTGGGACGGTTGACATTCACTTTAGGACGGTTCAAATTGTTTTTCAGGACGGTTTCAGGACGGAGGTGAAAAAAGTTAGTCTGGAGCCCTGCTCTTTAGGGCTATAATGATCAGGATAGTGCAGCAACACTAAACAGTTAAGCAGTATGACAGATACTTTGCAGTAGCCAACAGTATGAATAAATACAAGAAATATTTCCACAATAAAGAAAATTTAATTATAATTGAATACAAAGGTATATTTATTTAAATGCAAGATATAGAGTAATCATTAATTAAACGTAATTTATAAATTTGCAACAAGATATGTCATATTCATTAGGCATCTTTAGGCTTTTATTTTGAAGAAGCAATAAACATGAAAAATCATGAAATTAGATTATTATTAAAAATAATGATAGATCATTATTAATAATAATAATTAGATTATTATTAATAGATTATTATCAATCATATGATTATTAATTATAATACTTATTATTATTAGAGGTTGAATTTAAATCAAATACTGCCCAACAACAACTCATCCTACTTCTGAATGGGATTTCTACTTCATAAATTGTATGCAAATTATGGAAATACTTGGTTCAGATCACTCAAAGCAAATGGAGGCGCCCTTATATGGTCAGTAAGGAAGCTTGGCTGTCCATCTAGTGACAAAGTTTGTTACTGCGCCCAAATACAATCTTTACTGAAAGCTATTTTTTTTTCAACCTAAAGATTGGAACACAACTTCTCCATAGGTCTATTACAAAGCATTCTTGAATTACAAGCATTTAAGTTTGGAAAGCGATTTTCCTGAAAAAATGGAGGGGAGGGGAGAAGGGGTGTGGTGGGTGTGGTGTGGTGACGAACTGCTCAAGATGCACAGTCAACAAACTCGACTTGGATTACTGCTTGCTTTTTAATTCTGAGATAAAATAGTCAACAGAAACAAGATGGAACTACTTTTACCATTTAGGTTTGCCTACTTTGTACGGACGTTATCTGACATGAACACCTGCAAGAATGAAATATGACTCAAACACGTATGAATTGTTGTGGATACAGCAGATGACGTGCATTGTTCTGGATTATGTATTTTCCATGGATTATATCGGATGGCATGGAAAGGTAGGGTGCCTGTGCATTTAATAATTCGTTTTTGGCATGAACGTTAGCGCTAAATAATTTACGTGACACAGATTACATTTAGCTAACCGTTAGCTCCGGGCTGTCACTGACATTTACAGATCTGAACCAATCGCCCTGAACGAAAAACAACAAACTTATTTGCTTGCATACCATCTAACGTTAAGTATGGCTTGTTCACCTTGCTTTCTGATTGCATGCTTATCAGTCTGTCTGGTCAGCAAATTTGGTCGTATATGTTGTTCTCGCAAACTAGCTAAATTAAGCAGAATGCAATCGAAAATGTATCATGTTCATAATACTTTTTTGTGGTTCTTACCAAAGATGTATCGTGTGTATGTTACGTGGTTGGTGACAGTTAAAGAGCGGCACAATTTGACAGTAGCTATGCACCCATAGACCGTAAAAAATTGCACCCTATCCAGTGAACACTAATAAGCAAACAGAACTTTGGGCCAGCTCGTCACCATGGCAACGCGTCTGTTTGTTGTTTTTGGCGAGTAGATGTGATTAGTGGTTTTGTTGCGGTTGGCGAGTTTATACAGTTATTAGATTTATTTGGTTATTGATTTTCTCGGCTTTTGACTCTCTTTCGGACATTGACTATCGGCTTTGGATTCGCGGCACATTTTGACTCTCGGTTTTTGACTCCCTTCTGTTTTTGACGCTGATTTCTGGATTGTGACTGTTTGAATTCCCGGTTTTGACCCTTTTTCTGTTTTCGACTCACGGCTTTGGATTTGCGGATTGGTTTACAGCTCTTTACGCCCACCCTTTCGTTGAAATGGGGGTGAACGGAGTTTTATCAGTGTGTGTAAGTATGCGATATGCACACAGCACACTAACAATTGGACAAAGATTGACTTCCAGTAAAGAACTTGAGATAAATTTGTGTTAAAATCAGCTTTCTTATTTTTTCAGTCTTGTTCTAAATGTCAAGTATTGAAATTAACAATAAAAGTGAACCCACATGAAGAAATGCTATTGTAAATGTGATATTTCCTGACTATACATCCTTTAAGAAGCTGTCTAAAAAGTGTGCATTTTTTAAAGTTATTTTCTCATGCCCTTTTCCCTGTACAGTAGCCTACATTTCCTAGTAACCCCCTGTTTTTTGTGAACTTGTGTTCAGGTGGAAACACAGAAGGCTGTGTTTGGTGTGCCTCTGATCGGCCTGAGGAAGAGTGGACAGATGAGGCAGGGTCTTCCTCTAGTGCTCATGCACATAGTGGAGTTTGTGGAGAAGCATGGTGAGTGTTTTTGGCAGTGTTTCTCAGAGTCCATGTATACTGAGATTGTGTGTTTTTGTTAAATGTGTGTTTGTGTTTAGGTCTCAGTGAGAGCGGCCTGTTTCGGGTTGGCGGGAAAGTGAAGCTCTGCCAGGAATTGAGGAAAAGTTTTGATCAAGGAAGGTTTCCTGATTTTGACAGTGGGGATATTCCTACTACTGCCTCCTTGTTAAAACTTTTCCTCAGGGAGTTGCCTGGTGGACTTATTCCCGAGTCACACAGGACACGACTGCTGAAGGTGTTCAGGGGTAGGTGAAGCTGCGGTGGTGAGGAGTGAACATTTTGGGTACTTGCTGCGCAACAAGATTGGTTAATCAAATCTTCTTCATTGTATCTTGCAGATTCAAAAGAGGAAGAACTGAATCAGGCTGTGTGGGTGATCCTGAACAGTCTTCCGGAGGAACATTTTAACGTCCTCTGCTACCTGCTGTACTTCCTGTCCCGTGTGGCTGATGAGAATCATTTAAATAAAATGACATCCAAAAACTTGTCAATAGTTTTTGGACCCACCATCTTTCAGTAAGTGTGTGTTCAGCTGATATAGTCTGTACTCCAAAGCACATCATGTAACTCAGGACTGAGGTTTCTAGAATTACATGCACAAGTTTTCAGGATCTAATGAGAGACAGAGACCAGTCTGATGGAGCTGTCAATCATAAAAGGAAGACGGGTGTCTGGTGTATAGTGATGTGACACGTTTGTTATCTGTGTGTGCAGCGTTCCTCTCGGCCCCACCATGATTGAGGAACAGGGGCTGTGTAACGCTTTAACAGAGCACCTGCTGGACAACCTGCAACATTTGCTGCCGGACATGTACCCTCAAGCATCCACCGGCATCACAGCAGTGAGTTTATTCTGTGTTCAAAGTTTATGTTTCAATTGATGGTGGCATCTATGTGATTGGGTTTAGGAATTTAATCTGTCATTGCATAAATAATTCAATTAAATTATTAGTCATTGCTAGTGTTTAAGAGTGAAAATGATAATAGATAGGCTAATTCTTTAGTTTTGTATATGTATGAGAGATTGAAAATGCTTAAATATGTGTTTGTGTGTTGAAGGAGGCAGGGGACTGCACTGACGAAGAGTGTGTCAACCAGCTGCCACTCACAGAAATGAGGTACATATGCTGAACACACACTTACATGCAGACCTGTGTTGTTGGCAAACGGTTGATGATCAAATGCATGCACAATCACATACACCCACAAACCAGGCCCGGTTCTAGAACCAAATCACTGAGGGTGCTTTTGAAAATAGTGAGGGTGCTCAAATGTTAAACAATATGCAATAACCATGAGCCTATATCATTTCATATAGCATAGTTAAGAAATGTTACACACAGAGTGCTTTTTCCCTAAATAACAGCAGTATTGCAAATGTGTGAAGTATTGAAACTGATTTTATTCTGCAGTTGAATAAATACTAAGTCAATATAAGTAACGTACATTTTAGACATTTAGTTTCTGACGACAATGAATTGGTCCGTTAAACGAAACAGCTGATTTAAAGATTAAATGCTGGTCACTCGACGCCGTCGCCACTTGCTGGGATTTATCGCCGGTGTTTGAATGGGTATTAGTAATTTTGTACCCACTACTTTTGGAAACATTGAGGCACGGATTTACCTACTACAAATAAAACATCTCCTGTTAACTAGCAGAGCATTCATTTAGTTCGCTCTTAATTAAGAGATCTAGCTAGCGGTTAAATTTGATGTTTTTGAAATCAAGCTGAGCGCTTTGCCACTGCTTTCAGTTTCATGGAAACAGTTATCTTGTGGCTCGCGCACTCTTCACTCGGAAGTGAAGACGCGCACTGCGCGCACTTCAATCTACCGCCGTTGCAGAGACTCTATTCATTCCGATATATATATATATATATATATATATATATATATATATATATGAAGAGTTCAGATGCAAAAGCCTCTAAGTGCCATTTGAAATTTTCTTCTAAAATGACCATTTTTGTCAAGCTTGTATATTTAAGTTCAGTAATTTCACTTGAAAGGCAATGAAGATTACCTATTAATTGTCATTTAAGTGAAATTACTGAGCTTAAATATACAAGATTGATAAAAATGGTCATTTTAGAAGAAACTTTCAAATGGCATTTAGAGGCTTTTGCATCGGAACTCTTCATATATAGATAGATAGATAGATAGATAGATAGATAGATAGATAGATAGATAGATAGATAGATAGATAGATAGATAGATAGATAGATAGAAAGGTTAGATAGGTTATATTTATTGGCTATCTAATATGAAGGCAGCTCCGTCTCTAAGGAATTTCCTGAGCGGGACTCAAATACGCAAACAAAGTGGGCAATTAAAGAGACAGCTTTACCTGCGTATTGCAATCGCGAAAGGACACAACCAATCCAATGCATTAAACATAAAATACTGAAGTAAATTCTGATGTGAAAAATCGCATTAATGGATTTAGTTTGTGTAACCTAATATTTGTATGAGTGTGAAATCCGTCTGTGTTTCTTTTGTCTGCAAAATCTCGTGTGCTAATAAAAAAATAATCTGAGGGTGCTTTCACTTTTGTTTGAGGGTGCTTAGCACCCTCAAGCAACCCGGTAGAACCGGGCCTGCCACAAACATGCACACGTACAGTAGGATTCTGGTCTTTATGGGTTTATTTAGATCCATTTATTGTAGAGTGCTTGTCAGTCCATCTTCATGCTTGTTTTGTGTATTTTCCAGATCAAAGCTACCTAAAATGAGATGGCTTGGGCGACTGAGAAAAAGATTACGCAGTTTTGGGAGAACGTTTTTCCCATGCTTTGGCAGGTATGCAGCAGGATCTTTATCTTTTTATCTTTATCTTAAGACTGATCTGGTTGTTGCCCTGCATGTGCCCATTATTAAGTTTAGAAATGAAGTTTTACTGTGTTAAATGGGAATAAGTTAGTCATACAGGTAATGAATGTGTTGAGTGAACAAACGTGATCTGTTTTGCCTCTGCAGAAATGTAGACATAGAGTAGGAGACAATGGGGCCGGTGACCCCGACTGCAAGATACTAGGCATAGAGAGGGTCACTGGAAGACAAAGAGGCCAGTGAGAATCACCAGAAGACAATGGGGCTGGTGACCCTCATTGCAAAATACTGGGGCCGGCACTGTAAGACACTGTGGCAGGTGACCCTCACTGCGAGATACTGGGGCCGGCACTGTAAGACACTGTGGCAGGTGACCCTCACTGCGAGATACTGGGGCCGGCACTGTAAGACACTGTGGCAGGTGACCCTCACTGCGAGATACTGGGGCCGGCACTGTAAGACACTGTGGCAGGTGACCCTCACTGCGAGATACTGGGGCCGGCACTGTAAGACACTGGCAGGTGACCCTCACTGCGAGATACTGGGGCCGGCACTGTAAGACACTGTGGCAGGTGACCCTCACTGCGAGATACTGGGGCCGGCACTGTAAGACACTGGCAGGTGACCCTCACTGCGAGATACTGGGGCCGGCACTGTAAGACACTGTGGCAGGTGACCCTCACTGCGAGATACTGGGGCCGGCACTGTAAGACACTGTGGCAGGTGACCCTCACTGCGAGATACTGGGGCCGGCACTGTAAGACACTGTGGCAGGTGACCCTCACTGCGAGATACTGGGGCCGGCACTGTAAGGCAGGGGTTTTCAACCTTTTATGATATGCCCTCCCCCCAAGTTTGTCTAATTTAATTTGCACCCCCCACCATACCAAAGTACATGCAAATGAACATCATTGCTTTACAAGTTGTGAGGAGGTTCAGTGTTGAAGGAAGACAGGGTTGGCGTGACTGGGACTCGCACGTTTTATTTACAAAACTCAAATCAACAAACAAAAGTCACGCCAACAGCACATTCACCGTAGCCTTGCTACATACAAAACAATCTCACAATAATTGTTTTACAATAATTGCACTATAATTGTACTCTCCTGTATTATGTGTTGCATATAGCGTGCATAAAAATAGTTACGATATTGAAAACAAATCTAGCTCACCTAATGTGATGGCTGAGCCTGTTTCTGAGAGCACAACATACCAATCCGTGGTTTGATACTCGACGCAGCTATCCGTAAATCATCGTCCACTGTCAATAAGCATGAGCGATACTTGCTTTTGATGTAAGTTAATATAGAAAATGTTGCTTTGCAGGGCCAAGTTGAGGCAAAAGGCAAAAGTATATCCAATGCAAGTCTCGCAAGTTCAGCGTACTCTGTCTCCACTGACAGCCAGAATTACGGCAGTGTGTTCGAGTCAAACAGTGTCTTCAAAGTTCCCTTTCGTCCTGGGAACTCCAACGTGTCGTCGGGGAGTTCCCTGACGAATTGGGATCACGCTAGGTAACCTCATTACCTCTGGTAGAATTAAAACGAGCCAATAACAATTGGCATGCAATCTTTGCATTCCGCGAGCCGCCTACAAGCGCGGATATAAAAGCGGAAGTAAAGCATTGCATAGACGCTTTTTGCTTCGGAGCCTCACAGAGCTTACTTGCTGTTCTGAAGAGAAAACGAGCTGAAGAAAGAAGACTCTTTGACGGTGGCTGTTGTGACGGTGCTTTGTGCGATCGACGCAGCACAAGGGTTTGCAGTTTCACCCGGAAGTTTGTCTGCTGGTTCAGTTCAGCACACGGCTATTCTGTGATTACTGTTGGTGAGCAAATGAGGATTACTGTGAGAAACGCGACAGGTGAAAGACCCTGTCGGGCACCTCATGTCTCTAGTTGCACGCTGCCGTTGGCGCTTCCGGTGGAGCGGCCGGAGCCCCTCGGGCGGTTCCGGTTGTCTCCTTCGGCACGCCATCTGAGGATCGGGTGTCGATCGCTGCATCGGAGGAAGAGCGGTCTTCTGGTGAAGACTCTACGGCGCTGCCCCCTTCGGTGGGGTGGCGTGGGTAGAGCCTGACCCGGAAATGGCCACTATGCTCGAGCGGGCGGCCGCGGTGGGTTACAACCAATCCTGGACCTGCGAGTTTTGAATCGGGCCCTGCACAGTCTCCCGTTCAAGGTGTTCACGCAAAAGCGCATTTTCGAATGCATCCGTCCCCGGGATTGGTTTGCAGCGATCGACCTGAAGGACACGTACTTTCACGTCTCGATTCTTCCTCGACACAGACCGTTTCTAAGGTTATCGGTCGAGGGTCGAGCATGTCAGTACAAAGTCCTACCCTTCGGGCTGGCCCTGTGTCCCAGCGTCTTCACGGAAGTCGCGGGGGCGGCCTTGTTCCCATGAGAAAAGAACAAGGCGTTCGCATTTTCAAGTGTGGTCACAGGGACATGGGGCTACGGCACCTCAGCCGGTTGGGGCTTCAGGTCAACTGGGACAAGAGCAGACTTTGCCCCGTGCAGAGGGTCTATTGTCTCGGTATGGAGTTGGACTCGGTCGCCCAGACGGCGCGCCTTTACGGAGGAACGCGTCCAGTCAGTGCTCACCTGCCTCAGGTTTGAATTAGGGCCCTGAAGAGTTGAATTAAGGGTATTGAGTCTATCAAAAATGTCAGACAGGTATGCAAGATCTGTGAGACACTTTGAGTCAGTAAAGAAATTTGCAAAGGAAGATGCACAATCGAGCAGAAAAGTCTTAGTTCGTCATGCAATGCAAATATCCTCTCCAAAACTTTACCTCTGGACAACCACCGTACCTCCATGTGCAAAAGTAACGATATATATTCTGACCCCATTTCTTTGCATAATAGGCCAAACAGTCTTGTTTTTATGGGGCGAGTCTTGATGAAATTGACAATTTGTGTTGCTGTTTTAAGCACTGCGTTCAATTCGTCAGGAAGAGTTTTTGCTTCAAGGGCGTCCCTGTGGATCATACAGTGAGTGAAACGCACATGCAGAGCTAATACTATTTTTCCCCAAAATAGCTCCCGCTCCGTCTGTACACACACCGACACAGTTGTCCCAACAAAAACCAAGTTCATCCAATTTACCATTTACCATCTTCCGGTGCATGTTTTTTCTATTGCTCAGCAAAATAACAGATCTTCAAGCAATTTTCTCTCATGACGGTAGCGAACAAATACAAGTAGTTGCGAGGAGTTTGATGTCTGTCGACTCGTCTAATTGCAATGAAAAAGAAATTCCGTTATGTATTCTCTCAATTAGTTGACATTTGATGTCAGTTGCCATTTCAGTAATATGGTGGCTCATAGTGTTGTCTGATATTTAAATTTGTTCAACGTCACTGGCAAACTTATCTCCAAACATATTTCTACAGATGGCCATTGCTGCTGGACGAATGAGGCTCTCAGCAATCGTATGAGGCTTTTTGTCCTTGGCAACTAAATACGCCACCTCATATGATGCTGGAAGCACTTTGACTACCTCAGTGGTTTGGCTGGTCATAGTTTGTTTTTGATTTTTTTTAATCCTGATTCTTTCCGGCAAAAAAGTCAACCGGTTTATCTTTTAATGTCGGGTGTTTGGTTTGTAAGTGACGTATTAGTTTCACAGGTTTCAAACTGTCATTTGCAAGCACCTCAGAACATACAACACACTGTGGACGTGGTTCGTGATTAAGTGTGATGCACGTGAATCCATATTTTATGTACTGTTCGTCATACTTTCGTCATTTTGATGCACCCAGGCCTTTGGTTTTTGCGATTAATCCTCTCTGCGTGGAAATCCCTGTTGACATGGAGGGTTCGACATCAATTTGTGGAAGTTGTACGGGTTCAGTCGGACACTCTTCTTCTTTTTTGCCTGACGGTTCACCTGTTTTATCACTGGTCTTACTACGTTTAAGCCACCTGTCCATTTTTGTTTTGTTTCAATATTTAGCTTGAACTCCATAGCATCAACTCTGCCCCTCTGCTCTGTTGCCAACCAATATGTAAAGGTCACCTCACCTGATTAGCTGTGGGACTGATCAGATTGCCCCCTCTAGTGGATGACTAAAGATTTGCTATTTTACATTCACTTTAATCAAAGCCTACATTTTTATATTCATGTTAATCAAAGCTTAATCAAAGCCTCTGAAGTCATAGTTTCTCACACACCCCTTAACAGGTGTTGGGGGGGTGTGGCACAGGTTGAAAACCCCTGCTGCAAGGCACTGTGTGGCAGGTGACCCTCACTGCGAGACACTGAGGCTGGTGAGGGTCACCTCAAGACACTAGGGCCAATGAGGGTCACCAGAAGACACTAAGGCTGGTGAGGGTCACTGAAAGGCACTGAAGAAGTGTGATTTATAAAGATACAGACAAGACAGATGGTGTTGACTCTGAAGTGTTGAATCACTGAAGCTGATTCAATTAAAGCTTGTCATCTTCATTCAATTAGTAGTGACTCTCTTTTTTCTTTATTAGGTCTGTACAGTTTTTTGTTTGTAGTTGATCATGTAAGTTGTATTTACAAACTGTAAAATTTAGAAAAAGCTTAAATTCCAAGTTCAGCTAAATAAATACATTTATTTATACCAAAATAAAACAAAACACCTAATTTTAAAACATTTCTGAATCCTTTTATTAGCTTTTTATTGAACGTTTAATACTTTTTTTAGTGGTGCTGTTATCAATGAACATGAATATAAGTAAATGATAAAATGGAAAAAAAAGTATATCTTTCTGAAACTGTCATGAGGTTAAGCTTTAAAGGACAACTCCGGCGCAAAATGAACCTTTGGTCTAATTACACATTGTTACCTAGTCAACCGTTATCTGAGATTTGTTTTCATGATTGCCGAATGTAAATAGTTTTATCTATAAAAACAGTTTAGCCTATAATGCTAGTATAACGCTAGTATATTGGGCATAGAGTAATGACAAATAAAAATCGCTTGTTATTACCACTAACAAGGCTCAAAATAGCCCCACAGTAACACGGTAGCATAATAAGGGTCCCTACATTCAAACCGAGGCATTGAGAACTTTGTCAGTGTCTATACAGTTTAATAAAAAAATATTTTATACACAGAGTCAACTTCGCGAATACAGGAAGAAGCCATCTTTGAAATATAGTCTCTACCAGTCGATCTACGAACGCCGATCCAAGTGCGGACGGACCATATGAGATTCTGCACAGTTCAGCGCACTTCGATCGACGTTCGTAGATCGACTGGTAGAGACTATATTTCAAAGATGGCTTCTTCCTGTATTCGCGAAGTTGACTCTGTGTATAAAATATATTTTTATTAAACTGTATGGACACTGACAAAGTTCTCAATGCCTCGGTTTGAATGTAGGGAACCTTATTATGCTACCGTGTTACTGTGGGGCTATTTTGAGCCTTGTTAGTGGTAATAACAAGCGATTTTTATTTGTCATTACTCTATGCCCAATATACTAGCGTTATACTAGCATTATAGGCTAAACTGTTTTTATAGATAAAACTATTTACATTCGGCAATCATGAAAACAAATCTCAGATAATGGTTGACTAGGTAACAATGTGTAATTAGACCAAAGGTTCATTTTGCGCCGGAGTTGTCCTTTAAGACAGTTTCAGGAAGATATATTATACAAGCTATTAAATAACGACCCTTGTTACTAACACGAGTAATCGCCTTTAGAGTAGTAATAGAAAGGATCTGAATGTGAACAGATGGTCTCTTGATTAAGTTTGATAGTTTTCCTGAGGACTTTCATAAACCAGCACTGAACGAGTGCATGAATCGGGTGGACAAAAAAACCCTGTTTTCAAATCTGCATTTATTCTTTATTCATTACCTGTACGATTGTGTCTATTTGCAGCATGCATCAATGTGTCACATACGTGTGCCTCAAGAATCAATCGACTAGAAGACATTTATATAATTTATTAATCATCAGAATACTTAATAATTAACATATATATATATATATATATATATATATATATATATATATTTTTTTTTTCTAAAGTTAAAATATTGAAAAGTGAAAATTTTGCATATACATTCATTTTAATTAATTTACTTTTACTTTAAGGAAGAAAAAATGAAAATCAATAAACATTTATAATGAATCAAAATCGTCTTCAAAACGTAGGAGTGTTTCATCATCGTCTTTATGCTGCACACATCTTCTCTGGTCCTGCTGCTGCAAAATGAAAAGTATATTTCAGTTTTATACAATTAATTGCACACACACAAAAATTCAGTTGACTTTTACATTTGTTAAAATTAAATGTTACATTCAGCTGGTCAATATAATTGATTTAAATTATGATGGTTTCATTAATCATGAAATAATATTTAGGCTACTATTTTAATCCAGTAATTGTATTTACTAAATGGGTCAAATGCAGGAAACAAATACATGTTTGTTTGTGTAAGTAACGTTAAATCAAACCACTGACTAAACGGTCAACTTTGTTTCTACTTTTACTAAGTGAACTGAACATGTCATTTCCCTTTTTTAAATGATATAAATAGAATATACTGATAATAACTATTTTACAGAAAACTGCACCAAAAGAGCTTACATTCTGACACCTTGCTGGAGCATGCTTAAGTGTGTCTGGCACAATGTCCTCCTGTTCACAG